>OY747706.1:51696529-52229029 GCA_963556495.2 Valencia hispanica
GCAAGTCACATGGTCTTGTGCCCACTGCAAATGTTCATGGTCTTTGTGTCGGTGGAGTCACCTGCAACAGTCGTCAGGCATTCAAGCCAAAGCGGAGTCTGTTGCAAATGATTTGTCTGGAAAACCTAGTACCCCTCACATCTCGTAAACGGGCCTGCAGCTGTGTGGCAGTTACCAAATCATTGTGGTCTGTCACCAACTGTGCCAGTAGTTCTGTGTCTTGATGCAAGTCTGGTGATGACACCTTGAGACACACCAAGTTCACGTGCAACATCTGCCTGCCTGACCCGAAGGCATGCTATGGCCAGGTGGCGCTGCTCAGCCATTAAGTGACATTGTGTCTTCATGGCTGTTTGTTTGTTCTTTCTATCTAAGATTTCCTCTACGGAGGAAACTCATTTTGTATCAGTGATCTCGTTCTTTCGGTCACCACCCAGAGTTCATGACCATAGATGAGGGTAGGCATGTAGATCGACTGGTAAAATCGAGAGCTTTGCCTTTCGGCTCAGCTCTCTCTTCACCACGACAGACCGCTACAGCACCCGCATAACTGCAGACGCCCTACCAATCAGTCTATCGATCTCCCGCTCCATTTTTCCCCTCATTCATGAACAAAACCCCCAGATACTTAAACTCGTCTACTTGGGGAAGGACCTCATCCCCGACCCGGAGAAGGCACCCCACCCTTTTCCGGCTCAAGACCATGGCCTCGGATTTGGAGGTGCTGATTTTCATCCCAGCCGCTTCATACTCTGCTGCGAACCCCTCCAGCGAAAGCCATAGATCATCGTTCCGATGAAGCCAGCAGGATCACATCTACAAAAAGCAGAGACCCGATCCTGAGGCCACCGAAACGGATCCCCTCAACAACTTGGCTGCGCCTAGAAAACCTGCCCATAAAAGTTATGAACAGGATCGGTGACAAAGGTCAACCTTGGCTGAGTCCAACTCACCGGAAACAAGCCCTACTTACTGCCGGCAATGCGAACCAAACTCTGGCACCGGTCGTACAGGGACCTAACAGCCCGTATCAAGGGGCCCGGTAATCCATGCTCCCGGAGTACTCCCCCCAAAGGGCTCCGAGGGATACTGTCGAACGCCTTCTCGCCCCCTGAGTCAATACTTTGTAGAACCACCTTTTGCTGCAATTACAGCTGCCAATCTTTTAGGGTATGTCTCTACCAGCTTTGCATATCTAGAGACTGAAATTCTTTCCCTTTCTTCTTTGCAAAACAGCTCCAGCTCAGTCAGATTAGATGGACAGCGTTTGTGAACAGCAGTTTTCAGATCTTGCCACAGATTCTCGATTGGATTTAGATCTGGACTTTGACTGGGCCATTCTAACACATGGATATGTTTTGTTTTAAACCATTCCATTGTTGCCCTGGCTTTATGTTTAGGGTCGTTGTCCTGCTGGAAGGTGAACCTCTGCCCCAGTCTCAAGTCTTTTGCAGACTCCAAGAGGTTTTCTTCCAAGATTGCCCTGTATTTGGCTCCATCCATCTTCCCATCAACTCTGACCAGCTTCCCTGTCCCTGCTGAAGAGAAGGACCCCCAGAGCATGATGCTGCCACCACCATATTTGACAGTGGGGATGGTGTGTTCAGAGTGATGTGCAGTGTTAGTTTTCCGCCACACATAGCATTTTGGCCAAAAAGTTCCATTTTGGTCTCATCTGACCAGAGCACAGTCTTCCACATGTTTGCTGTGTCCCCCACATGGCTTGTGGCAAACTGCAAACGGGACTTCTTATGGTTTTCTTTTAACAATGGCTTTCTTCTTGCCACTCTTCCATAAAGGCCAACTTTGTGCAGTGCACGACTAATAGTTGTCCTATGGAGCTGTAGATCTCTGCAGCTCATCCAGAGTCACCATGGGCCTCTTGGCTGCATTTCTGATCAGCGCTCTCCTTGTTTGGCCTGTGAGTTTAGGTGGACGGCCTTGTCTTGGTAGGTTTACAGTTGTGCCATACTCCTTCCATTTCTGAATGGTCGCTTGAACAGTGCTCCGTGGGATGTTCAAGGCTTGGGAAATCTTTTTGTAGCCTAAGCCTGCTTTAAATTTCTCAATAACTTTATCCCTGACCTGTCTGGTGTGTTCTTTGGACTTCATGGTGTTGTTGAGCTGAGCAGCGCCACCTGGCCATAGCATGTTACACACCGGTGCACTCAGACATTGTCTATGGGCAACTGACTGCACTCAGACCAAAGGGGGCTGAATAATTGCACACACCCCACTTTTCAGTTATTTATTTGTTAAAAATGTTTGGAATCATGTACGATTTTCGTTCCACCTCTCATGTGTACACCACTTTTTATTGGTCTTTCATGTGGAATTCCAATAAAATTGATTCATGTTTGTGGCTGTAATGTGACAAAATGTGGAAAAGTTCAAGGGGGCCGAATACTTTTGCAAGCCACTGTAGACCTGTTGGGCGAACTCCCACGCACCCTCCAGGACCCAGCTGGGGGTGTTGAGCTGGTCCAGTTTTCCACGGCCAGGACGAAAACCGCATTGTTCCTCCCGGATCCGAGGTTCGACTATCCGTCAGACCCTCTTCTTCAGAACCCCTGAATAGACCTTACCAGGGAGGCTCAGAAGTGTGATCCCTCTGTAGTTGGAACACACTCTGTGGTCCCCCTTTTTAAACAGGGGGACCACCACCCAGGTCTGCCAATCCAAGGGAACTGCCCCCGATGTCCACGCAATATTGCAGAGCCGCGTTAACCAACAGCCCCACAACATCCCTGGATGTTGTGGCATTTATTTTCCACACCCATTTAATACTTTAAAGTCATGAGATGTGCCCTTATTAAGGATATAAATGAGGAAAAGAGCCAGAATACACCCAGGGCAGATTGTTTTGAGCCTGTGAACTGGCAAAAACCATCACTGAACCACCACTGTGTGACTCACAAGAAGAGTTAAACATTTAAACAAAAATAATTTAACAAGAATGAAAGGAATTCAAAGGTCTGTAAATGCACTCACCCACTGTTCCCTAGGAATGTGTATCGAGGAACAGTATCGACATTTGGGACGACGGTTGCCACACAGATATCCACAACTACTCGAAGAGGAATGTGATGAAACTGTTTGACTGAAGCTTCAAATTTCATCATGTCTCCCAGCATGAACTCCGAAACCGGACGAGGGAAACTCCAGTCATCTGAACACACACAATTAGGGGTTACAATAATTTTATTTTGATGTGTTCTTAAAAAGAAATGTGTGAAGTTTCTACTTCTAGTTAAAATAAAATCCCCACCAGTCATGAGGATTAGCGAGAAGTACAGACTATCCTCTGAATTTTTACTGCCACTGAATGGAGTCCAGGTTGGCTTCAGTAGCCCACTGCTAACGTCATGCTTTCTGGAGGGGGAAAGGCCAGAAAAAAGAAATTAAGGTTTGAAACACTATAGCGTTTCATTAAATCCAGTTAAGAGAAAAGTCAACCTCTGGTAGTGGCACTCAATGTTGACGGAAACCGCGCTCCCCCGAACAATTGGACTATCTCCCAACGGGCTTGGAGTGTAGTGTAGGGTGAACACATAGGTGAGGGCGTCTTCAGACACCTGAAACAGTATCAATAAGCTTAACATTTGCAAAGCTTTAAACCGTGTGCGTCATTGGCATGAATGACCTACTTTCAATTTTGCTAGAAGTTTCAGACCTGGCCAGTTGTATACTCCATTTAAAGAACAGACCCTTTCCATAAAAAATTGAAAATCATGGAAAAGTTTATTTCTATAATGTCATTTAAAACGTTAAACTTGCATAGATCATAGATTCAGGGCCCACAACTTAAACAAATTCAAATATTTAGCTGTACATAATTTGGGCTTCCAGCTCAAAACCCACAAAAACAAACAGGAATTCAAAAGAATTAGAATACTTTGTTTAAAACAATAATGCCCTGTAAAATTTGGACAGATTTCTTCAGAGTGTCACACACTACCGATCTACTAAACTCAAAGTACCTGCACAGGTCTTCCCAGGTATCATTACTTCACTTTGGTTCAATTGTCTCAGGTTCAATATGGGGAAGACTGCAAGATTGACCACTGGCCAGAAGACCATCATCGACGCACTCCATAGCTAAGGAGGCTAGCTGTCCACAGAGTGACAAGCATATCAATGGAAAGTCTATTGGAAGGCCAAAATGTGGCAGGAGAGGATGCACCAGCAGAAGAGCAATGGATTATCAAACAAAGATTCCTGAATCTGGCAGAGATCGAGAAAGAGTGAAATGAGTGGGGAGTCACAGCTTCAAAAACCACCACATTCAGACAAATCCGGGATATGGGCTACAACTGTTGGGTTTCTCAGGTCAAACCACTTCTGAGCCAACAAAGGAAGCGCCTCAACTGGGCCAAGGAGGACTGTTGGCCAGGGGTGTCCAAGGTTCTCTTTTCCGATGAAAGTAAAGTTTGCCTTTCATTCGGTCCAAGGGTTTGGAGGAAGACTGGTGGGAACAGAACCCAAGCTGCTTGAGATCCAGTGTGAAATATCCAAATTCAGTCATGATTTGGGGTGCAATGTTTGGTGCAGGTGTTGGTAAACTCCACTTTCTTAAAATCCAAGGTCACTGCATCAGTCTACCAGAATGTTTTAGACTACATCATGATTCCTTCTGCTGAGGATCTGTATGGAGATGCAGATTTCCTCTTCCAGCAGGACCTGGCCCCTGCCCATACCACCAAAACCTGGTTTGACACCCATGCCATCACAGTGCTTAACTGGCCTGTCAACTTGCCAGACCTTAACCCTATTGAGAAACTATAGGGCATTATCAAGAGGCAAATGAGGGGCACCACACCCAAAAACAAAGAGCTGACAGCAAGCATCAAGGAAATCTGGGCTTCCATGACTCCCAGGCAATGCCACATGCCGATCGCTTCAATGCCACATGCTGCATCGAGGCAGTGATTATGGCAAAGTGATTATTTCAAAGTGATTCCCTACCAAGTATTGAAGATTGACTTTCCTTTTGAAAGTACCGTATTTTGATTTATTTGATGTGATCCTAATTTCCATTTTTTTCTCCAAAAACTGAGAAGGAAATGTAGATTTCTTCACAGTATTCACATTTTTTGAATTCCTGTTTTCATGTGTTTAATGAGCTGGATTCCAAAATTATGTAAAACAACTAAATACTTGAAATTCTTTACGTTGTGGGCCCTGAATCTACAGTCCTGGCCAAAGGTTTTGAGAATTACATAAATATTGGAAAAGTTGCTGCTTAAGTTTTTTAACTCGAGTGAGAATGTTGACGAGCACAAGGCTGGAGATCATTAGGTCAGGCTGATTTGGTTAGAATGGCAGACTTGACATGTTAAAAGGAGGGTGATACTTGAAATCATTGTTTTTCCATTGTTTACCATGGTGACCTGCAAATAAACGCGTGCAGCCATCATTGCGTTGCATAAAAATGGCTTCACAGGCAAGGATATTGATGGCTACTAAAATTGCACCTAAATCAACAATTTATAGGATTATCAAGAATTTCAAGGAAAGGGGTTCAATTCTTGTTAAGAAGACTTCAGGGTGTCCAAGAAAGTCCAGCAAGCGCCAGGATCGTCTCCTAAAGAGGATTCAGCAGCGGGATCGGAGTGCCACCAGTGCAGAGCTTGCTCAGGAATGGCAGCAGGCAGGTGTGAGCACATCTGCACGCACAGTGAGGCGAAGACTTTTGGAAGATGGCCTGGTGTCAAGAAGGGCAGCAAAGAAGCCACTTCTCTCCAAAAAAAACATCAGGACTGCTGAGGACTGGGGCAAAGTCATATTCTCAGATTAAGCCTCTTTCCGATTGTTTGCAAACACTGCAAATACTGACTCTTTGCATAAATGTCATGCAATTGTCAATAAAAGCCTTTGAAACGTATAAAGTGCTTGTAATTATATTTCAGTACATCACAGAAACAACTGAAACAAAGATCTAAAAGTAGTTTTGCAGCAAACTTTGTGAAAACTAATATTTGTGTCATTCTCAAAACTTTTGGTCACAACTGTATAATCTATGGAAGTTTAACATTTTGAATGTAATTATTGAAATAACCTTTTCCATGATATTCTAATTACTTTAGAGTCACCATAGCTTTGTATACAAGAAATATCTTGGAGGCCTTTAAAATTCAAAGCTGGGTCTAAGTAGAATTCAGCAGGTAGAAACCATAAACAGTCAACCACTCAAATAATGCAGTCCTCATTGATGTACCTTTAAGTTGGCAACCTCCAGTTCCTCTAAAAGTAGTTGATTCGTGCTTTGCAAAAAAAGTCCTCTGATCAAAATGGAAGAGAACATAACTTTTCAGTGACACTCGCTGAATTCCTCGTTACCAAATCAACCATTTCTGCCAAGGGGGAGAACTGAGCTAGTTAGCGACATAACTAAAAGATGGATTTTGATGAAATTTTAAGGAAACGTCCGCAGTAGGACCAGGAACAAGTGATTAGATTTGGGTTTTTTATTTAACTAGCTCAGTAATTATTTTATCATTTCGTTTTATTAAATTGGTTACCATTTCCCCCCACAAAATATATTTTAGATTGAGAATTAAAGCCTCCCAAATCTTTTCTGCAATAGTTTGGCATCTCTACAGTGATGAAGATTAATGTTACGTCCGCTAAGGGGAATCAAACCAGATTGCTAAGAGTTTAACATCTTCATTGTAAAATTTATCACATTTCATTTAGACATTTTAAAAACCTTCCAGTAGGTATTATTCAAATAAACAGTGTTAAAGGCTCAACCCATATGTTTCTTCTAGATAATAGGCATAGAAACAAAAACAAAAAGTCAACTGCTAAAACATGCCGTGTGTAAAAGACCGCTGTGTTCAAATTTCTGCTGCCAGTGTTTACAGTTTTGCTATCCAAGTGTGTATACATGTGTTTAGTGACTGAGAATGTGTTTAAGGTTAAAAATAAAATTTAAAATACAAATATTGGACAAATTGTGTCCAAGTCAAAAAATATGTTTAGGCCACTGAGAATTTGGTTTAGAGAATAGAGTTTAGTTTTTTATATTTTCAGATCAACTACTATAGTTGTGGTTCCTCTATCCCAACTTCAGGATAATTTAACTGGACTTTCATCTATTGAGTAATTTGTTGGCCTGATCCTCTCAGCTGTCGTGTCCATACAAAATTGGCCTTTGAAGGAATTAGCCAAGACGACAGCATATTGACCATTTCAGCAGTAGCCGATTAGTGCCAAAAGGTGCCCACAGCAGCAAAGAAAAAAATAAAGATTGACACGGAAGAAGCGGGGATAGTTGTCGTGTTTCATTTTGCCATGTTATAAACTGCTTCGCCAGCAACTGTTTACAAAGCCAGTTGTTTGTCAACATCTGCTCATATCTCTGAGTTGCAACCAATTGGCGTAAATTAACCACAGCTCCCTCCCAGCAACTCGACCAGGCCATTTCAGAGTACATGAGCCAAGTACTGGTACTCAGTTGGTTCCTGAAATGGCCCCATCAGCCCGGCCCGGTCAAGTGGAGACACACGCATAACAAAAACAGTTCTGGTCAAATTACCCTGAAGTTCGCATAGTGGACTTCTCAAATACCTTTGGACATTTGAGATCAAAGGCAAACCCGCAGCCTAGTGTTTTTGTACAATTAAATTCATTAGCATGTTTTGTACAGACTTATGGTCTGTACAAAAACTTGTTTAAAAAGAGGCATAACAATGTCCTTTTTTAAAGACATAGTTACCACTCTAAGCTCTGAAACTGTACCATTTTAGAAAGGTGAAAAATTACCTACTTTAGGCAAGCTCTTTAACTGGTAAACAAGACAAAAAAAATAAAAAAAGATAAAAATAAAAAAAGGTTTTGCCATTTAACACCCACCAGCAAGCGACTGCCACAGCTATGAAGCTCAGACTCAAAGATCAAGGTTTGAGCTTGGGCATCTTCTCCTTTAGCAGCACATCCTCCCAGAGTCACATCTGCAGCCAGAACAGGTTTACCAGTCCCCATCAGATCCTTCCTTGCCTCTACTCGAATGGTGCTCTCCCCACAAATGGCAGTAACACTCTCGGCTGGCTCTGGTATTTTCAGCTCAAAGTTTGGAGGGTACTGAGGCTCCTCCTCTGCAGGTGGTTCAGGATACTGCCAAGCCAAAGGTTCCTGAAACTCCTGTTTCACCTGCTGAACAGCTGGGATATGGGTTACCTTCAGCTCATTTATGTGAATTCAAAAGTCTAAATTAAAATATGGACTGCTTTTTCAGACAGTTTTACGCATTTTAAAAAAATAGGTTTTTTTGTTGTTGCTCTTTTTAGATTCCCCCTTTCCAGATCTGGTACTGAAGGGATTAAGTGGCAACTTGTAGGTTTGGTAGCCACTAGTAGTCTAAAAATATTTCCAGATAATGAAATTGTACATAATACTGGATTCATCAGACAAGATCTGTGCGATGGTTAGGGGAAAACAATGTAGTTGCCCCTGCAATTTTTAAACACAGTCAAGCTTGGGACACTACGAAATGTTCCGTCTTCACAAGTTTTAAAATGACCGAGTTGGCAATCTGGTTTTAGCAGATTTTTATTTCACAACTAAAAGACTAAAGATCCCACACACACACTGATCAACTGGACCTACTGAGGGATCACAGACTACAGGATTTTTTTTGGAACTACTGAATGAATCAAATCAAAGAACATTTTAAAAGGGCTTTCAAACAAACTAGTAGGTGGCAATAATTGAAATTTTAAAAATGTATATCAAATCTATAATTTATGATAAACTATTCCAATTGAAACTGCTTTATTTAGGAAGTTGATTTAAGAGCATTTTTACTTTCACGTTAATTTAAAAAAAAATTCATTGAAAAAAAAAAAAAAAAAAGTCACCCGAGATTAACGTATTTATAATGTGGAATATTTACAATGTAGAATACTTACAAACTTGAAGGAAAATAAACTAGCTCTAAACTCATGCTGTGTCCCAGTCCTTTTTGGGGGGCTTAGAGCAACACATCCTTGCAGTTGGGTCCGCAATCAACTACCATACAGTAGTCAGATTAGGGTCTGACATTTCTTAAATGCGTTTCATCTGGTCAACTTGGGTTTAACATTGTTGACAATACTCTTGGCAGACACATGGAGCATGCAGTAAAGAGTCTTAAGATAAGTTACATACAATAGCTAAAAGATGTAGCTATAGTGTTCTGCCCTCTTTCTACAAAGGTTTAATATGGTAACCTTTTATATAAAATAAAGACTATTGACTTGTTATTCTTGCACAGCGTCTAAATATTGGTAATCAAAGTATAAGCCAGAGCAGTCATACATCCACTAACAGTGCTAAAACTAAACATTTTCACTGTTGTTTAGTTGTGAATCCCACTTACCTTGTGGCTGTTGA
Organism: Valencia hispanica; assembly: GCA_963556495.2. Taxonomy (NCBI): domain Eukaryota; kingdom Metazoa; phylum Chordata; class Actinopteri; order Cyprinodontiformes; family Valenciidae; genus Valencia; species Valencia hispanica. Next base: position 51,705,905 of record OY747706.1, read on the forward strand.
ACCCTTTGTTGAAATGTACTCATCCAGTCAGCTGGGGCAAAGGGATTCTGGTCTAGAGTATTAACGGCAGCAGCTAAAGTGCCACAAAATAGGCAAAATGCTACCTTGACAATCATCACCTTATTTTGTGCGTTTAACCCCCTGTTTTTTAATTCTGAAACAAGTTGATTGATCAAGGAGGTGGATTTGTAGAGTGAAGTCAGGCCCTGGTCACCATTGGATTGTCGTATTGCTTCTCCAGCTGTGCCTCATTAGACACTCAAGCTTCACCTGAGACACATTCCAAAATAGCTGCTTTGATAACAATAGCAAACAAAGAAATTAGCATTGTAATGTTGCTCACAGATTGAACAGATTTTGCAAATTGGCTGAATCCACTAAAAACTTAACAAAACATATTTGTGTGATGCTATAGGAACTTTTAGCTACCATCTAGTATCTATAATGATAACAAGCTCCCAAAAAGTCTGAACTAACTATTAAATGTGAAGCTGTTTGGAAAAAGGAAACTCACCGTGCTAAACAGGGGTGATTTCTGGGAACATTGGGGGCTGAGCACCACATCCTCATAGAGAAATCTGAGGGAAACTATGCAGTAAAAAAACGGCTTTTAAATAAACCTATCTTGAGCATTGTAACATCCTGTTTAATGCCAAATACTGCAATGTGTACTTCAAAATGCATATATTTTCAAACTTAAATGTGAAAATGTAAACAAGACCCTAAAAATCAGTATCAAAATCAAGTGAGATAGGATGATAAAACTAGTCAATAAGTAACATTTATTTTGACTATTTTTTGTTTCCCTGACAAACACAAAAATTAGTTCTGTCACAGGTTGCATGGTGGATCTCTGTGCCTGCTTGCTGTCTTCTCTTCATTCTCTGTCCCATCTAGGTCATTTGTAAACCAAGTACAACATCAGATTTCTTTTAACTTAATAGATATTATGTTGGAGCACTTCCTTGCTATTCCAACTCCAGGCGTTGCCGAGACTGGAGTTGTTTTATACCCTGCAGTGGCAGGATGGCTGTCATCAGCCATCCCCAAGCTGACGTCAGCCATCACCACAGAACGAATAGCAATGCCCGATTCAAATTCAAAAGTTCGGTGTAGAGTTTTAACTTGACGTTTTTTTTTGTTGGTAGAAAATAAATTTTTTTGCTAAAATGTGCTGAAATTCTAAAACTAATGACCAGACATGTAGACAACACTAGACACTCATTTATACAGTTTATCAGCAAGAAAAGTCTTAAACAGTTCTATATATATGTGATAATTTTAAACTACTGCAGACATTGTTTTTCGCTCATTTGAAGTAAAAGTAAATGTTACATTATGACGAGACAAGATTTTCTAACACTGGTCCATTTTCAGCTTTTTTCTGTGAGATAAAGCTTTTTTGGACCTGATACATGCAATTTCATTTTTAACAGTTGTACATAGATTGGATGATTCTAAACTACTACAGACATTGTTTTTAGCAATCTTAAGTAAAATTAAATTTTATATTATGACCAGATAAGATTTTCTAACACTGACCCATTTTAAGCTTTTCTCGGTGAGACGAAGTTTTTTGGACCTCATACAAGCAACTTCATGTTAAACAAGTTGCATGCCACTGGTCCAAAAAAGGTTTTTCTCACAGAGAAAAGCTTGAAATGGACCAGTGTTAGAAAATCTTGTCTGGTCATAATGTACCATTCACTTTGACTTCAACTGAGCTTAAACAATGGTTGTAGTAGTTTAGAATTATGCAATATATACAAAAGCTTTTGGATGTATCAGGTCCAAAAAATCTTTATCTCTTAGAGAAAAGGTGAAAATGGACAAGTGATAGAAAATCTTGTCTGTTCACAATATAACAATTACTTTTACTTCAAATGAGCTAAAAACAACGTCTGTAGTAGATTAGAATTACCACATTCATATCCAACTGTTTAAAATACAGGTCCTTCTCAAAAAATTAGCATATTGTGATAAAGTTAATTCTTTTCCATAATGTAATGATAAAAATTAAACTTTCATATATTTTAGAATAATTGCACACCAACTGAAATATTTCAGGTCTTTTATTGTTTTAAAACTGATGATTTTGGAATACAGCTCATGAAAACCCAAAATTCCTATCTCAAAAAATTAGCATTTTTCATCCGACCAATAAAAGAAAAGTGTTTTCAATACAAAAAAAGTCAACCTTCAAATATTTATGTTCAGTTATGCACTCAATACTTGGTCGGGAATCCTTTTGCAAAAATGACTGCTTCAATGCGGCGTGGCATGGAGGCAATCAGCCTGTGGCACTGCTGAGGTGTTATGGAGGCCCAGGATGCTTCGATAGCGGCCTTAAGCTCATCCAGAGTGTTGGGTCTTGCGTCTCTCAACTTCCTCTTCACAATATCCCACAGATTCTCTATGGGGTTCAGGTCAGGAGAGTTGGCAGGCCAATTGAGCACAGTAATACCATGGTCAGCAAACCATTTACCAGTGGTTTTGGCACTGTGAGCAGGTGCCAGGTCGTGCTGAAAAATGACATCTTCATCTCCATAAAGCTTTTCAGCAGATGGAAGCATGAAGTGCTCCATAATCTCCTGATAGCTAGCTGCATTGACCCTGCCCTTGATAAAACACAGTGGACCAACACCAGCAGCTGACATGGCACCCCAGACCATCACTGACTGTGGGTACTTGACACTGGACTTCAGGTATTTTGGCATTTCCTTCTCCCCAGTCTTCCTCCAGACTCTGGCACCTTGATTTCCGAATGACATGCAAAATTTGCTTTCATCCGAAAAAAGTACTTTGGACCACTGAGCAACAGTCCAGTGCTGCTTCTCTGTAGCCCAGGTCAGGCGCTTCTGCCGCTGTTTCTGGTTCAAAAGTGGCTTGACCTGGGGAATGCGGCACCTGTAGCCCATTTCCTGCACACGCCTGTGCACGGTGGCTCTGGATGTTTCTACTCCAGACTCAGCCCACTGCTTCCGCAGGTCCCCAAGGTCTGGAATCGGTCCTTCTCCACAATCTTCCTCAGGGTCCGGTCACCTCTTCTCATTGTGCAGCGTTTTCTGCCACACTTTTTCCTTCCCACAGACTTCCCACTGAGGTGCCTTGATACAGCACTCTGGGAACAGCCTATTCGTTCAGAAATTTCTTTCTGTGTCTTACCCTCTTGCTTGAGGGTGTCAATGATGGCCTTCTGGGCAGCAGTCAGGTCGGCAGTCTTACCCATGATTGCGGTTTTGAGTAATGAACCAGGCAGGGAGTTTTTAAAAGCCTCAGGAATCTTTTGCAGGTGTTTAGAGTTAATTAGTTGATTCAGATGATTAGGTTAATAGCTCATTTAGAGAACCTTTTCATGATATGCTAATTTTCTGAGATAGGAATTTTGGGTTTTTATGAGCTGTATGCCAAAATCATCAGTTTTAAAACAATAAAAAACCCTGAAATATTTCAGTTGGTGTGCAATGAATCTAAAATATATGAAAGTTTAATTTTTATCATTACATTATGGAAAAGAATGAACTTTATCACAATATGCTAATTTTTTGAGAAGGACCTGTAAAGTTGTATGTAACAGGTCCAAAAAAGCTGTGTCTCACCGAGGAAAGCTGAAAATGGACAAGTGATAGAAAATCTTCTCTGGTCACAATTTAACATTTACTTTCACTTCTAATGAGCTAAAAACAATGCCCGCGTTTCCCAAATGAGATAAGAAGCTCTTAGCGCTAACATCTTCTGTGGAGTGCTCTTAAGAACGCTGTGAAAGAAGAACGCGTTTCCCAGAGTCGCTCTTAGCTTAAGAAGATCTTTCACTAAGAAGGAAACGTAAGATCGATCTGACCCACTCTTAACAGCCTTCTTAGCGATCAAATGCTCAGTGTTCATAGCCTGCCACCAGGGGCGTCTAGATTTCTAGGCTACAGTGATCAAGCTGCGTCAGGGAAATTTATATCCTCCACTTTTTGAAATAATAAAACAATGTTTAATGTTGAAATGCACTCACAGCTGTGGAGCACTGCCGCAAAAAACATAGGCTAATAGTAGAGAAGGGAAAAATATATATTATTGAAGTAGACGTTTAAGTTTTCCACACATCTGCATATGAGTTTACACATAAAAAACATCAACCACCCTGTGGCATTTCACAGATATCAAGGAAACAGATGTATTTGAACTCAGCTGAACCTAATCCAGAGATGCTTCACCTGCTACTCTATATCAAGGCGTTGCCAAAGTCCGCGTGTGTGAGAAACCATGGCTGCAATTACCGGCAAAACATGCCGTGCTGTAGTGAGTAGTAGTGAGAAGCACATGCATCAGGGCGCACATTACACACACGTCATGAACCTACGCTTAGAAAAATTACTTAAAATTACTTAATTAATTGCCTCGGACTTTTTGTTGCTAGGTTTAATACTCATTTCAATGCAAAATGATACACACAATACATGGTTCAAAAGGAAACCAAAGTTTATTGAAAGCATAATGGGGGAGGAGGGGTGGCGTCTCCGGCTTCACTGGGCCGTCTGGGCATCTGCATCACTTGCAAGGAAGGGGGATTGATTAATGAAATTTAATGGGATACATTGCGAATTGCTAATAAAACAAAACAGAACTGTCCCGTACCTGAATCCTGGGGAAGGATGATTGGAACGGAGATGGAGGGACGGTTGAACTGTGCCCCGGACAGCGCCAGCTGTCTCCGGTGCAGCTCCAACCTCTCCTGCTTCATCCGGACCATCTCTTCCTGGAGAGCAGTTTGTCTCAGGAGCTGGTCCTCTATCCCCCGCAGCACCTCCAGCTTCTCCCTCTCCAGGCGAACCAGCGTCTCGCTGCAGGTGCAGGTGATTATTGCAGGCCGCCTGGTTAAGCCTCCCCGCATGCGGACACTGGGCCGTGCTGGTTGGCGCACGGGGACAGGGCACGGCTGTGTCGGGTCGTCCTCTCCTGTGGGCGTGCACGCCCCTACTCCGCTCCCGGATGGCTCCTCTTCCTCACTTTCTGAGAGGCCCTTGTCCCCCTGAACGTCGATGCCTCCCCGTGATGCCTTCAGAGGCCGTCTTCCCTATGATGGAGAGGACTTTCTCTTCATCGGGGGTGAGGGTCGTCCCACCCGGTGCTCCACCACCCGTGCCCATGGCTTCCCTTCTCACCTTGGCCTTCTTCTTTTTTGTCTGGCTCTGAAACTCCTGCCACTTCTTTCTGACAGCATCCCAGTCACGCAGGCCACATGGGTGGAGGGGGACATCTTCTCCGCTATAGCCTGCCATACACGGTTCTTCACGGTACCGTGATGTTTTTTTCCCTTTTGTTCCTCCAAATAAAACCTCACGGTGCTGCCACACCTCGTCCACTAGGACGCCCATCTCCTCCGCGGTAAACGACGGTGCCCGCTTGTTCTTTTTACTGCCTGTTTCATCCATTATCACATGTGTGTGCCAATATTCATGGGGGTATATACGCGCTAATCGGGTTGATTACTACCTAGATACACCTGATGGCACACACACACTTAAAACAAAACTTAACCTAATGCTATATCCACCTGCAAACACTTTGTTTGAGCAGGAGAGACGCGCGTAGGCACGCAAGTAGGCTACTTGTTGTTTTCTTTTTATTATTTTTTCTTTTCTTTTCTTTTTATTTTATCTATATAAGGTTATCAGCACACAATGTGAAAATTGTGAAAAGCTAATTCACTAACTCTGTACTCATCATGAATATTGCAAGTTCTTATAAACAACGCTGTGTGTGACTGCGCGCTGTCACCCACTCCTTTATCAGCAGTGCTGATAAAGGAGTGGGTGATCGATTAGCCTGGCATCGGTTGATTCAGTTTCAGCACCACCGCGGCTCCCGTTAAGAGCTTCTTAAGAAGCTTCTTAGGCTTGATCTTAAGGTTCTCCTGAGAAGGCAGTTAAGAACGCTTCTGGGAAACACCCGTATCTTGGCGCTCCTTCTTAGCCGAACCCTTCTTAGGAGCCTTCTTAAGTCCTTAAGAACGATCGCATTTGGGAAACGCGGCCAATGTCTGTGGTGGGTAAGAATCATCCAATCTATGTACAACTGTTTGAAATGAAGTTGGATGTATCAAGTCCAAAAAAACTTTATCTCACAGAGAAAAGCCACAAATGGACCAGTGTAAGAAAATCTTGTCTGGTCATAATACAACAATTACTTTTACTTCAAATGAGCTAAATACAACTGTATAAAATGAAGTTGGATATAACAGGTCCAAAAAAGATGTGTCTCACCGAGAACAGGTGAAAATGGACAAGTGATAGAAAATCTTCTCTGGTCATAATTTTACATTTACTTTGACTTGAAATGAGCTAAAACAATGTATGTAGTAGAGTAGAATAGTAGAGTTTCTTGGACTGGTCCATTTTCTCATTTTCTCAGAGAGATAAAAACTTTTTTGGCCCTCCTACATAGAACTTCATTTCTAACAGTTGTACAGATATATGGTCATTATAAACTACTATAAAAATATTCTCTTTAGCTTATTAGAAATCAAATTAACTATAAAACTATTATCACACAAGAGTTTTTAAAACTGGTCCATTTTTACCTTTTCTCTGTGAAAGGTTAAGACGAGCTGCTGCAATTCAAACCGAACATCAGAATGTGGAAGAAAGGTGATTTAAGTGACTTTGAACGTTTGATGGTTGTTGGTGCCAGACGGGCTGGTCTGAGTATTTCAGAAACTGCTGATCTACTGGGATTTTTACGCACAACCATCTCTAGGGTACAGCGAATGGTCCGAAAAATTCAAAGTATCCAGTGGGCAGCAGTTCTGTTGGCGAAAATTCCCTGTTGATGCCAGAGGTCAGAGGAGAATAGCCAGATTGGTCCGAGCTGATAGAAAGGCAACAGTATCTCAAATAACCACTCGTTACAACCAAGGTATGCAGAAGAGCATCTCTGAATGCACAACACGTCGAACCTTGAGGCAGATGGGCTACAGCAGCAGACGACCACACGGTTGTCACTCGTGTCAGCTAAGAACAGGAAACTAAGGCTACAATTCGCTGAGATTGGAAAAATGTTGCCTGGTCTGATGAGTCTCGATTTCTGCTTTCTGGGTCAGAATTTGGGGTCAACAACATAAAAGCATGGATCTATCCTGTCTTGTATCAATGGTTGAGGCTAAAGGATTAAGGCAGTTCTAAAGGCAAAAGCTGGTCCAACCCGGTACTAGTAAGGTGTACCTAATAAAGTGGCCAGTGAATGTATATGCTTTTTTCCCCTTTTTTTCATGTGCCTGCTCTATAATTTAAGTTATTTTGTTACTTTTCTATTAGTCATTTTTCATGAATTTCCTTATTCCAAGTACTTAATGATAACTAGTTTGCTACCAACAGGACTACGACGATGCTACTGTTATAAACTAATAAAGACATTGTTTTTAGCTCATTAGAATTAAAATTAAATGTAACGATATAACTAGAGAAGAGTTTCTAAAACTGGTCCATTTTTACCTTTTCTGAGAGAGATAAAGGTTTTTTGGCCCTAATACATGCAACTTCATTTCAGATAATTGTATTGAGATGTGGTGAATATAAACTACTACAGACATTGTTCTAAGCATATTATAAGTACAACTAAAGGAACAGGGGGCAGGATTTGTAAATAAAATAAACATCCATGTCCATTTTTTAATGCTGTTGAGCGATGAAGCGTTATAAACCAAAAAAAAATGAGCCCACCCACGTACCGTTCCATTTTCTTAAACTGGCTGTGTGATGCAAAATGTGCTGCAGTTCGGGGTCCGAATTTCCCGCGCTGTCCTACGGATGTGACGTCGATTGACACGGCTTTAAAAGGGGAAGAAAAATGGTCGCAGACCTCTATTGATTTAATTGTGAGAATGGATTCTTCTCTTCTGCAACTGGGAAACGACCAAGGACGACTCACAGCCCACTAAAAAGTGGCACTAAGAAAAAGAAGTATGTCACTGTTAAGAGGTATGTTTTTTTGTGAAGCGTATGTGCGCGCTCCCGTACAGCTGGCTGCAGTTACTTGCAGCGCCGGCCGCGTCGCTCGTAAGTTTCGTTTCTTCATTCTGCCCCCTGCTCCTTTAAATTAAAGGGGCTATATGCAATTTTCTGAAATTTAAACTCACGACTGACCCCATGTAGCCAAAAACGGAACTGCTCTTCCTTTCTGCTCGCTCTCGCAGCGTGCGCTCGTGCGCCGGTCGCTCTCAATCTTCTATCTTTTTGGGCACTTGTCAGAGGTTTAACTTTCTTAGTCTTATGTGGAGTTACTGTTGGTGTCAAAGTTGTCCTTGGGTCTCTTCTGTGTATTCGCACAATCCATTTAACTGCTTGCGAGTGCTGTCTTACTGGTAGTGGCAGAGTGATCTGAAACATTTAACACGAACGCGCGTGACGTCACATCCGCAGACAGCGCGGGAAAAATCGGACCCGACAGAAAATAGAACAAATTGGATACAGGCTTATAGGTGCACCAACTGTGAGCTGACAAGGTGTCAGTATGCTCATCAGGAGATGTTTGAGTCATAAATGGTCAAATAAAAAGGCTATTGTTACGTTTATTTTGGGGAAAAAGTTGCATATAGCCTCTTTAAACATCATTGCAACATTGTTGCATATAATCAATCTGATCCTCAGCTCCCTGATTCATGGTCTCCTGCTGTAGCTCTGATACACATGTGTTGGTACTGGTTATGGGTCCTTCCTCAACTTCTGCTTCTTGATTATTATCTCCTCCTTGTGTCACAGTGCCCACCATGGCTGTCCAACAAAGGCAGTTGAGGATAGAATATAGGGGGATAATAGAACCCATCCATCCTCATCATCATCTTCCTCCTGATTTGCAATGTCTGTGTGTGTCTCTGTATTTTTTCTCTTTGTTTATTTGTTTGTTTTGGTTGGATTTCCAAGTGTAGATGATCACATGCAGGCAGCAAGTTGTGATGTATGACCATGACCTCCCTCTTCCGTGCTCAGGCTTGACCTTATAAACTGAGATGCCTTCACCAACTTGACGAATCACAACATGGATAGTCTCCTCCCAGTGATTACGAAGCTTTCCTTTGCCTACTCCTGGTGTCAGGTTCCTAACAAGTACACAATCCCCTGGACATAAGACAGAGCTCCTGTGTCACGCTGTGCTATTCACTCCTCCTCATTGTCCTCACCTGTGTCTCCCAAATCATTCACACCTGATCCTACTCGCCTCCTGCCTTTAAAACCCATCACCTCTCTCCACTCAGTGCCGGATCATTAGCGTTGTTGTGTCCCATGGTGTGTCGTCTTCCTGCCTCTCCGTTTCTGCCCAATGTCCAGTGTCTCCGTTCCTGCCGTCTTCACCATCATCATCACCTCCTCCACCTTTAAATAAACATCCTGCACTTCCTCAGCGTCTGCGTTTGGGTCCATACTCTACACACACCCCTGACAGAATGATCCGGCCTTAAAATGGACCCAGCACTCGCCCGGGAGATCGCCGCCCTGCGCCAGGACCTCTGGGCCAACCTGTGGAAGATCGCGGCATCCCCTTATCTTCCGGTACGCATCTCCGGAGTTGAGGAGATCCTCAAAGTGCTCCCTCACTTCCAGAGTGTCTTCTCTGCCCGGGATCTCGCCGATCTGCGGCACGAGGCGGAGAGGATTCGCCAGGAGGCGTTGGACGAGATCACCGGTCCGCCCTCTCCGCCTCCACCATCTGGCCGCAGGCGACGGGGCCGCCGAGCCGGAATTTCCGGGAGCGGGGAGCAGGGCGGCGCTCCCACACGGACCACCAACGTCGGCTCCCACACGGACCACCAACGTCGGCTGCATCTCCGCGCTGCATGCACCGCTGGTTCTTTCCCCTGCCGTCTTTGTCCCTCCTCCAGCTGACTCTTTGGGGGCTCCTCACATCAGGGAGGAGGACCTGTTCGAGTTTTTCTATGGGGACAAGACGGCCTACCTCTGCTCCAGGGGAGATCCAGCTCCTCGTCGCAGACGGCGACACCGCCGAGGTGGGATCTCTTCTGAGGAGGAAATCAGAGCTCCAGTCTGTGAGGCCGTTCCAGCTCCAGTCCGTGAGGCCGTTCCAGCTCCAGTCCATGTTCCAGCTCTAGTCCGTGAGCCCGTTCCAGCTCCAGTCCGTGAGCCCGTTCCAGCTCCAGTCCGTGAGCCCATTACAGCTCCAGTCCGTGAGCCCGTTCCAGCTCCACTCCGTGAGCCCGTTCCAGCTCCAGTCCGTGAGCCCGTTCCTGTCCGTGAGCCCGTTCCGGTTCCAACTCCAGTCCCTGAGCCCGTTCCAGCTCCAGTCCGTGAGCCGTTCCAGTCCGTGAGCCCGTTCCAGCTCCAGTCCGTGAGCCCGTTCCTGTCCGTGAGCCCGTTCCGGTTCCAGCTCCAGTCCGTGAGCCCGTTCCAGCTCCAGTCCCAGAACCTGCCGTTATTGTGGCTGCTGTATTCTTAGCAGTCACAGCGGCAGCTCTCCAGCAACCGACATTTCCCCATGGGTCGCTGGAGCACCCAGGGAGGGTCATGGAGGACCCGTCGCTAGAGCTCCCAGGGAGGGTCAGGGAGGACCCGTCCCCATCGCTAGAGCTCCCAGGTAGGGTCAGGGAGGACCCGTCCCCATCTTCCGGGCCTCTGGATTCTTCGTCTCAGAAGGCGTCCGAGCCTCCAGACTCTTCGTCTCAGCCGGCGTCCGAGCCTCCAGATTCTCATTGTCTCGGCCGACCTCTACCAGCAAGGCATCATCTTCGCCACCGACCAGCCAAGCTTCTCAGCCGCTGCCTAGGCCTCAGAAGAGGACCTAAGGGCCGTCTGCCCGAACTCCAGGTCCTCAAGGGAGGATCACCGGATCGTCCTCCGGACCTCCGTCCAGCCAGAGGACGCCATCCGGGTCGTCCTCCGGACCTCCGTCCAGCATGAGGACGCCATCCAGGTCGTCCGCCCAAACTCCAGGTCCTCAAGGGAGGATCACCAGGCCGTCCTCCGGACCGCCATCCAGCCAGAGGACGTCGTCCGGGCCGTCCGCCCGGTTTCCGTCCAACCAGGGGACGCCACCAGGGCCATCCTCTGGACCGCCGTCCAGCCAGGGGACGCCACCGGGGCCGACCGCCCGACCTCCAGGTCCGCCAGACTTCCAGGGGCGTACCCAGAAAGACTCGGGGCCCTCCTTCCGTGGGCCGCCTTCACCCACCCTGGGAAGGGTGCTTCTTTTTTTTCCTTTTTCTTTCTTGCTCCTCTCTCCACGGCTCCTGTCACGCTGCGTTATTCACTCCTCCTCATTGTCCTCACCTGTGTCTCCCAAATCATTCACACCTGATCCTACTCACCTCCTGCCTTTAAAACCCATCACTTCTCTCCACTCAGTGCCATTAGCGTTGTTGTGTCCCATGGTGTGTCGTCTTCCTGCCTCTCCGTTCCTGCCCGATGTCCAGTGTCTCCGTTCCTGCCATCTTCACCATCATCATCACCTCCTCCACCTTTAAATAAACATCCTGCACTTCCTCAGCGTCTGCGTTTGGGTCCATACTCTACACACACCCCTGACATCCTGACCTTAATATCATAGTGTCTCTTCCCTCTTTCAGCTGACAAATGTGTCTTTTCTTGTACTATTTCATGTTTTCTGCATTCTTCGTTTACAATCTTCCATGTATGTTCACCTGTCTGCTTTTCCTGTCTCAGTGGTAAGACCAAAGAGGAGATCAACCCTGGGGACATTCCAAAAAGAAGGTAGAAGGGTGAGAAACCAGATACCTCGCATCTTGTGCAGTTATATGCATAGATAAGCTTGTTTAAGGATTCATTCCAATTAGTTTTTGTTTGTCAGTTAATGTTTTTAACATTTGCAGCAGTATTCGGTAATATCATCTACGTGTACACTACCAGTACACTACCACTGAAAGAGCTGGTTCTCAAATCCATCCCCTTGGTCATGGTGAATTATTTTTTGGCAGTCAAACTTAAAGGAACAGGGGGCAGGATTTGTAAATAAAATAAACATGCATGTCCAGTTTTTTTATGCTGTTGGGTGATGAAGCGTTATAAACCAAAACGAATGAACCCACCCACGTATCGTTCAATTTTCTTAAACTGGCTGTGTGTTGCAAAATGTTCTGCAGTTCGGGGCCCGAATTTCCCGTGCTGTCTTAGTGTGACGTCAATTGACACTGTGTGTGCATTCTTGACAGCTTTAAAAGAGGAAGAAAAACGGTCACAGACCTCCATTGATTCAATTGTGAGAATGGATTCTTCTGCAACTGGGAAACGACCAAGGATGACTCACAGCCCACTAAAAAGTGGCACTAAGAAAAAGAAGTATGTCACTGTGAAGAGGTATGTTTTTTTGTGAAGCGTTTGTGGGCGCTCCTAAGCGGGTGGTTACTTGCAGCGCCGGCCGCGTCGCTCGAGAGCTTCGTTTCTTTATTCTGCCCCATGCTCCTTTAAGGGCAAAATCATTGAATATACGATCAGCAACAGTTCTTGCAGACTTAGAGGTGGTGACCAATATATATTCAAAACCACTCTACATTTGTCCAGGTGCAGAAAATCTATTGAGATAAGTTCAGATGGCTGCTTGGTGACAATACTAGTGAGATGTCCTCCTGTTTTTTGTTTGCATGCAGTCTTTTGTTTATGGGAGGTGCAAGTGCTGGTTACATAATGTTCAATTTCTTTTTTTCTGAGTGAGGTTGTTCTATCAATGTGTTGATGGACCATCTCATTATGTAGCCCTCTCAGTACGGTAGCCTTGTACTGTTGAGGTAGCACAAGCTGTGTTTTGTTTGTTGTATTCCTGTGGAGGATGTCATCTTCATCAAAGCTGAGTCTTTCTCATTCAAGCCGTAAACGCCTACTTTGCTTACTTAATGCACTAAGATCATCTCCTGCAGCCTTATTTGCCTCCCAGTTTGTACTGTATTACTGGGCAAATATTATTGTCCTCATTCTGTGCTTGTTGAATCTCAGCCGGTGACAGGGTGACAGTGTGTGTCCTTATGCTGGACAGAGGCAACAAATTCAATTTCAATTCAATTCAAATTCAATTCAAAAATACCTTATTGATTCCAGAGGGAAAGGAAGTGTTGGTATAGCTCATATAATTAATTCTTTAATGAGTTGTTGTAGATAATGATAGCTGTGGGCAGGAAGGATTTCCTGTAGCGCTCTGTATTGCAGCGAAACTGAAGAAGCCTCCGACTGAAGACGCTCTGTTGTTGTATGACTGTCTCATAAAGGGGATGCTCAGGGTTGTCCATAATTTTTTTGATTTTATGAAGAATCCTTCTTTCCATCATCATCTCCAGATGTTCCACAGTTGTCCCAAGAACAGAACCAGCCTTCTTTATCAGGTTGTTTAGCCTGTTTAAATCCCTGACTCTGATGCTGCTACCCCAACAGATGACGGCTGAAGAGATTACACCCTCCACAACAGACTTGTAGAAGATCTCCAGCATCTTGCTGCAAACCTTGAAGGACCTAAACTTCCTTAAGAAGTACAGTCTGCTCTGTCCCTTCTTGTAGACGGTTTCACTGTTGCGCCTCCAGTCCAGTCTGTTGTCAAGGTGAACTCCGAGGTATTTATACTCCTCAACCACTTTCACTTCTTCTCCCATGATGGAAACAGTTTTTGACTTATCCCTGTTTCTTCTGAAATCTACAATCATCTCCTTTGTTTTGTTCACATTCAAGGTGAGACGATTGTTTCCACACCATGTCACAAAGTGCTCCACCAGCTCTCTGTATTCAGCTTCTTGTCCATCTCTGATACACCCGACAATTGCAGAGTCATCTGAGTATTTCTGCAGATGACAGGTCTCTGATTTGTACTGGAAATCTGAGGTGTACAGAGTGAAAAGGAATGGTGAGAGTACGGTCCCCTGTGGTGCTCCTGTGCTGCTGACCACCTGGTTTGACACACACTTCTTCAGTCTCACAAATTGTGGTCTGTTGGTCAGGTAGTCATTGATCCAGGTGACTGTTGAGGGCTCCACCTGTTTCTTCAGGAGTTTCTGACAAAGCAAATCAGGCTGAATTGTGTTGAATGCACTGGAGAAATCAAAGAACATGATCCTCACAGTGCTGCCTGCTTTGTGCAGATGACAGTGGGTTGGTTGAAGTAGGTGAATGATGGCATCTTCAACTCCAACTCCACAGCGATAAGCAAACTGCAGTGGGTCCTAATACGTTCTTGTTTGCTCATTCAGGGGGGCCAACAGGATTCTCTCCAGGACCTTCATGATGTGGGATGTCAGGGCAACAGGTCTATAGTGATTGATGACTGATGGGTGAGTTATTTTGGGTACTGGAACAAGGCATGTCTTCCACAACACTGGAACCTTCTCCTGAGTTAGGCTAAGGTTGAGGACTTGCTGCAGAATCCCACAGAGCTGCTCTGCACAGGCCTTCAAGACTCTGGGGCTGACACCATCTGGACCTGCAGCCTTGTTCTGGTTCAGTTTCTCCAGCTGCCTCTTCACCTGACTTTTGGAGACAGACAAGTGGGAGGGGGAGGCAAAGGGGGTAGCAGCATTTCCTGACTTGGTTGATGTTAGGTAAAATAATAATGTTGTATAATTATTTTCTTAGGGTGTCATAGTTCTAATGTACTTTCTAAATGTCATTTTGGTTTCAGTCACATGCTCCTTTGCATGACATCCTGTTCTTTTAATATGTTAATGAAGTGTGACTAAATAAAGAGAGACTGCAGAGGGGATGCTCTTTGAGACCAGAGACTAGGACACTGGGAGGCTGAGAACAGACAGACACGGTTGGCTCATTCCTTATAGTATTTTCCTGATCTCCCTCTGCAGAACTGATTATCCGCATCCACCTCTGCAGAGCTTATTGACTCCATATTCTCTCCGACCCCTGTGTGTGATTCTTTCTAGGTCAACCACTGTTTTTTACCTAACATCTTTGTGCCGTGACTCGACGTACGGAGCACTCCCGCCACTGGTCTCTGTCGAAGGGCTGTTCTTGACGTCCAGATCGCTGAATTGCTGCACTGGCCGGCTGCATAACTTCCACGAGGACCCCTGCGCGTGCTCCCATGCGATCGATTCGGTTTGAATCACTCGCATAGGGGGGAGATTGTGAGTACGTCTTTTTTGTGCACCTTCACATAAAAAAAAAAAAAACTATTCTAAGATGGTCAGGGTATATTCTGCTGTTTGGGCCTAAAGGACGCTTTAGCCTCTCTGATAAAATATCAGGTGTTGATCCTTAAGTGTTTAATGTGTTAATTACTACAGCAAAAGGGTGTAACGGTACAGGTTTGCGAACCTGTCCACCTCGAAAAAAGGGTGTAACGGACCAGGTTTGAGAACCGGTCCACCTTGCTGGGAAACGGTTGTAACGGGTTAGGTTTGCGAGCCAATCCCCCTCGCTGGGAAATAAAGCACGCCAGTGTATGGGAGTAAAAACACAAACAGCAGAATCAAAATGATATACCGCACCCCAGGTGGGTAGAGTAAGATAGGCACAGGACATCATCTTTATGTATGCCAGTCCAACCTGAAACCTAACGGTGTTAACGTACGGTTTGATGTGCACTACAAGAGACGTTCTGTGCGGAATTATAGGTTACACAACACATCCTTAGATTAAGAAAGCCATAAGACGGCTCAATCTAGTTGCACAAAAGAGACACTTAGAGTAAAAACTATACGATGCAGTTTTAGCAGAATTTTATTACAATTAAAAATCTCAAATAAATGACCAAAAAATTATTTTAATTAATTAAATAATAAATGACTAACTTTAACTCATCAACAGACTAATTTAATTGTTCTTGCTTTTTCATTCACCTCAATCTTAATATTAATAATTATCGTTATCCTCCTAGAACTATTTGGTATTCTAACACTAGACTTTACCAGACCAATTAATAGAACCCATTAAGGGTTATATAAAAACAACGCAAAGATGGGAAACGATGTTTCCACCGACAAATTAAAGGGAGAATCAAAGTATATGCATAAAACGGACCCCGAAAATCTTCAGTTTCTGACAAAATGGTGCAAAAAGTATAAAGTAGACGGGAAACTTAAAGGAAATAAATGGAAAGAACTGGTATGTGTTCTCGAAGCAAAAACACTTATCGCTAAAGGTCAAAAGAAAAAACCTAAACAGACACAGTTAAAAATAGCACGTGTGTGGGCTGATGAAACAGAGAAAAGGAAGCAAAATATAAAAAAACAGAAAAGAGAACAAAGGCTCTAAAGATGACGCTTTTCTTATGAAAAAGCTCGGTGACGAACTCACACTGTGTCCTCCTCCTTATGCACCTCTACCTACAGCCCAGACAGACCCCCCTGGGGCTGTTGGAGGAGAACCTTATGCACCTCCACCAACACCCCCATCAGACCAGCCGGGGACTGTAGGGGAAGGTCTATATCCTCCTGTTCCAAGAGATCAATTTGCAATTGAAGAAAAAACAGATGGTACCACAATAAAACAAAGACTTAGAATTACAAAGAAGTCAGGTCCAAAGAAATCTGAGGATAAGTCTTATGAGAGTGAACCAGAGGACTCAATAGATGTTAACCCTATGATTCAAGTACCATCTACCGATGGCACTCCGAGATATGTTTTTAGAACATGATCACTTAAAGACGTTAAAGAGGTTGTAGAACAAATCACTAGCAATAGGATCCAGAAAAATGGACAGAGGAGAGGATATGGTTGATGTGGCCAAATCCTACCGGTTAAACGGTCATGAATTAGGACAGGCTATGGCTGCATCGTTGGGAAAAGACTGGCACCATGTAGGAGGAAATTACACAGGAAGAGATGATGCCGGAGTTGTGTTACAATTTCAGAATGATTTCCAGGGAGCACTAAAGCAACAATTCGATGCAGTAGCGGATAAAGTTCGTGCACAGTTTAAAAAGAAACCAGATTATGGGCATATGGCCTCCATAAAACAGAAGCCTGGGGAAACTGTAGATGATTTTAAATACAGATACCAAAAAGAACATGATATCCATAGTGGCCTATCATCACCACCTTAGGGTGGTGATGATACCCCATATATGCGGCATTTGTGTAATGGTCTGCTACATAGTTTCCACCCCACTATCACTAATTGGATTAAAAATCACCTTCTGACATGGGAAACATGCGACCATACTACCCTTATGGCCAATGCACGTTTTGTTGCAAGTTGTCATGGAAAGAAAGGGGAAGAAACCAAAAACTCCAGACTCCGACACACAGGTATTTCACACCTAGCTTGAAGACGATGAGGGGGAAGTTTATTATCAAAGTGACAACCACAACAAAGGAAGGGGGTTTAGACCACGAAGGAATACACATCATCACAAACCCCAGGGTTCATGGAGACATCAAGGTGGCCACACTGCCCCCACGTGTTGGATCTGCGGGAAAGTAGGCCACATTTCAAATGAATGTAGCAGAGGCAGAGGGCGAGGAGGGGGCAGAGGGCGAGGTCAGATCCATACACAGGGTCCAACTGCCCCAGACCACTCGCGGTTCACACAGCAATGACTAGATACTTTTACCGCCTCTAATGAGGTGGTGGATTGCTGTGGCGCCTGGGAATTACTTAATGTTCTGAAAGAGAAGCCTTACATAACACTTAAAATTAATGAACAAATGGTAGAGCTCCTTTGTGACACTGGAGCTTGCAGAACAGTGATCTCCTCTGGCGTTAATCTGCCAGAATCTAAAGAAAGCATTTTGGTCAAATCAGCAGATGGTGCTACTACGCGCTCATTTTTATCTAAACCAGTGTTAATAACAGATCCAAAAACTAGGTTTAGTTCTAAAAACTCAATAGTCATTTCACCACGATGTCCACTCAATTTGTTGGGCAGAGACTTAATGTCAGCCCTAAAAATCTCAATTATCCCAGTGGGAGACGGCATGAGAGCTGTGAGAACAGGAAATGATGACATTTACCTAAATACAACTCATAGACCACAGGGACTCGGTCTGTACTATTTTTTACGAGTTGAACCTAAAGAAAACCTTAAAGATACAACAACAATGATGGACACAGCTTTGCAGGTAGTTCCTGAACCCGACAAACAAATCATGCCTACATCACGGTTACATGTGACTATGGCTCTGAGGCCTGAACCTGAACCTGAAGTTCCAAGACTATTTTATGCAACTCTCACCTGCTGTAGTGTTCACCTCACACATCATTACTGATGGAAAATCTGTTTCAGCTGCCTCAGTAACACTGTCTACCAGCCTTAAACCGTTCTTCGATTTGCCTACAGATCCGCATATATCCCTGACAAAAAGCAGTACATCACGTTGGAAAGATTTGGGATATATGGTGTGAAAACCAAATAACGCCACAGATTTTACAACTTTGCAAGAAAATAAAGATCGTTGGCAATACAGTGAATCCACAGGTTTATATAGACTGCCCCTTATCATGCCACTCCACTGCACCACTCAAGTTGCACCACTAGAATGACCAGAAGCAGAAACCATCTTATTGACTGAAGAGGAAGAAAAGCAACTCAAAGAAGTCCCTAACACATTATGGTCTAAAAGCCCCACTGATGTGGGCCTACTCTCATCCAATGCTCCCGTTCAAATAACTGCTAAATCACATTTTACACCCAGAGTGAGACAATATCCCCTCTCTGCGGAAGCAGAGTTAGGAATTCAACCAATAATTCAAGAATTACTAACAACAGGTGTCATAAGAAAATGTCCTGATTCACCATGTAACACCCCAATCTGGCCAGTTAAAAAGGCTGATGGGAAAAGCTGGCGAATGGTTCAAGATTTGAGAATGGTGAATTCAGCTGTCCAGACCAGAGCGCCTAATGTGCCTGACCCACACACTCTGTTAAACTCTTTGAGTCCCACTAGGAAGTTTTTCACAGTAGTGGACCTCAGTAATGCCTTTTTTAGCATTCCAGTGCACCCAGATTCACAGTTTTGGTTTGCTTTCACTTATAAACATGTAAAATACACATACAGCAGATTGCCACAGGGGTTTGCAGACAGTCCTACAATTTTACAGAAGCAATTACCAACTGCCTGGCCAGTTTTGAATGTTCTAAATATACACAAATTCTTGTTTACGTAGATGATGTCCTGGTTGCATCAGATGACTATGAAAGCTGCTTACATGACTCTCTCTCCTTACTGCACCACCTGCATTCCACTGGAAATAAAGTCAGTAAAAACAAAATCCAGTGGGTAAAATCATCGGTTCAATACTTAGGACACACTTTGTCAGGAGAAGGCAGACAAGTCCAACCTGGAAGGAGAGAGGAAATTTTAAACACTCCTAAACCCATGACAAAGAAACAAATGATGCAATTCCTGGGACTAGCTAATTATTGCAGGGAATATATACCTCATTATGCAGAAAAAACACAACCTCTTCTTTAGATGATCCATGGCCAGCAGATGGAGATGAAAGATACTTTAACTTGGTCAACAAAAACAGAACAAGCTTTTACCACAATAAAACAGGACATCCATTCTAGCACTGTTTTAGTACTACCAGATTACTCCAAAATATTCACTCAAACGGTGGACTGCAAAAATGGTTTTATGACTTCAGTTTTGCTGCAAAAACATGGAGATAAATAACGTCCTGTTGCATTTTACTCTAAAAAAATTAGACCAAGTTGCACAGGCTTTACCCAACTGTGTGCGAGCTATCGCTGCTGCAGCACTGGCTGTCGAAGCCTCAGCTGATGTAGTGCTATTCCATCCTCTCACGTTGTTGGTCCCCCACGCAGTAGATGTTTTACTTCTACAAGGCAGATTAGGATTATTACTACCAGCGAGACATCTTAGTTACACTGCAATACTGATCTCACAACCTTATATTAGCATACAGCGTTGCAACACTTTAAATCCAGCAACGTTTCTACCTACTGCAGATGACGGAGAACCACATAACTGTGTAAAAGCTACAGAAAGATTACAACTACCTAGGCCTGATCTTAAAGATGTCCCACTACAAACAGGACTGGAATGGTTTGTAGATGGATCAAGCTCTAAAACTAAAACAATCTCTACTGAAACAGGCTATTCAATTGTACAACTTCCTGATGTGATTATAGAAGCCAAATCATTACCACAACATTTTTCCGCTCAGGCCGCAGAAATAGTAGCTTTGACAACAGCATGTCAACTTGCAGAAGCCAAGGTGGTAACCATTCACACAGATAGCCAATATGCATTTTCTACCGTGCACTGTTTTGCTAAACAATGGGAAAGGAGAGGAATGGTCACCTATAACCCACTCTCAATTACTGATAAAACTATTAGACGCAGTTATGTTACCAAAAGCTATTGCAATTTGTAAATGTCAAGCACACACCACAGGAAAAGACATAGTTTCCTGTGGCAACAGATTCGCAGATGAAATAGCAAAAGGAGCTGCACAAGGCAGTTTCGGTTCCTCTAATGCTTATACACAGACCACAGAACAGGAACTTATAGATCAGACTGTTTTGAAAGACATGCAAACAAACGCTCCCTCTTCTGAAAAACAATTACGGAAAACAAAAGGTGCCATTCTAAACGAAAATGGATTTTATGAAGTTCGTAATAAACCCATCCTACCCAAATCACTGTTTAAAGCTGCTGCGCTTGTGAGCCATGGGCCTTGCCATGTCTCCACAGGGGGGATGATATCAATAATACAGCAACACTTTACAACATACAACCTTGAAACATACTTAAAACATTTTTGCAAAACATGCCTAACATGTATCAAACACAACCCACAAGGGAATATGAGACCCAAGCGAGGCCAATTTCCTCAACCAGCCTACCCATTCCACACAATCCACATGGATTTCATTGAACTAACACAAAGCGGCTCATACAAATATTGCTTAGTAATAATTGACGCTTTCTCCAAATGGCTGGAAATAATTCCCACTGCAAAGAATGATGCTCTAACAGTGGCAAAAGCACTATGTAAAACTATCATTGCAAACCATGATATTCCACAAGTAATATATTCAGATAATGGACCACATTTTGTGAATGAAGTTATTCAAAATATGGCAAAACATTTAGACATCCAACTAAAAAATCATTGTGCCTATCACCCCCAAAGTGCAGGTTTAGTACAAAGACATAATGGGACCATCAAAAGCAGACTCAGGAAATGCATGGCAGAGACTAGAAGACCATGGCCTGAGTGTTTGGACCTAGTAAAACTTTACATGAGAATCACGCCAACAAACCAAGGTTTAACACCTTTTGAAATAATTTATGGCAGACCTTACAGGTTACCTATAGTTGCGCCTGATTTGCAAAAAGCAGACGAAGAACTCACATTAGCTGATTACATGAGGAAAATTATCCTAGCCAAAGAAGTGCAAAATGCACACAATCTGCCTATCTCTCCTTCTGTTTTGCAGGATCCTGAAAAGCCAATCAAACCTGGAGACTGGGTATTCATCAAGGTGATTAAAAGGAAGAACTGGACGAGTCCCCGCTGGGAAGGACCTTTTGAAGTCCTGCTGACCACGCCCACGGCTGTGAAAATCGCTGAGAGACCCTCGTGGATACACATCTCACACTGCAAATTGCAAAGGCAATTAGGGGACTAGACACGGGACAGTGGGGAAGTCTGGGCTACAAAGGACAGAGTGACCAATAGGGCCTCTGGTCTCAAACCCAGCAGAACAGCATCCCTGTCCCCTTAGTGGTCAAACCTCTGTTTTGGAGGGCTAGTCCTCTTATTTGCCTCTAGCCAACATGAAACTAGTTTGGCTCCCCTCCTGTCTGGCAGTTTGCCTGCTTCTATTCCACCGCTTTTTCCTCACACCAGATGACGCCCAGACATCAAAGGAATGAAGAGCTAAAATTCTAACCCACCATGCGTTCAAGAACACCTGGTACCAAATAGTTAATTTAAATGCAAAACGTTTAGGTTTCAATACCAGCTGTTATGTCTGTTCATGGATCCCACACCATTCTGAAGAAGTCTCATCGATGACTGCTGTCCCAACCACCTTAAATAATACCATATGTCTGCTATACAAATTAACTATAACAACTGTTGGAACAGACTGTTCCACCTTACCTCACTGCTGCACTGCTGAGAACAACAGGACATGGTCCCAGCCTGGTGACTTTTCCAAAAAAACGAATGCTTCAGTTGCCAAAGGAATCAACTTACTACGCCTTACTGGAAAAGACACTTTCTGTTTTTCAGTCCCTTGTAACAACAAACATGCATTTTTAGGAAATTCCATCTGTGAGGACACGCTACCCTTATCAGCGACCCAGACGAAAATGATGCGTATGAACCACTGGATGATGATTGGAAACACATCTGTGCCAAGATACATAACCCTCAACACCACTCGACTCCAAAACAAGATAAGTGGGTTAAAAACCATGGTCAAAAGAGGAACCCATCTCCTAGAGGTTCCCTCCCAATTTGGCATGGGAACGTCTGACGGATACATCTGGAAGTGTGGTCACACTTTCTACCTCTACCTACCTAAGGATTGGTGTGGCACATGCAGTTTGGCTTGACTGCAACCCTCCTCATACATCATAACAGAAAACGGAGCACCTTCTAAACCTACAGAGCTGAATAAACGGGAATTCAACCCTCCACAAGTGTTCAACCCGTTCTCTGACAATGGTGGACGAAAACCTCTGTACAGTGATGCAAACGAAATCTTCCACACCATGTTCCCACCTGTTGGAGTTGCAAGCCTTACAAAACGGATGAACAAGGTTTGGTGGACTTTGGAAAACATCACAGACATCCTTGCTGAAATGTCCAACCTCTGGCCAACGATCCTGAAAAACTGGCGATGAAGACCATGCTGATGCAACATCGGGTAGCTCTGGACACTCTTTTTGCTTCTGAAGGTGGACTTTGTAATGTAATTGGTGAACACTGTTGTACTTACATTCCTAGTACACATGATAATTGGACTCTCATTCATGACCGGGTGCAGGGATTAACTGACTTTTTAAAATCACAAGAAAGCAGTAATGGACAATGGGATCTCATGGGCTGGCTGACAACTGGCAGGTGGTATCAGGTTCTTTTAAAAATAGCTATGCCATTCATTGTAATTTTGATACTTTTCTGCGTTAGTTGTGTTCTCCCATGTATAAAAAAAATGATGAATAAGATGATAACTAACACAATGGTCCAATACTCTCTTCTTAATCAGAGTCTTGAAGATGAAGACAGAAATGAAGAAGATGGGGTGTAATTAACATGTGTAAAAACCTTTTTATGATTCCATTAATCTAAACTACTGTTCAGGTAGCGATTAATTGGATGATGTCTAGGTGAAGCTCGCATTAATATCTTTTTGAAATTGCTACTTACTTTTGCAATTTCTTTGTTGTATGTATTATTATTATTATTTTTTATTTTGGGATGCTACTTATTTTGCAACCTTTTGTTGTCTGGTTTTTATGATTCTTATATTTTTACATAATTGGAGTTGTTACCTATTTTACAACTTTTTGTTGTTAGTGATTACATTTAAAAACCACATTTCAGGGGGGAAATGTTAGGTAAAATAATAATGTTGTATTATTATTTTCTTAGTGTGTCATAGTTCTAATGTACTTTTTAAATGTCATTTTGGTTTCAGTCACATGCTCCTTTGCATGACATCCTGTTCTTTTAATATGTTAATGAAGTGTGACTAAATAAAGAGAGACTGCAGAGGGGATGCTCTTTGAGACCAGAGACTAGGACACTGGGAGGCTGAGAACAGACAGACACGGTTGGCTCATTCCTTATAGTATTTTCCTGGTCTCCCTCTGCAGAACTGATTATCCGCATCTACCTCTGCAGAGCTTATTGACTCCATATTCTCTCCGACCCCTGTGTGTGATTCTTTCTAGGTCAACCACTGTTTTTTACCTAACAGTTGAAGTCAAACTTGTGGAATTAGAAGAGTCCATGGCAGAGGTGAACGATAAAACACCCGAGGTGTAACAGGAAAGCTGTTGATCAGAGGAGAGTGGGATGTCTGTTTGGCTGGGAACAGGAGAGGGGGATGCTGAGCTAGTTCCTGAACTGAACCTGTTGAAGAATATGTTCAGTTCATTGGCTCTGTCCAGACTTTCATCTATCCAATCCTTCCTGTCCTTAAAGCCTGTGATCTTTCTCATTCCTGACCAGACATCTCTGATATTGTTCCTCTGTAGTTTGTTCTCCAGCTTCTTCCTGTATGGCTCTTTGCTGTCTACGATCTTGACCTTAAGTTGCTTCTGTATACTCCTCAGTAATTCCCTGTCTCCCTCCCTGAAGGCTCTTTTTTCTTGTTTAGCAGTTCCTTCAGGTCACTGGTGATCCAGGGTTTGTTATTAGGGAAGCATCTCACTGTTCTGGTGGGGATTATCTTGTCCACACAGAAGTTTATATAGTCAGTCACACACTCAGTCATGGCATTAATGTCCTCTCCATGTGTTTGGCAAAGAGTCATCCAGTCTTTGGTTGCAAAACAACCCTGCAGGGCTTCTTCAGCTTCCTGTGACCATTTTCCCACAGTTCGTTTTGACACAGGTTGCCTCTAAACAAGTGGTTCATATTCTGAACAGAGAAAAACAAGATTGTTATCTGATTTTCCCAGAGGAGGTCTTGGTTTGGACGTGTATGAATCCTTTACATTTGAATAAAACAAATCCAAGGTCCTGTTTTCTCTTGTAGAGCAGCTGACAAACTGTTGAAATGTTGGAAGTGTAGTAGAGAGGGAGGCATGATTAAAATCACCAGATATTGCCACAAATGCATTGGGGTGCTGTGTCTGTAGCTTAGCAACAATGGAACTGATGACATCACATGCAGTGTCGGCAACGGCTGAAGGTGGAATGTAAACAACTGCCAAAATTACACTGGTGAACTCTCTTGGTAAATAATATGGAAGAAAACTCACTGCCAAGAGTTCGACATCTGGGCTGCAGAGACGACACTTCACAGTAACATGCAATCTTCTTTAAGAGAAAAGAGGAACCAATGTACAAAAAACCAAAACTTAATATGTAGCCAACAGAGCCTCTCCAACATGCAGCCACCCAGAGCAGCGCAATTCAAAAAATAAATAAATATATATATATATATATATATATATATATATATATATATATATATATATATATATATATATATATATATATATATATATATATATATATATACTCTGTACAAGGACTGGATCATATTTCAAGCCAGATTCTGCTTCCTGTGAATCAAAGATGATTTTTTGCCTCAGATCTAATGCACAGAACCGAAAACGTTATTACTTTGGACCTCAGAAGTGAGCTTCTTATACTGTTCTGTTGCAGCCTTTTTCTGGTGATGGGATCTGAGGAGCCTTCTCATAGTTGGTAAGGTGAAGTTGCTCTTGCCTTCAAGGTAACAGAGTAGTTGTAGGCTTTGTGCAATTGCACTCAATTAACTATTTCAATTTCAGGGAATCCTTTGTTGATTCACTTTTTCGATTTGGTGTGCTAAACTGGAGAAAGTTAGTTTGTCTTTTTGCCTTGGCTCAACAATCTGGCCCAAAATTTTGAATCCTCTTCTCCACTGCAAAGTATTGCAGCTTTATCCTTTTACTTAAAAAATCACGAGTCGAAACTCCAGTCTTGACGATTAAAAAGCTTAGTGAATCAAAACAACACAATACATACAGACCGGTGAGGGGGGAAAAAAGCAGTGACCAAAAAAGTGTGACCATGACTGTGGGTCGGATAGAGATTGGATTTCTGTCACCCTGTTTGATACAAACTGTTTCCACTTGTGAGCAGAACTTCAGATCCAGTGTCGAACAATCATTGAGTCTGTCCACAGCCTGATTTGTCTCCTTTCCATCTGCAGTGCCTTTAGAAGAGTACTCCCGAGTCTGGCTGCAATTACAGCTCCCATCAGCTCCAGGCGTGGCAGGATCATTGTTTTGAGAGGACTTGGACGCAACCAGGCTTGTTGTCACTTCCCCATCCTTAGTTTCTCCTTGAAGATAAGCAACAGCGCCGTAAGCTCTTTCACTGGATTCACAAAACACATGTAATTTTAATTCTTTCTTCTTCTGTGGTTGCAGGTGTGTTCTGTACCACCGTGGGATTAACAGCTGGTGTAGCTGAGGAAGCTCTGAACACCACTCGTGCCAATCTTGAGTCAGATCAGGTGTTAATTCCTCATCCAACTCCAGCCCCCTTTTCCACATCTCTTGAAAGAGGCACTTTATCCTGGTGGTAAAAGGGGTCAAGAATCCCAGAGGATCAAAAATGCGAGCAGAGGACTGGAGAACACTCCGTTTTGTGTTTTTTCTTTCCTTCAGAATGATAAGCAGCCCGCTCAGGTTGAATACAAAATCATCAGTTGGTGGTCTCCACACTAAGCCCAATACCTTCAGCACTGACCCGTGTGTTTCTGACTCGGCAGTGCAGTCCATTAAACTCTCTTGCCATTTATTTTTGAGCTCAGGGGAATTTGGATGACAAATTCCCCAGAGATAATGTGCTTCGCTGTCGTTGTTACTGCATGGGTCTCTGAGACATCACTTGCACTTGCACTTGCAATAAAGTCATCCACATACAGTGAGGAGCTTATGGTTTCTAATGCTTGTGGATGTTCTAACTCATGTTGTTTCAAATGCTTCCTTATAGTGGCTGCGAGCAAGAATAAGATTGATGAGGCTCCAAACACCACTCTTGTCATCCTCAGCTCTCGCAGTTTCTCATCCTACTCCCCTGTTGGTCTGCATGTGAACCACAGAAATCTTACAGAATCCCGTTCTCGTTCCGACAGTGATATCTGCAGAAATGCCTTTTTGATGTCTGCCATGTAGGCAATTTCATGCAGTCTAAACTTAATCCAAACACTAATCAGATCTGGGTTTAGATTGGGTCCTGTCAGAAGGCAGTCGTTTAATGAGGGACTTCCCATTGCATGGGATGAAGCATCAAACACAACTCGCAATTTGGTTGTCACTTTATCCTCCCTCAATACAGCGTGATGAGGTAAATAATATGTCTCACTGCCTGGTGATGCTGTATGTTCCTTTGGCAGATCCTCAGCCATTTCTTGTTTTAGGTAGTCCTCCACTACATCATTGTGTCTGTTATACAGTGTGCCATCCCTTCTAAATTGCCTTTTCAATCCCTCCAGCCTCCTTTTAGCAACATGGTAATTGTTCTGAAGTGGAGGATGGTTTGGTCGCCATGGCAATTCCACTTGGTAACGCCCATCCTTGAAGATGGAGGTTTCTTCAAACCGTTGCAGTGCGTCCACATCCTCTGAATTCTCAGGTTTCTCACTTGTGATGCCCAGAGACTCAATCGATCCTGCCTGATACTATCTTCCAGTAGTAATCCGAGCCAATCAACACAGAAAGTTCAGGTTTGTCATCTCCAGGGAAGTCTGCTAGCCTGAGACCTCTCTTATTCATCTCTTTCTATATGTGCTCACCTGGGACTTTCATTACTGCTATGCATACTTGTGGGGTCACAACTGCCTCTATTTTAATGCACTGCTGGTTATCCCAAACATTCTCCAAGATGAGTTTACCTATGTTTCACTTCACTGTTGTTGGGGCAGGGGAGCCAAATGTGTGGAGGGTGAATGTGCCTTTTTTGATGACAGGCAACTTCAGTGCTCTTGCCACATTTTCATGCAAAAAACTACCCTGGCTGCCTCCATCAAGCAAGCAACGGACTATCTTCCTACTCGTGGGTCCAACCATCCATGCCTTGGCAGTTTGTAGCAGCACAGTGTTCTCATGTTCAGGACCCGCTTTCTCAGTTTGGGGAATTACGGAGGAAATGACAGTGTCTGTATTTTCTGAAACAGCAGGAGGGGTTGCTTCATTTCCTTCACAAACTGCTGCATGATATCTACCTCTACATTTAGCACATGACACCTTTGATCTGCAGAACCTTGCGATATGTTTGGGTCCTAGACAGACATAGCACCTGCCAAGCTTCTTCAGCCTTTCTTTGCGTGCTGCCACTTGGTGGTCAGGGCAATTTTCAGATTTGTGTTCAGCACTGTCACAGAAAAGGCAGCTTTGTATTTTCTGATTGGCTGTGTGTAGTGCAGCTGTTGATATCATGCTTGGCTTCTTTAGCTTCATGTCTGGGTATG
This sequence comes from Valencia hispanica, assembly GCA_963556495.2. Classification (NCBI taxonomy): domain Eukaryota; kingdom Metazoa; phylum Chordata; class Actinopteri; order Cyprinodontiformes; family Valenciidae; genus Valencia; species Valencia hispanica. Next base: position 51,733,973 of record OY747706.1, read on the forward strand.
ATTTGTTTCATGTTTTGGATAAAGACTTCTGGCATCATCTGGAGCAGTATTGGGCATAACATGCCTCCATAAGTGTCTGATACAACTCCCAGTGACTCCAGGCTCCTGATCTGGATTTCACAGTCATCATATAATTTCCTCAGGGCACTGACATCAGAGGATTTCTTCACTGGAGTGAGATTAAGCAGCTTTGACATATGAGCATTTACAGATCTTTTTCAGATATTTTCGTCCAAATCTGGTTTGAAGTATATCTACTGCAGCATCATAGTTATTAACAGTCAATGTGAGTCCTGCTACTGCCTTTGCAGCCGTTCCTGTGAGGTAAGTTTTCAGGTTCGCTCTCTTGCACAGTGCATCATTACAGTGAATAGCAGTCTCATCCTGGTTCCAAAATTCCTGCCATAAACTTACATCTCCGTTGAACTTCTCAATAATTAGTTTGGGAAGTCTCATTGTCTGGTTACTCTGCTGAGAGCCGGCAGAATGTGCACTAACAACACTTAGACGGGACGGCTGGAGATTGTCAATACTCACAGTCTCATTTTCTCTGAGCACTCGGTGAGCTTGCGTCTTCATACCTATGATGCGATCTCTGTACTCTTCTGAAAGTTCAACCTCTGCCTCAACGTCCACCAGTGAAGTCTGTTCCTCTCTTGCACGATCCAGTTCACAAAAACTGTCCTCCTTTGTCGCTAATACAGCAAGCATCTTTCTCACTCAGCCAACATCCGGATCTTCCTTTTTAATTCACTATCCATATTATTCAGCAGTCTTGTAGTGGAACTCCGTATTGTCCATCGCTTTATCTTCTGCCGTTCAATATGTTGTCCGTCAACGTCCGACCGTTGCCGGTTATTCTTATCTACGTCTGCCATTATCGCAGCAATTCCCGGGTTTTTGGCACCAAAAACATTGCAGAAACACACAACAACACAACACAACATATACAGACCGGTGAGGGGAAAAAAAGGAGAAGAGACGCTCACCTTGCCGTCACCATGACAACAGCAAAACAAAACAGCTGATTCTATACAAAGACGTTGCACGCAGTTTCTGCTCCTAGAGCATCATGGAAATGCAGTCTATTTCTGCGTTTCATACTCTAAATAAACATTCAAATGAAATGTACAGTAGATTAATTGTTCATTTATCTATCTATAACTTATCGGGGTCTATCTACTAATCTATTCATCTATTTATATCTATAGCATCTATGTAATCTTTGGTTTGATTCATTTATTAACCCTTTCCATTTGATAGGCTTTACATAAATAAATTCTCAACACAAAGAGACTCGATTCTGGGAGATCTACTTAAACAGGGACTGACTCATCTTCATCCTTCATCAGTTTTTTTTTTGCTGTGTTAGTTTGATCGAGTGTCCCTTGTAGTCACAGTGCTACAAGTGTCTGCACCTCTTTTTCTCAGTTATTCTTCTTCAGTGAGTTGAGTAGGTTGCTCATCAACTATGTCTTCAGCTTTTTTTTGCAATTCACCAATTTTGTCGCTCAAGTTAAGAAGAGAGAGAGGATCAACTTTTTCCTGAGAGCCTATCAGGTACTAAATCTAATACCAGGAAATCCACAGATTTCAATTAAAGGATCTTTTGTCAGTGTGTACAGACCTGCACCAATGTCAAGTTTTAAGTCCTTCAACTCTGATGAATCCATGTCCAACTTTTACCTAATACAGTGCCGTGTGATGAAGAACAGTACAGAAGAAACAATGGAGTACTCCTGGTACCTATTGGTTGACCTCAGAATAAATGCAAGTCTCTCTGTGCAGTAGGTGGAACCCCAAGTCCTCTCCTTGTACAAGGTTGTAGATGTAGTGAGTTACAGGGATGTCTATTTGGGACAGCTGACTCTCATAATCTCATCTCATTATCCTCACTGGGGCCTCCAAATGTTACACCCGGTACTAACCGGATTCGACACAAGAACAGGAACTGGTACTGGAACCAGGTGATTAGGAAAAATCACTCAGACACAATGCTTCTTTTGCAGCAGCTCCAGGAAAAGTGAAGCAGACACGGAGTGCTCCCCCTCCCGATCACTGCAGGCATTACCAGTCAAACGTCTGAATAATTCTTCAGATATAACCAACAGAACAGTGATCCCCCAAACCTCCCATACATAGACCAATGTCACATCAGAATTGTATTCATTCTTTTACCATAGGGAGCATCACATGAGGAAAAGTACTCCCACTAAGTATATCCAATACATTAGTTATCATGTTGTTAAATGAATTAATGGCTCCCTGGCTTTAGGCTGCTTTTAAACATGCTGTGGTCCAACCCCTCCTAAAAAGAAAGACTTAGATCCTAATGTTCTTTCAAACTTTAGGCGTATTTCCAAGGTACGCTTTTGTTCTAAAATCTTGGAGAGAGTTGTCTATCTTCCACTCCAGGAACATTTGGAGCTACACCAAATAAAAAAAAAACACTCTAGTTTTAAAATGGGAAACAGACAGAAACTGCACTTCTTAGAATTTAAATGATTTGCTTTTAATTTTGGATTCAGATTAATGCAATATTAATTTTGTTGGACCTGGTGGCTACATTTGATACTGTGGATAATGAGAATCTTTTATCTAGTCTGGACCAGACTGTCGGTCTTAAGGGTACAGTTCTTAACTGGTTTTGCTCCTACCTGTCTGATAGCACTTTTCTGTTCAGTTTTTCCTGCTCTGAAGTGCCCTTGAAGTGTGGGCTTCCTCAAAGCTCCATTTTGTGCCCAATACGTTTTTCATTGTATTTGTTATGTTTGGGGTCAATTATTAGTAGGTTTGGGATGTAATTTCATTGCTTTGCAGATGATTTGCAAATCGATCTTCCCTTGAATGGTAGAGGAAGTCTGCCTGTGTAGAATTTGATAAATTGTGTATTTCACAAACCGCACGCTTTGTTGGCATCAAAAAACGCTCACAAAGCGACTAGTTCGAGGCATTTTTAAGTCTGAGGCTTGCAAAGCCTGCCACTAGCAAAAAGAAAGAATGCGTGGGCAGAGCTTCCTCTGTTGCCGGATGTTTTAAACAATGGCGGATCATATTGAGAGAGTGGCTTGGCTTTATTTGCTAAATAAAGCTAGACAACGTTAACGTAGGGGGCATCAGGGCCGTTTGTGGATACACCCCATTCTTTTTTTTTAAAGGTTTTTTGGGCCTGAGTGGCCTTTATTGACAGTATTTGTGAAGGGGGAGAGAGGTGGGGGAAGACATGCAGCAAAGGTCGCCCAGGACGGGACTCGAACCGGGGACAGCCGTGTCGAGGACTGAAAGCCTCTGCACATGGGGTGCCTGCTCTAACCACTTCGCCACACGACACCCTGATACACCCTATTCTTGAGAGGTGTTCTGAGTTTGGAGAGTTTAACCATTTGTTCCAGGAGCTGCGTATGGATGAGGTTCCCTTTCAGCGCTACTTTAAATGTGTAGTGACATCACTACAGTGACATGTTCTGATTGGTTGATGCTAAGGGGATGACACGTTGCTAGCTTATGTCGCTTTGAAGCTTGGAAAGCAGCAAAAGCTTCAAATGTTGGGGCAGCTAAATCACACAAAGCACCGCAAAGACTCTGACGGCCTCAACTATAGACTTAACATGTAATCTTACCGTTCTAGGCATTGACGTTTTGGGCTGTGTAAACAAGTGAGATTAAATCCTGGATGGCAATTAATTTTTTGAATTTGAATCAGGATAAGACTGAGGTTATTTTCTTGGGAAAGGCTGATTTGATGCTGGAATGGTCCATTGAACACTTATAACTGTGTGTTTGCTCAGAACCTTGGAGTGAAATTTGACAACAGCTTCAAATTTCTCAAACGGATTAGTGCAGTAGTTCAGTCCAGCTTTTATCAGTTAACTGGTAAAATCAAAACTTATCTTACACTGGTCTTGAAAGGGTGATTCTTGCCCTTATAACCTCCAGTCTTGACTACTGCCTATGCTGAATTAGACAACTGTTAGATCAGCTAGTTCACAATGCTGCTGCCCACCTCCTAAATGGCTGCAAACAACGTGATCATATCATTCCGATTTTGTCCTCCCTGCACTGGTTGCCAGTTCGTTTTAGGAATGATTTTAAGATTTTACATCTTGATTTTAAATGTCTGAATAGCTTGTCTGAAATCTTGCACCAACATGTTCCCTTATTTTATGTTTTTATTCTGTTATTATATAGTTTTATATCTGGTTGTTGCTTTTTCTTTTATTGTTTTGTCTTTTCTTATTGAGTGTTTTTTGTTGACTAACTTGTACAGCACTTTGGTGTCCTTGGGATGTGTAAAGTGCTTTATTATTATTGTTATATTGATGAATGCTTTACATAAATATCCATCCATCCATTTTCTGTATCTGTCCATTCTATGCAGGGTTGCGGGGGCTGGTGCCTATCTATAGCAGTCACGGGCAGGTACACCCTGGACAGGTCGCAAGAAATTACATAAAATATTTTCATCAAGAAATAGAAGCTAAAACCAAAATGTATTCTACGATTTGCCTTGCTGTCTCATTTCGTTCTAATATTTACTGCAGTGAAAACTGCACCTAAAAAAACTTTGATAAGTTCGTGAAGTAAAAAATATAGGCTACAGCATTAGTCACTCACAGAAAATCGCGGGGAAAATGTGAAAATAGCTGTTTTTAAGTTCTGTGCTGTGAGAAGCAGCTCAAACTGACTGAAATGTCTGAAACAACGAGGGCTACAAGAACCACGTGACCGCGTGTCGGCTAGTTCAAAGTCAATCATAACGCTCCCTCTCTTACTGATTTTGCCACTTGAGCTGGAGCTGGAGACAAAAAACCCCGGAAATATAAGAAAAGCAGCGAGAAAGAAAGGTTAAAAAGCCTGCAAATGGGCGCACCAACATGTGTCGAACTGATACTGTTTGACTGTAGGTGCAGGACCGGAGAAGGAAGGAGAATTGCTGTTCTTCAGAGAAGGATGGGAAAAGAACTGTGACCCAGGGACAGATTAGCCATAGTCAATCCGGTAAGAAATATCCGAAATGTTCATAAAAAAAGATGTTTCATTTGCCTACATGTAAGATAGCACCCAGTCAGAATAACACTGTGATAATGGCCTGTGAAAATAATAATAATAATGTTTTGGAATGTGTATAGTAATTATAATGATAAAAATAACAACAGTAATGAAATATTAATAACAATATTAATAATAACAATAGCAGTAAAAATAAGAGAAACATAAAAAAGAAAAAAAATGTTAGAACTGTTTAAAGACAATTTATATATTTTGAATTGAAATGAGGTACATCTGTATATGTATAATGCTCAAATATAGTAAAATATTACAAGCCTTATGTCATACAGTCAGATTTAAAGTCAGACTTTTCAAATTTAGTGTCATTTTAACTTGCCATAAAGTTATGAAGGGATGAGGGTGGGATAAAGGGATGAGGAAGGGCATGCTAGGATGAAGGGGATGACAGGATGAAGGAGGGCATGCAGGGATGAGATGTAAGGATGAAGGGACAAGGGAGTGGATGTAGGGATTAGGGAGGGATGTAGGGATGAGGGAGGGGATGAAGGTTGGAGGGAGGGGATGAAGGTTGGAGGGAGGCGATGTGGGGAGGGGATGAACGGAAGCAGAGATGATGAAGGGGATGATGTAGGGCAAAACGGACCGAGGCGATGCCTGAGAGAAGGTCAGGGGGTAGTAAGATTCGAAACATACAAAACAAATGTGGAATACCAGGTGAAATTAGTTTGTATAGACTGCTTAGAAATAGAAGAATGTTAATGTTAAGAATGTTAACAGATTGGGCCTGATTAATCAAAGGTTTGCACTTGTTAAAACATACGCAAACAGCACAGCGGGCGCAAAAACATGCAGCAGGTAATTTATGAAGCAGCTGCAGAGAGTACTGTGTCCAGGGCTGGATTTTGGGAAATGCAGGCCCCTGAGCTCGAACAAAGGTTCCCCATATAATCATAGTTGTATATATATATATATATATATATATATAGATTTTGCATGTGAAATGATGTTTTGTAGTTGTATAAAACAAGTCGTACTTGTAAAAAAAATCTGAACCTGCAGAAACATTTTGTGGCTGTGCAAGAAAGCTTTGTCTGCCGAAATATTATTTGCAAACATGTAGTTCAGTTTCGTAGTTGTGTTTATTTTTTCTGTGTGTGTGTTTGTACCCGTAAAAGTTTCGCCATACAAAATATCTGTACGAGTGAGACATCTCGGGCTCGTGTGCAACACTGTACCTACGAGCTCGCAAAACAAAAACCTACAACCACAAAACTTTTTACAGATTGAAGGCCAGTCAAATTCGTGCCACTAACGGCCAACCAGGAGACTGCATACTGGCAAGCCAAACAGCCAATGACAGATGACGATGTCTTTTGGGGGAAAAAGAAGAAGAAGCTCTGAAAAGTTAGAAAAATATTCACAGATTCGGCTTTTATATATATATATATATATATATATATATATATATATATATATATATATATATATATATATATATATATATATATATATATATATATATATATATATATATATATATATACAGTGGCGGCTGGTGAAAAATATTCTTGGTGGGGCTGTGCTTTTTTTTTTCTTTTTTTAAATCAAACTTGTGCTTTCTGAGCTTTGTGCACAACTCCACTATTTACTGAACTAAGTACAGTTCTTTTATTTCCTGTCTTACATCATTGGACAAACTGATTAATCCAGGTAAGTCTGACCATTGTTGTTGTGACTACTAGGTCAGACACACCTGGACTGATCAGTTTGTCCAATACAGACAGTAAATAAAAGGGCTGTACTTAGTTCAGGAAGTAGCTTAGTGGAGCTGTGCATATAGCTTATCAAGTCATTTTCAATAATCATCCCAAAACAACTGAACATAAACGGCTGGATACCAGTACTATGTGAAATACTGATTATTTTAATGCCAATATTAACTACTTGAGGCATTCTTATTCTAAACATAAATACAATATTGCACAAACAAGTTTAGAACCAAACTGGAAACAAATAACTTATTAGGTTTACACAAAAACTTTACACACAAAGCTGTTAACTCTTACAGCAGCGCCCCCTTGTGGCAGAGAAATTACACTGCCAATGTCACCACCTGATATCTTTCCCGCCCTCACACCAGCCTTGGGGCGATTTCTCTATCGCCCTTCATGTGTCCGAATCAATGACGCAGATTGGATAAATTCCTGTTGTTATGTGCAAATTTCTTGTCAGTAATTAGCTGGCTGCTGCACTGCTTGGGCGATCTTTCTATCGCCCCAGCCGCTCAGCAGCGGGAGCTTTTTCTCCGAAAATGATATATACTTTTATATATGATACTTTGTTATGAATTTAAACACACAATTAACTTAGAATATGTGATTATCGTTATCCATCCATCCATTTTCAATACCCGTCCATCCTAATGCATGGTTGCGGGGGGGCTGGTGCCTATCTCCAGCGGTCAAGGGGCGAGAGGCGGGGTCCACCCTGGACAGGGCGCTAGTCCATTGCAGGGCATCACAGGGTGATTATCGTTAATAAAAAAATAAATAAAACATCTAAAACACTTGGGAAACACCAAACACTGGGTGGGCGGCCCCCTATCGCCCTCTATTGGCCAGCCGCCACTGTGTGTATATATATATTATACACAGCAAATATAAACCCTCCATTGATCTTACTACAACACATAGTTGTTTAAATGTTTTGTAAGTAATTTTAGGAATTTTTATATCATTCAAAAAACTAATAGGATGTGCAATAACAAATTACATGTTGTAGTGCCATGAAACTCATAGCACACATATAACTCCTACTTTGGTTAAATAGGCTCAAAATTCATTTTGGTGATATGTTAGCATTCAAAAACGTATTAAATGTGCAATAACTACACTATTACATGCTGTGGTGTCACCAAATTCACAGGATATATGAATCATCTTCCCTTGATCATACAACAACTCATACTTTAGTTGAATAAGCTTCAAATTCATTTTTGTGATATTTTATCATTCAAAAACGTATTAAATCTGCAATAACTACACTATTACATGCTGTAGTGATCATACTACAACTCATACTTTGGGAAAATAAGCCAGAAATTCATTTTAGGGATTTTCTTATTATGAAAAACCAAATCACACATGAAGTGAAGGATAGCTTACGCTTACGTTGATTTTTGTTGTTGTTTTCTTGCTACATATGGCAAATAAATCATTAATGTCTTCAATACATTTGCCAACAGCCTGTTTAGGACACCTGGTGACATTGTACTATATAACTGTGTTGTCTGCGTAGCTATTGTAAGTAATGTTGTTCTTTATAACCTGTGCTAATGAGCGCATGTACATGTTAAACAGAGAAGACATTGGCAAACATTGACACTTACATCATATAGCTCTTTATGTTAACCTCGAATAATTAAACAACAAGTAGTTGTGTTTTTTTTCCATTGTATGGGTAACCTTACAAAGCACATTCAAAGAGCCTAAAGGATTACACAACTAATATACTCACCACAAACTTCCAGTGGACATTGTTTATGTTTACAAATCCATTGATTCCATCATAGTCATCAAACGCAACCTGTAGAAAGTGTTTGTGAAGAAAAGTTTTTTTGACCTTTTTTGTGATATGACCAGGGCTAAAAAAAAGTTTTCATCGGCAGAGAATACAGTATGTGTCTCTCTCAGTAAAGTAACACCAGAAGGTGAACAATACTTTTTCATATACAGTGGCTATGGAAAGTATTCAGACCCCTTTACAATTGTCACTTTTTGTTTCATTGCAGCCATTTGCTATAATCAAAAAGTTCATTTTCTTTCTCATTATTGTACACTCAGCACCCCATCTTTACAGGGAAAAAACAGAAATGTAGAATTTTTTCCAAATTTATTAAAAAAGAAAAACTGAAATATAAACAATATTGTATTTATGTTTAGAATAGGAATGCCTCAAGTTGTTAATGTTAGCATCAAAATTATCAGTATTTCACATAGTACTGGTATCCAGTCGTTTATGTTCAATTGTTTTGGGATGATTATTGAAAATGACTTGAAAAGCTATATGCACAGCTCCACTAGGCTACTTCCTGAACTAAGTACAGCCCTTTTATTTCCTGTCTGTATTGGACAAACTGATCAGTCCAGGTGTGTCCCTAGCTAGGGGTGCACCGATCCCACTTTTTCAGTCCCGATACCGATAACAATGCCTGGGCTTTGTGTATCTGTCGATACCCGATACCGATCCGATACGATACTATTGTTGAATTAATGATAAACTGTATTCCCTCCACCTTATACCTTACTTGAAGAGACTAAAGGTACCAGACTTTACTAACTAAACAACTAAGACTTATTTTTTCCTTTTTGACCCCGCTCCTTTTGTTTTGCTGAGGTGCAGGAATTCAGCATGCTCCTTAGCACAGTGATTCTGGATATGCTTGATTAAAGTGGTAGTGTTGTACTTTGCAGTAATACCATCTCCCCTCGAAACATTTACTTTGCAGACATTGCAAACAGCCGACGAACTAGTTGGAGTGGCAAGCGTGAAATATCTCCACACAGCCGACCCTCTGGCTCGCTCCATGTTGCTTCTAGCATGCGACACACTTGAAGCTGACGCATGAAATACATTCTGCTGCAACGAAAAAAAACTAAAAACAAAAATCTGGATCGGCCAGTGGATCTGTTCGTTTTTCCAATCCCCAATCCAGCTATTTTGTCAGTATCGCGGCCGATATCTGATCCTAATATCGGATCGGTGCACCCCTATCCCCAGCAATATTTATGATTGCTGTTTTTTCCCACCACTTTTAGAAACCTGATGCGGAATTTCTTACCAGCTCTAACATCTACTTGTGCTCCCACCACAATTTCCTCATTATCAGTGTTTCTGAACGGACTACTATTTAAATCACTCCATTCCACTTTCTTATACATTCATATTTTCTTTCTGTGAAGATTTTGCAGCATTCTTAGCAGTGGATATGTCGAGGTTTTAAAAGACTCGTAGTCCGCTGCAAACACGTTCAGGGCAGAGTCCTGCAATGTTGCGGGTATCCGTTTAAAGATGAAAAAATACATAAATTAAATTTCAAGGGTCTGGCAGAAGTTTCTTACTGCGGGTGAAAAAATATTTATGTAATATTTTTGTTTGTTAAAGACTCCCAAAGAGAATCGTGTTGATATATTGCGTTTTTGGAGAGAGCATGCCAGAATATTCCCCCAACTTTGCGCTGACAGCGGAATGTTCCCGCTATCTAGGCATCCTGCGCTGCCAGAGAGAGATTTTTCTGAAATTTATGAAAACTAAAATTTATTTGATTCAGAGATCAATATGCAGAAATGAAAAATTGTCCACACTCCCTGGTTTTAACTGTGTTCTCAGTTCATTTATCGCAAATCCCGCTGCAGTAAAGTCAGTCTGGCAGCGCTGGATAACTAGATAGCAAGAATAGTCCGCTGTCAGCGCAAAGTTGGAGGAATATGATGGCATGCTCTTTCCACATATCACAATATATCAACACAATCCTCTTTGGGAGTCTTAAACAAAATATTAAAAACAATTATATTTTGTCACTCGCAACCCGCCCGCATTAAAGAAACTTCCTCCCCGACCCGTGAAATTTAATTTCACAACATTATGATGTAAAAACCATATTCTAGTCACCCGCCCTGTTGCAGGACTCTGAACTGTAAGTTAAAGTTGAAGTTTCTCCACACAGAACTGCAAGGGTTGCAAAGACAATGCGTTTTATTGTTTTGCACATATTCTTCTGGGGCGAGTATATATTGGCAACATTGTTCTTTGTGCTATGATGTGGATTTTGAAAATGAAGCCATGCAAGCCAACAGCCTGATGATGATTTTCAGTGCCGTTGGTAAAACAAAACACATAAGCTTATGGGTTTCAACTTTTAACTTCTTAGGTTTATGGTTATTGTCCCCAGCAACTTTAAAAACAAACTGACGCCGTTGTGAGAGTATCTCAGGTCCGGTAAAAGGTCCACCCTGACAGCTTCTGAAGTTTTAAAAAGTATCCCAGGGGCATGGTAAGGGTCGGATATGTTTAATCTCCTTAATTTCCCGGTATATACAATAATATCTTCTGTTTTAAAATGGGACGTAAACTCCGACGGAGTAAAATCACAGCTGGCGACGTTCACTTTGATGACGTTCATGCCTGCCAGCATGGCGCCCTCGCTCTGAGAGTCACGAGATGTCTGGAGCTCTTTACATGCTCCCAACATTTCTAAGTCCTTCACAAGAGGAAATAAAGGTATCCACACTCAGTCTTTGGTTCAAACTACTTGGTAAAATGAAAAGGAAACAAATGTCAAAAGTTCTTCTCTGCCAGTTAGATAGAACATGGATATAAACAAATATAATGTTTCTAGAAAGGTAAGATCAGTCAACACGACAGTTTACAAGGAATACCCTAACGAATAATACAAAACCCTTTCTGTGATGAGTCAAATAATTGTCATATAGATAAGCCTCATAAGCATTAGTTTGAAAGGCACTTCGAAAAGATGTCTACTCTTCTGGATTTTTTGGCAGCAAAGTCCTTCACAAGATCACTAAAGTCCAGCTTCCTTACTAGACCGCTCTCAAGAGACATGAGAGTCAAATGATTTAGCCTTTCCTGTCCCATTGTGGATCTGAGCCTATTTTTTATTATTTTAAGCTTAGAGATGATCTCTCCAAATGTCAGGTAAAGTCTGAGCGCAATGTCCACATTTGGGAAGATGTTCTGTCTGATGTTTTCTCTAATTAACTGTAGAAGCAGTGGAGCAGATGTGATGCCTTTACCACGAATTAAATCTTTGTACTGGACAATGTCTTCCACAATGTTCATCTCCAGGTCATCTGAATATTTCATTTGGAGATGAGATGCTTTGTTTCTTAGCTCTGGAACAGTAACATCTGAAAAGTTGTTCAGGAAGCCGTTGTCGATGTTATAATATGCAGCATACCTGCAATCCATGTGTTGTGCCACAGATAGGTAGGATTTGGCTATGAATAATTATGAATGATTGATTAGGGCAATTATTAATAAGATTAATAATTTTACGTCAAAATTACCAAGTTTGGGGCACCACCTAGATTCCAGGAATATCAATAGCCAAATTGTTCAGTCTCCGTTTATGTTTATGATTACCTGCCTGATAAGGCTGAGATAATTAAACAATAGATGAAGGAATAAGTTCTTGGCGTTCTTTGATCAGCATGTTACTACACATGTAGGTGAAATAACAAACAACGGTTTTCTAAAATACAAGAGTTTATTACAAAAAGAATTAAACTTTCAGTTAAAATGCTTTAATCAACAAACTCACTAAGCTAGTAACACACAACTAAACCACTAAGAAAAATAATAATAATAAAACTAACACCCAAAAGTAAACAGTAAAAGTGATAAAAATGCAAAGAAGTAGAAGCAATAACCAATAAATTGATAGTGATGTCCCAGTTCAGTATGAATATCTTGCTTAAAGACAAGACTTGTATTGAAGAGTTTTGGGAATGAAGCTAAATTAGTTTTAAAGTTAAAACTAATTAGCATATTTGGTTTGTTTTCAAACCAACAATTCACAATTCAAAGCAGAAGTGAAAAAAAACATTATTTGGAAGAAGTAATGTTTAATTAAACCATTTGCTGAATTAGAAATCAATATCGTTTGTAGAATTGATTCTATTTTATAGATCGTCACCGCAGTGATTGATCTAATTTAGTATTTTGACTAAGAAGGCGGTTTCAAAAACGACTTAAAAGATTAGTTTTGGTGTTTAAACTATCTGTTTTAAAGCCAATCTCTATTTTGAATGCCATTAATGGCAGTCTTTATTGTTCATGAAGCCGAGCAGTCAAAGGCGGGCCCATGTAGTTCGCTGGAACATGTAGCCTAATTCACGTGGAGCTGCTTAAAGCCTCTCTTATGGCATCAGATTACTTTCTTTAATATGAGGGAGCAATTCATAACAAAACGAGCGTAAAACAGGCTGGGGAGATGGTAAACTGAAACTGTGGCGAGTAAAACAGTTATCACGAGCACAGGAATTTTCTAACAGGGGGCACAAAATCACATTTTTTCCTTTCATTTCAAAAATCTGTTCTCACTTTTGCAAGACGTTCTCTCCGTTTTCCTCTCGCTACACTTAGTTATCCCATCTGCGCCCTCTCGCTTCTGATGGCTACGCTCTCTCGCTTCCAGATTTCTCTGGGAGTGACGTCACAGATCCAGACTTGACTAGACGATGCACGTGTTTCTGGTCTGCTTTTACTGTGTTACATTAAAAAAAGCATACTATTCCTTCAGAATCTAATTTCAGATTTTTGTGTAATTTCTTACAAAGTGAGCTGTTATTGTTACAGTGTAATTTTCTAATACAGAACGGTAATTATTTATTTTAACATATTTACTTCCAGATATTTTAAAGTAATTTTTCCAATGGTTGACCCATGCAATGGTTGCCTATCTGCAGTTTGTTATTTAACTATTCTATTTAACCACAGAGATAAGGAACACTCAGAATATGTTAAAATCCAAAGTCTTCTTTAATTTAACAGAGTATGACTGAATTGTTTCAGGACTGGACTAAGAGTGTTCAGTTTTGGAAATCAAAATATGATCATCCTAAAATAGGGTGTGATTTACAGTCTAGTAATTTGTTATTTTCTAACTTTGAAAAACTCATTTAGGCTGCATTGTTTCCAAGCTAACATTGTTTTTGTATTGATCTGAATCTCATTGTTTCATTTCACATTTGAACATGTTATAAGTATAAAAGACACCTGTCCACAACCTCAAACAGTCAGGCTCCAACCTCCACCTCCAAGACCAGACAGCTGTCAAAGGACACCAGAAACAAAACTGTAGACCTGAACCAGGCTGGGAAGACTGAATCTGCAATAGGTAAGCAGCTTGGTGTGAAGAAATAAACTGTGGGAGCAATTATTAGAAAATGGAAGACATGCAAGACCACTGACAATCTCCCTTCAATCTGGGGTTCCACGCAAGATCTCACCCAGTGGGGTCAAAATAATCACAAGAACGATGAGCTAAAATCCCTGAACCACACGGGGGGACCTAGTGAATGACCTGCAGAGAGCTGGGACCAAAGTAACAATGGCTACCATCAGTAACACACTAAATATATATATATATATATATATATATATAAATATATATATATATATATATATATATATATATATATATATATATATATATATATATTTGGGATGCACGAATAATCGGTATCAACATCGGTATCGGCCGATGTTAGGCGTTTAAAAATATCAGCATCGGTCCAATAAGTAACAGAGGGCCGATATTAACAACCAATGTTTATTTATTTCCATCTTGTGGGGGTGTTTAATTCAAGCAGAGAAGCGATTTAGATGGTGTGGTTGATTTTACACGGTGTCGAAAGTGTAGGGAAATATACCATATACTATATCGGTGGGTATCATATCGGCCAAAACAGCGGGATAAATATCAGACATCGGTATCGGCCCAAATTTTCATATATATATATATATAGATGCACACACACACTGTGTGGGTGTGTGTGGAGCAGAAAAATATTTGTCCCACTTAAAAAGATGAGGTCTGTAATTTTCATCACACTTCAACTATTAGAGACAGAATGTAAAAAATATATCCAGGAAATCACATTGTATGAATTTATTTGAATTTATTTATTTATTTGGTGCTGAAAATAAGAAGTTGGTCTACAACAAAAGTTCAGCTCATTTCTTTGTAAAGTGACTTTGGTTGGCAATGACAGAGGACAAAGGTTACCTGTAGGTCTTTACCAGGTTTGCACACAATGTAGCTGGTATATTGGCCCATTCTTTCATGCAGATTTTCTCTAGAGCTGGGATGTTTTGGGGCTGTCATTGGCCAACACGGACATTCAGCTCCCTCCACAGATTCTCTATTGGATTGAGGTCTGGAGACTGGCTAAGCCACTCCAGAACCTTGAAGTGCTTTTTACTAACCCCCTCCTTCGTCACCCGGGCAATGTGTGAGTTTGGGATCATTGTCATGCTGGAAGATCCAGCCACGTTTCATCTAAAATGCTCTCATTGATAGAAGGAGTTTTTTGCCCAAAATCTCCCCATACATGGCCCCATTAATCCTTTCCTTAATTCGGATCAGTCATCCTCTTCCCTTTGCAGAAAAGCAGCCCCAAAGCATAATATTTACACCCCCATGTCTCACAGTGAGTATGGTGTTTCTGGGATGCAACTCAGCATTGTTCCCCCTCCAAACTACGGCGAACGACGTTTATACCAATTGTGGTCTCATATGACCACATGACATTCTCCCAATCCACTTCTGGATCATCCAGCTGTTAATATGTGTTCTTTACAAACTTAACCAAAACACTCCTCACAGCTGAGGAGTCACTTAGTTGGATCAGAGTAGGTGAAAGGCCTCTTCACTGACTCCAATATTTATGCCACATTCCCCAGATGCCTTTACTAAAAATGACTTAATCAATTTAAATAACCTTGAAATATTATTTCTGTAACAGGTCCCAGCTCTCTTCAGGTCATTGATCAGTTTCCCCATGTAGATTTGGGTTGTTTCCTCATTCCTCACTGTTCTCAAGGGTAACCACAACGTGAGATATTGCAAGGAGCCCCAGGTAGAGGGAGATTGTCAGTGATCTTGTATTTATTCCATTTTCTAATAATTGCTCCAACAGTTGAACTCTTCTCACCAAGATGCTTCCCTATTGTAGATTGGCTCATCCCAGTCGTGTGCAGGTATACAATCTTGTCCCTGGTGTCCTTGGACAGCTCTCTGGTCTTGGAGGTGGAGTTTGGAGTCTGACTGTTTGAGGTTGTGGACAGGTGTCTTTTATTCTTAAAACAAGTTCAAACAGGCGCCATTAATACAGGTAATGAGAGGAGGATAGAAGAGCTTCTTACAGAAGAAGTAACAGGTCTGTGAGGGCCAGAATTCTTGCTTGTTTGTTGATTCTAGATACTTATTTTCTGCACCTTCATACAAATAAATTAATAAAAAATCATACAATGTGATTTCTGAGAATGTTTTTTTACATTCACTCACAGTAATATTGACCAATAAAATGTAAACAAAAAAATAAAGTCCTTCCTGTGAATAAATGAGATATCCCAGTTGTAAACCACTATAGTTACTGAATCTCTTGCTGAAATGAAACAATGAGATTCAGATCAATACAAAAACAATGTTAGCTTGGAAACAATGCAGGCTAAATGAGTTTTTCAAAGTTAGAAAATAACTTATTACTAGACTGTAAAGTTTTGGACTGATGAATCACACCCTATTTTAGGATGATCATATTTTGATTTCCAAAACTGAACACTCTTAGTCCAGTCCTGAAACAATTCAGTCATACTCTGTTTGATAAAAGAAGACTTTGGATTTTTACATATTCTGAGTGTTCCTTATCTCTGTGGTTAAATAGAATAGTTAAATAACAAACTGCAGATAAACAACCATTGCATGGGTCAACCATTGGAAAAATTACTTTAAAATATCTGGAAATAAATATGTTAAAATAAATAATTACTGTTCTGTATTAGAAAATTACACTGTAACAATAACAGCTCACTTTGTAAGAAATTACACAAAAATCTGAAATTAGATTCTGAAGGAATAGCATGCTATTTTTAATGTAACACAGTAAAAGCAGACCAGAAACACTGAAAGTAAAACCATGCATCGTCTAGTTTAGTCTGGATCTTTGACGTCACTCCCAGAGAAATCTGGAAGCGAGAGAGCGTAGCCATCAGAAGCGAGAGGGATGGGATAAGTAAGTGTAGCAAGAGGAAAACGGAGAGAACGTCTTGCAAAAGTGAGAACAGATTTTTGAAATGAAAGGAAAAAAATTGGATTGTGTGCCCCCTGTTAAATTCCTGTGCTCGTGATAACCGTTTAACTTGCAGGATATAAAACGACTTTCCATCGGAAACCTCGAAAATCACAGTTTAAACCTCCAGGACATCTCCAGCTTTTCTCGGTGAGATAAAGCCTGTTTGAACCTGGTACATGGAACTTCATTTAAAACAGTTGTATATAGATATAACTATTCTAAACTACTACAAACATTTTCTTTAGCTCATTTGAAACAAAATGAAATGTTACATTATGACCAGACAAGATTTTCTAACACTGGTCCCTTTTCAGCTTTTCTTGGTGATATAAAGCTTTTTTGGACCTGATACATGCAACTTAATGTAAAACAGTTGTACATAGATGTAACTATTCTAAACCACTACAGAAATTGTTTTTAACTAATTTGAAGTTAATTTAAATGTTACATTATGACCAGACAAGATTTTCTAACACTGGTCCATTTTCATCTTTTCTCGGTGAGATAAAGCTCTTTTGAACCTGAAACATGCAACTCAATTTCAAACTGTTGTATATAGATGTAACTATTCTAAACTACTACAAACATTGTTTTTAGCTCATTTGAAACAAAAGCAAATGTTACATTATCACCAGACAAGATTTTCTAACACTGATCCGTTTTCAGCTTTTCTCGGTGAGATAAAGCTTTCTTGGACCTGATACATGCAACTTCATTTCAAATAGTTGTATATAGATATAACTGTTCTAATCTGCTACAAACATTGGTTTAGGTCATTTGAAACAAAAGTAAATGTTACATTACGACCAGACAAGATTTTCTAAAAATGGTCCGTTTTCATCTTTTCTTGGTGATATAAAGCTTTTTTGGACCTGATACATTCAACTTCCTTTCAAGCAGTTGTATATAGATATAACTATTCTAAACCACTACAAACATTGTTTTTAGCTCATTTGAAGTTAATTTAAATGTTACATTATGACCAGACAAGATTTTCTAACACTGGTCCATTTTCAGCTTTTCTCGGTGAGATAAAGCTTTCTTGGACCTGATACATGCAACTCAATGTAAAACAGTTGTATATAGATGTAACTATTCTAAACTACTACGAACATTGTTTTTAGCTCATTTGAAGTTAATTTAAATGTTACATTATGACCAGACAAGATTTTCTAACACTGGTCCATTTTCAGCATTTCTCGGTGAGATAAAGCTTTTTTGGACATGATACATTCAACTTCCTTTCAAACAGTTGTATATAGATGTAACTATTCTAAACTACTACAAACATTGTTTTTAGCTCATTTGAAGTTAATTTAAATGTTACATTATGACCAGACTTGATTTTCTAACACTGGTCCATTTTCAGCATTTCTCGGTGAGATAAAGCTTTTTTGGACCTCATACATTCGACTTCCTTTCAAGCAGTTGTATATAGATATAACTATTCTAAACCACTACAAACATTGTTTTTAGCTCATTTGAAGTTAATTTAAATGTTACATTATGACCAGACAAGATTTTCTAACACTGGTCCATTTTCAGCTTTTCTCGGTGAGATAAAGGTTTCTTGGACCTGATACATGCAACTCAATTTAAAACAGTTGTATATAGATGTAACTATTCTAAACTACCACGAACATTGTTTTTAGCTCATTTGAAACAAAAGCAAATGTTACATCATCACCAGACAAGATTTTCTAACGCTGGACCATTTTCAGCTTTTCTTGGTGATATAAAGCTTTTTTGGACATGATACATTCAACTTCCTTTCAAACAGTTTTATATAGATTTAACTATTCTAGACCACTACAAACATTGTTTTTAGCTTATTTGAAACAAAAGCAAATGTTACATTATCACCAGACAAGATTTTCTAACACTGATCCATTTTCAGCTTTTCTCAGTGAGATGAAGCTTTTTTGAACCTGATACATTCAACTTAATGTAAAACAGTTGTACCTAGATGTAACTATTCTAAACCACTACAGACATTGTTTTTAGCTCATTTGAAGTTAATTTAAATATTACATTATGACCAGAAAAGATTTTCTAACACTGGTCCATTTTCAGCTTTTCTTGGTGATATAAAGCTTTTTTGGATCTGATACATTCAACTTCCTTTCAAGCAGTTGTATATAGACATAACTATTCTAAACCACTACAAACATTGTTTTTAGCTTATTTGAAGTTAATTTAAATGTTACATTATCACCAGACAAGATTTTCTAACACTGGTCAATTTTCATCTTCTCTCGGTGAGAGAAAGCTCTTTTGAACCTGATATATGGAAATTAATTTCAAACAGTTGTATATAGATGTAACTATTCTAAACTACTACAAACATTGTTTTTAGCTCATTTGAAGTTAATTTAAATGTTACATTATGACCAGACTTGATTTTCTAACACTGGTCCATTTTCAGCATTTCTCGGTGAGATAAAGCTTTTTTGGACCTCATACATTCGACTTCCTTTCAAGCAGTTGTATATAGATATAACTATTCTAAACCACTACAAACATTGTTTTTAGCTCATTTGAAGTTAATTTAAATGTTACATTATGACCAGACAAGATTTTCTAACACTGGTCCATTTTCAGCTTTTCTCGGTGAGATAAAGCTCTTTTGAACCTGATATATGGAATTTAATTTCAAACAGTTGTATATAGATGTAACTATTCTAAAACTACTACAAACATTGTTTTTAGCTCATTTGAAGTTAATTTAAATGTTACATTATGACCAGACAAGATTTTCTAACAATTGTCCGTTTTCATCTTCTCTCGGTGAGATAAAGCTCTTTTGAACCTGTTACATGCAACTTCCTTTCAAACAGTTGTATATAGATGTAAATATTCTAAACTACTACAAACATTGTTTTTAGCTCATTTGAAGTTAATTTAAATGTTACATTATGACCAGACAAGATTTTCTAACACTGGTCCATTTTCAGCTTTTCTCGGTGAGATAAAGCTTTCTTGGACCTGATACATGCAACTCAATGTAAAACAGTTGTATATAGATGTAACTATTCTAAACTAATACGAACATTGTTTTTAGCTCATTTGAAACAAAAGCAAATGTTACATTATCACCAGACAAGATTTTCTAACACTGGTCAATTTTCAGCTTTTCTTGGTGATATAAAGCTTTTTTGGACCTGATACATTCAACTTCCTTTCAAGCAGTTGTATATAGACATAACTATTCTAAACCACTACAAACATTGTTTTTAGCTCATTTGAAGTTAATTTAAATGTTACATTTTTACCAGACAAGATTTTCTAACACTGGTCCATTATCAGCTTTTCTCGGTGAGATAAAGCTTTCTTGGACCTGATACATGCAACTCAATTTAAAACAGTTGTATATAGATGTAACTATTCTAAACTACTACAAACATTGTTTTTAGCTCATTTGAAGTTAATTTAAATGTTACATTATGACCAGACTTGATTTTCTAACACTGGTCCATTTTCAGCATTTCTCGGTGAGATAAAGCTTTTTTGGACCTCATACATTCGACTTCCTTTCAAGCAGTTGTATATAGATATAACTATTCTAAACCACTACAAACATTGTTTTTAGCTCATTTGAAGTTAATTTAAATGTTACATTATGACCAGACAAGATTTTCTAACACTGGTCCATTTTCAGCTTTTCTCGGTGAGATAAAGCTTTCTTGGACCTGATACATGCAACTCAATTTAAAACAGTTGTATATAGATGTAACTATTCTAAACTACTACAAACATTGTTTTTAGCTCATTTGAAGTTAATTTAAATGTTACATTATGACCAGACAAGATTTTCTAACAATGGTCCATTTTCAGCTTTTCTCGGTGAGATAAAGCTTTCTTGGACCTGATACATGCAACTCAATTTAAAACAGTTGTATATAGATGTAACTATTCTAAACTACTACAAACATTGTTTTTAGCTCATTTGAAGTTAATTTAAATGTTACATTATGACCAGACTTGATTTTCTAACACTGGTCCATTTTCAGCATTTCTCGGTGAGATAAAGCTTTTTTGGACCTCATACATTCGACTTCCTTTCAAGCAGTTGTATATAGATATAACTATTCTAAACCACTACAAACATTGTTTTTAGCTCATTTGAAGTTAATTTAAATGTTACATTATGACCAGACAAGATTTTCTAACACTGGTCCATTTTCAGCGTTTCTCAGTGAGATAAAGCTTTTTTGAACCTCATACATGCAACTCAATGTAAAACAGTTGTATATAGATGTAACTATTCTAAACTAATACGAACATTGTTTTTAGCTCATTTGAAACAAAAGCAAATGTTACATTATGACCAGACAAGATTTTCTAACACTGGTCCATTTTCAGCTTTTCTTGGTGATATAAAGCTTTTTTGGACATGATACATTCGACTTCCTTTCAAACAGTTGTATATAGATGTAACTATTCTAAACTACTACAAACATTGTTTTTAGCTCATTTGAAGTTAATTTAAATGTTACATTATGACCAGACTTGATTTTCTAACACTGGTCCATTTTCAGCATTTCTCGGTGAGATAAAGCTTTTTTGGACCTCATACATTCGACTTCCTTTCAAGCAGTTGTATATAGATATAACTATTCAAAACCACTACAAACATTGTTTTTAGCTCATTTGAAGTTAATTTAAATGTTACATTATGACCAGACAAGATTTTCTAACACTGGTCCATTTTCAGCTTTTCTCGGTGAGATAAAGCTTTCTTGGACCTGATACATGCAACTCAATTTAAAACAGTTGTATATAGATGTAACTATTCTAAACTACCACGAACATTGTTTTTAGCTCATTTGAAACAAAAGCAAATGTTACATTATCACCAGACAAGATTTTCTAACACTGATCCATTTTCAGCTTTTCTCAGTGAGATGAAGCTTTTTTGGACCTGATACATTCAACTTCCTTTCAAGCAGTTGTATATAGACATAACTATTCTAAACCACTACAAACATTGTTTTTAGCTCATTTGAAGTTAATTTAAATGTTACATTATGACCAGACAAGATTTTCTAACACTGGTCCATTTTCAGCTTTTCTCGGTGAGATAAAGCTTTTTTGGACCTGATACATGCAACTTAATGTAAAACAGTTGTATATAGATGTAACTATTCTAAACCACTACAAACATTGTTTTTAGCTCATTTGAAGTTAATTTAAATGTTACATTATGACCAGACAAGATTTTCTAACACTGGTCCATTTTCAGCTTTTCTTGGTGATATAAAGCTTTTTTGGACCTGATACATTCAACTTCCTTTCAAGCAGTTGTATATAGACATAACTATTCTAAACCACTACAAACATTGTTTTTAGCTCATTTGAAGTTAATTTAAATGTTACATTTTTACCAGACAAGATTTTCTAACTATGGTCCGTTTTCATCTTCTCTCGGTGAGAGAAAGCTCTTTTGAACCTGATATATGGAAATTAATTTCAAACAGTTGTATATAGATGTAACTATTCTAAACTACTACAAACATTGTTTTTAGCTCATTTGAAGTTAATTTAAATGTTACATTATGACCAGACAAGATTTTCTAACACTGGTCCATTTTCAGCGTTTCTCGGTGAGATAAAGCTTTTTTGGACCTCATACATTCGACTTCCTTTCAAGCAGTTGTATATAGATGTAACTTTTCTAAAACACTACAAACATTGTTTTTAGCTCATTTGAAGTTAATTTAAATGTTACATTATGACCAGACAAGATTTTCTAACACTGGTCCATTTTCAGCTTTTCTCGGTGAGATAAAGCTCTTTTGAACCTGATATATGGAATTTAATTTCAAACAGTTGTATATAGATGTAACTATTCTAAAACTACTACAAACATTGTTTTTAGCTCATTTGAAACAAAAGAAAATGTTACATTATGACCAGACAAGATTTTCTAACAATTGTCCGTTTTCATCTTCTCTCGGTGAGATAAAGCTCTTTTGAACCTGTTACATGCAACTTCCTTTCAAACAGTTGTATATAGATGTAAATATTCTAAACTACTACAAACATTGTTTTTAGCTCATTTGAAGTTAATTTAAATGTTACATTATGACCAGACAAGATTTTCTAACACTGGTCCATTTTCAGCTTTTCTCGGTGAGATAAAGCTTTCTTGGACCTGATACATGCAACTCAATGTAAAACAGTTGTATATAGATGTAACTATTCTAAACTAATACGAACATTGTTTTTAGCTCATTTGAAGTTAATTTAAATGTTACATTATGACCAGACAAGATTTTCTAACACTGGTCCATTTTCAGCTTTTCTTGGTGATATAAAGCTTTTTTGGACCTGATACATTCAACTTCCTTTCAAGCAGTTGTATATAGACATAACTATTCTAAACCACTACAAACATTGTTTTTAGCTCATTTGAAGTTAATTTAAATGTTACATTATGACCAGACAAGATTTTCTAACACTGGTCCATTTTCAGCTTTTCTCGGTGAGATAAAGCTTTCTTGGACCTGATACATGCAACTCAATTTAAAACAGTTGTATATAGATGTAACTATTCTAAACTACTACAAACATTGTTTTTAGCTCATTTGAAGTTAATTTAAATGTTACATTATGACCAGACTTGATTTTCTAACACTGGTCCATTTTCAGCATTTCTCGGTGAGATAAAGCTTTATTGGACCTCATACATTCGACTTCCTTTCAAGCAGTTGTATATAGATATAACTATTCTAAACCACTACAAACATTGTTTTTAGCTCATTTGAAGTTAATTTAAATGTTACATTATGACCAGACAAGATTTTCTAACACTGGTCCATTTTCAGCTTTTCTCGGTGAGATAAAGCTTTCTTGGACCTGATACATGCAACTCAATGTAAAACAGTTGTATATAGATGTAACTATTCTAAACTACTACGAACATTGTTTTTAGCTCATTTGAAGTTAATTTAAATGTTACATTATGACCAGACAAGATTTTCTAACAATGGTCCATTTTCAGCTTTTCTCGGTGAGATAAAGCTTTCTTGGACCTGATACATGCAACTCAATTTAAAACAGTTGTATATAGATGTAACTATTCTAAACTACTACAAACATTGTTTTTAGCTCATTTGAAGTTAATTTAAATGTTACATTATGACCAGACTTGATTTTCTAACACTGGTCCATTTTCAGCATTTCTCGGTGAGATAAAGCTTTTTTGGACCTCATACATTCGACTTCCTTTCAAGCAGTTGTATATAGATATAACTATTCTAAACCACTACAAACATTGTTTTTAGCTCATTTGAAGTTAATTTAAATGTTACATTATGACCAGACTTGATTTTCTAACACTGGTCCATTTTCAGCATTTCTCGGTGAGATAAAGCTTTTTTGGACCTCATACATTCGACTTCCTTTCAAGCGGTTGTATATAGATATAACTATTCTAAACCACTACAAACATTGTTTTTAGCTCATTTGAAGTTAATTTAAATGTTACATTATGACCAGACAAGATTTTCTAACACTGGTCCATTTTCAGCATTTCTCGGTGAGATAAAGCTTTTTTGGACCTCATACATTCGACTTCCTTTCAAGCAGTTGTATATAGATATAACTATTCTAAACCACTACAAATATTGTTTTTAGCTCATTTGAAGTTAATTTAAATGTTACATTATGACCAGACAAGATTTTCTAACAATGGTCCATTTTCAGCTTTTCTCGGTGAGATAAAGCTTTCTTGGACGTGATACATGCAACTCAATTTAAAACAGTTGTATATAGATGTAACTATTCTAAACTACTACAAACATTGTTTTTAGCTCATTTGAAGTAAATTTAAATGTTACATTATGACCAGACTTGATTTTCTAACACTGGTCCATTTTCAGCATTTCTCGGTGAGATAAAGCTTTTTTGGACCTCATACATTCGACTTCCTTTCAAGCAGTTGTATATAGATATAACTATTCTAAACCACTACAAACATTGTTTTTAGCTCATTTGAAGTTAATTTAAATGTTACATTATGACCAGACAAGATTTTCTAACAATGGTCCGTTTTCATTTTCTCTCGGTGAGATAAAGCTCTTTTGAACCTGATATATGGAAATTAATTTCAAACAGTTGTATATAGATGTAACTATTCTAAACTACTACAAACATTGTTTTTAGCTCATTTGAAGTTAATTTAAATGTTACATTATGACCAGACAAGATTTTCTAACACTGGTCCATTTTCAGCTTTTCTCGGTGAGATAAAGCTTTCTTGGACCTGATACATGCAACTCAATGTAAAACAGTTGTAAATAGATGTAACTATTCTAAACTAATACGAACATTGTTTTTAGCTCATTTGAAACAAAAGCAAATGTTACATTATCACCAGACAAGATTTTCTAACACTGGTCAATTTTCAGCTTTTCTTGGTGATATAAAGCTTTTTTGGACATGATACATTCAACTTCCTTTCAAGCAGTCTTATATAGATATAACTATTCTAAACCACTACAAACATTGTTTTTAGCTCATTTGAAGTTAATTTAAATTTTACATTGTGACCAGACAAGATGTTCTAACACTGTTCCATTTTCAGCTTTTCTCAGTGAGATGAAGCTTTTTAGAACCTGATACATGCAACTCAATTTAAAACAGTTGTATATAGATATAACTATTCTAAACCACTACAAACATTGTTTTTAGCTCATTTGAAGTTAATTTAAATGTTACATTATGACCAGAAAAGATTTTCTAACACTGGTCCATTTTCAGCTTTTCTTGGTGATATAAAGCTTTTTTGGACCTGATACATGCAACTTAATGTAAAACAGTTGTACCTAGATGTAACTATTCTAAACCACTACAAACATTGTTTTTAGCTCATTTGAAGTTAATTTAAATGTTACATTATGACCAGAAAAGATTTTCTAACACTGGTCCATTTTCAGCTTTTCTTGGTGATATAAAGCTTTTTTGGACCTGATACATTCAACTTCCTTTCAAGCAGTTGTATATAGACATAACTATTCTAAACCACTACAAACATTGTTTTTAGCTCATTTGAAGTTAATTTAAATGTTACATTTTTACCAGACAAGATTTTCTAACACTGGTCCATTATCAGCTTTTCTCGGTGAGATAAAGCTTTCCTGGACCTGATACATGCAACTCAATTTAAAACAGTTGTATATAGATGTAACTATTCTAAACTACTACAAACATTGTTTTTAGCTCATTTGAAGTTAATTTAAATGTTACATTATGACCAGACTTGATTTTCTAACACTGGTCCATTTTCAGCATTTCTCGGTGAGATAAAGCTTTTTTGGACCTCATACATTCGACTTCCTTTCAAGCAGTTGTATATAGATATAACTATTCTAAACCACTACAAACATTGTTTTTAGCTCATTTGAAGTTAATTTAAATGTTACATTATAACCAGACAAGATTTTCTAACACTGGTCCATTTTCAGCTTTTCTCGGTGAGATAAAGCTTTTTTGGACCTGATACATTCAACTTCCTTTCAAGCAGTTGTATATAGACATAACTATTCTAAACCACTACAAACATTGTTTTTAGCTTATTTGAAGTTAATTTAAATGTTACATTATGACCAGACAAGATTTTCTAACAATGGGTCGTTTTCATTTTCTCTCGGTGAGATGAAGCTTTTTAGAACCTGATACATGCAACTTAAAGTCAAACAGTTGTACCTAGATGTAACTATTCTAAACCACTACAGACATTTTTTTTAGCTCATTTGAAGTTAATTTAAATGTTACATTATGACCAGAAAAGATTTTCTAACACTGGTCCATTTTCAGCTTTTCTTGGTGATATAAAGCTTTTTTGGACCTGATACATTCAACTTCCTTTCAAGCAGTTGTATATAGACATAACTATTCTAAACCACTACAAACATTGTTTTTAGCTCATTTGAAGTTAATTTAAATGTTACATTTTTACCAGACAAGATTTTCTAACACTGATCCATTTTCAGCTTTTCTCGGTGAGATAAAAGCTTTCTTTGACCTGATACATGCAACTCAATTTAAAACAGTTGTATATAGATGTAACTATTCTAAACTACTACAAACATTGTTTTTAGCTCATTTGAAGTTAATTTAAATGTTACATTATCACCAGACAAGATTTTCTAACACTGGTCCATTTTCAGCTTTTCTCGGTGAGATATAGCTTTTTTGGACCTCACACATTCGACTTCCTTTCA
Source organism: Valencia hispanica (assembly GCA_963556495.2). Classification (NCBI taxonomy): domain Eukaryota; kingdom Metazoa; phylum Chordata; class Actinopteri; order Cyprinodontiformes; family Valenciidae; genus Valencia; species Valencia hispanica. Next base: position 51,761,085 of record OY747706.1, read on the forward strand.
AGCAGTTGTATATAGATATAACTATTCTAAACCACTACAAACATTGTTTTTAGCTCATTTGAAGTTAATTTAAATGTTACATTATGACCAGACAAGATTTTCTAACAATGGTCCGTTTTCATTTTCTCTCGGTGAGATAAAGCTCTTTTGAACCTGATATATGGAAATTAATTTCAAACAGTTGTATATAGATGTAACTATTCTAAACTACTACAAACATTGTTTTTAGCTCATTTGAAGTTAATTTAAATGTTACATTATGACCAGACAAGATTTTCTAACACTGATCCATTTTCAGCTTTTCTCGGTGAGATAAAAGCTTTCTTGGACCTGATACATGCAACTCAATTTAAAACAGTTGTATATAGATGTAACTATTCTAAACTACTACAAACATTGTTTTTAGCTCATTTGAAGTTAATTTAAATGTTACATTATGACCAGACAAGATTTTCTAACACTGGTCCATTTTCAGCTTTTCTCGGTGAGATAAAGCTTTCTTGGACCTGATACATGCAACTCAATTTCAAACAGTTGTATATAGATGTAACTATTCTAAACTACTACAAACATTGTTTTTAGCTCATTTGAAGTTAATTTAAATGTTACATTATGACCAGACAAGATTTTCTAACAATGGTCCATTTTCAGCTTTTCTCGGTGAGATAAAGCTTTCTTGGACCTGATACATGCAACTCAATTTAAAACAGTTGTATATAGATGTAACTATTCTAAACTACTACAAACATTGTTTTTAGCTCATTTGAAGTTAATTTAAATGTTACATTATGACCAGACTTGATTTTCTAACACTGGTCCATTTTCAGCATTTCTCGGTGAGATAAAGCTTTTTTGGACCTCATACATTCGACTTCCTTTCAAGCAGTTGTATATAGATATAACTATTCTAAACCACTACAAACATTGTTTTTAGCTCATTTGAAGTTAATTTAAATGTTACATTATGACCAGACAAGATTTTCTAACAATGGTCCGTTTTCATTTTCTCTCGGTGAGATAAAGCTCTTTTGAACCTGATATATGGAAATTAATTTCAAACAGTTGTATATAGATGTAACTATTCTAAACTACTACAAACATTGTTTTTAGCTCATTTGAAGTTAATTTAAATGTTACATTATGACCATACAAGATTTTCTAACACTGGTCCATTTTCAGCTTTTCTCGGTGAGATAAAGCTTTCTTGGACCTGATACATGCAACTCAATGTAAAACAGTTGTATATAGATGTAACTATTCTAAACTAATACGAACATTGTTTTTAGCTCATTTGAAACAAAAGCAAATGTTACATTATCACCAGACAAGATTTTCTAACACTGGTCCATTTTCAGCGTTTCTCGGTGAGATAAAGCTTTTTTGGACCTCATACATTCGACTTCCTTTCAAGCAGTTGTATATAGATATAACTATTCTAAACCACTACAAACATTGTTTTTAGCTCATTTGAAGTTAATTTAAATGTTACATTATGACCAGAAAAGATTTTCTAACACTGGTCCATTTTCAGCTTTTCTTGGTGATATAAAGCTTTTTTGGACCTGATACATTCAACTTCCTTTCAAGCAGTTGTATATAGACATAACTATTCTAAACCACTACAAACATTGTTTTTAGCTCATTTGAAGTTAATTTAAATGTTACATTATGACCAGACAAGATTTTCTAACACTGGTCCATTTTCAGCTTTTCTCGGTGAGATAAAGCTTTCTTGGACCTGATACATGCAACTCAATTTAAAACAGTTGTATATAGATGTAACTATTCTAAACTACTACAAACATTGTTTTTAGCTCATTTGAAGTTAATTTAAATGTTACATTATGACCAGACTTGATTTTCTAACACTGGTCCATTTTTAGCTTTTCTCGGTGAGATAAAGCTTTTTTGGACCTCATACATTCGACTTCCTTTCAAGCAGTTGTATATAGATGTAAATATTCTAAACTACTACAAACATTGTTTTTAGCTCATTTAAAGTTAATTTAAATGTTACATTATTACCAGACAAGATTTTCTAACACTGGTCCATTTTCAGCTTTTCTCGGTGAGATAAAGCTTTTTTGGACCTCATACATTCGACTTCCTTTCAAGCAGTTGTATATAGATATAACTATTCTAAACCACTACAAACATTGTTTTTAGCTCATTTTAAGTTAATTTAAATGTTACATTATGACCAGAAAAGATTTTCTAACACTGGTCCATTTTCAGCTTTTCTTGGTGATATAAAGCTTTTTTGGACCTGATACATTCAACTTCCTTTCAAGCAGTTGTATATAGACATAACTATTCTAAACCACTACAAACATTGTTTTTAGCTCATTTGAAGTTAATTTAAATGTTACATTATGACCAGACAAGATTTTCTAACACTGGTCCATTTTCAGCTTTTCTCGGTGAGATAAAGCTTTCTTGGACCTGATACATGCAACTCAATTTAAAACAGTTGTATATAGATGTAACTATTCTAAACTACTACAAACATTGTTTTTAGCTCATTTGAAGTTAATTTAAATGTTACATTATGACCAGACTTGATTTTCTAACACTGGTCCATTTTCAGCATTTCTCGGTGAGATAAAGCTTTTTTGGACCTCATACATTCGACTTCCTTTCAAGCAGTTGTATATAGATGTAACTATTCTAAACTACTACAAACATTGTTTTTAGCTCATTTGAAGTTAATTTAAATGTTACATTATGACCAGACAAGATTTTCTAACACTGGTCCATTTTCAGCATTTCTCGGTGAGATAAAGCTTTTTTGGACCTCATACATTCGACTTCCTTTCAAGCAGTTGTATATAGATATAACTATTCTAAACCACTACAAACATTGTTTTTAGCTCATTTGAAGTTAATTTAAATGTTACATTATGACCAGACAAGATTTTCTAACACTGGTCCATTTTCAGCGTTTCTCGGTGAGATAAAGCTTTTTTGGACCTCATACATTCGACTTCCTTTCAAGCAGTTGTATATAGATATAACTATTCTAAACCACTACAAACATTGTTTTTAGCTCATTTGAAGTTAATTTAAATGTTACATTATGACCAGACAAGATTTTCTAACAATGGTCCGTTTTCATTTTCTCTCGGTGAGATAAAGCTCTTTTGAACCTGATATATGGAAATTAATTTCAAACAGTTGTATATAGATGTAACTATTCTAAACTACTACAAACATTGTTTTTAGCTCATTTGAAGTTAATTTAAATGTTACATTATGACCAGACAAGATTTTCTAACACTGGTCCATTTTCAGCTTTTCTCGGTGAGATAAAGCTTTCTTGGACCTGATACATGCAACTCAATGTAAAACAGTTGTATATAGATGTAACTATTCTAAACTAATACGAACATTGTTTTTAGCTCATTTGAAGTTAATTTAAATGTTACATTATGACCAGACAAGATTTTCTAACAATGGTCCATTTTCAGCTTTTCTCGGTGAGATAAAGCTCTTTTGAACCTGATATATGGAAATTAATTTCAAACAGTTGTATATAGATGTAACTATTCTAAACTACTACAAACATTGTTTTTAGCTCATTTGAAGTTAATTTAAATGTTACATTATGACCAGACTTGATTTTCTAACACTGGTCCATTTTCAGCATTTCTCGGTGAGATAAAGCTTTTTTGGACCTCATACATTCGACTTCCTTTCAAGCAGTTGTATATAGATATAACTATTCTAAACCACTACAAACATTGTTTTTAGCTCATTTGAAGTTAATTTAAATGTTACATTATGACCAGACAAGATTTTCTAACAATGGTCCATTTTCAGCTTTTCTCGGTGAGATAAAGCTTTTTTGGACCTCATACATTCGACTTCCTTTCAAGCAGTTGTATATAGATATAACTATTCTAAACCACTACAAACATTGTTTTTAGCTCATTTGAAGTTAATTTAAATGTTACATTATGACCAGACAAGATTTTCTAACAATGGTCCGTTTTCATTTTCTCTCGGTGAGATAAAGCTCTTTTGAACCTGATATATGGAAATTAATTTCAAACAGTTGTATATAGATGTAACTATTCTAAACTACTACAAACATTGTTTTTAGCTCATTTGAAGTTAATTTAAATGTTACATTATGACCAGACTTGATTTTCTAACACTGGTCCATTTTCAGCATTTCTCGGTGAGATAAAGCTTTTTTGGACCTGATACATGCAACTCAATGTAAAACAGTTGTATATAGATGTAACTATTCTAAACTAATACGAACATTGTTTTTAGCTCATTTGAAGTTAATTTAAATGTTACATTATCACCAGACAAGATTTTCTAACACTGGTCAATTTTCATTTTCTCTCGGTGAGATAAAGCTCTTTTGAACCTGATATATGGAAATTAATTTCAAACAGTTGTATATAGATGTAACTATTCTAAACTACTACAAACATCGTTTTTAGCTCATTTGAAGTTAATTTAAATGTTACATTATGACCAGACTTGATTTTCTAACACTGGTCCATTTTCAGCTTTTCTCGGTGAGATAAAGCTTTCTTGGACCTGATACATGCAACTCAATTTAAAACAGTTGTATATAGATGTAACTATTCTAAACTACTACAAACATTGTTTTTAGCTCATTTGAAGTTAATTTAAATGTTACATTATCACCAGACAAGATTTTCTAACACTGGTCCATTTTCAGCTTTTCTCGGTGAGATATAGCTTTTTTGGACCTCACACATTCGACTTCCTTTCAAGCAGTTGTATATAGATATAACTATTCTAAACCACTACAAACATTGTTTTTAGCTCATTTGAAGTTAATTTAAATGTTACATTATGACCAGACAAGATTTTCTAACAATGGTCCGTTTTCATTTTCTCTCGGTGAGATAAAGCTCTTTTGAACCTGATATATGGAAATTAATTTCAAACAGCTGTATATAGATGTAACTATTCTAAACTACTACAAACATTGTTTTTAGCTCATTTGAAGTTAATTTAAATGTTACATTTTTACCAGACAAGATTTTCTAACACTGGTCCATTTTCAGCTTTTCTCGGTGAGATAAAGCTTTCTTGGACCTGATACATGCAACTCAATTTAAAACAGTTGTATATAGATGTAACTATTCTAAACTACTACAAACATTGTTTTTAGCTCATTTGAAGTTAATTTAAATGTTACATTATGACCAGACAAGATTTTCTAACACTGGTCCATTTTCAGCTTTTCTCGGTGAGATAAAGCTTTCTTGGACCTGATACATGCAACTCAATGTAAAACAGTTGTATATAGATGTAACTATTCTAAACTACTACGAACATTGTTTATAGCTCATTTGAAGTTAATTTAAATGTTACATTATGACCAGACAAGATTTTCTAACAATGGTCCATTTTCAGCTTTTCTCGGTGAGATAAAGCTTTCTTGGACCTGATACATGCAACTCAATTTAAAACAGTTGTATATAGATGTAACTATTCTAAACTACTACAAACATTGTTTTTAGCTCATTTGAAGTTAATTTAAATGTTACATTATGACCAGACAAGATTTTCTAACACTGGTCCATTTTCAGCTTTTCTCGGTGAGATAAAGCTTTCTTGGACCTGATACATGCAACTCAATTTAAAACAGTTGTATATAGATGTAACTATTCTAAACTACTACAAACATTGTTTTTAGCTCATTTGAAGTTAATTTAAATGTTACATTATGACCAGACTTGATTTTCTAACACTGGTCCATTTTTAGCGTTTCTCGGTGAGATAAAGCTTTTTTGGACCTCATACATTCGACTTCCTTTCAAGCAGTTGTATATAGATATAACTATTCTAAACTACTACAAACATTGTTTTTAGCTCATTTGAAGTTAATTTAAATGTTACATTATGACCAGACAAGATTTTCTAACACTGGTCCATTTTCAGCATTTCTCGGTGAGATAAAGCTTTTTTGGACCTCATACATTCGACTTCCTTTCAAGCAGTTGTATATAGATATAACTATTCTAAACCACTACAAACATTGTTTTTAGCTCATTTGAAGTTAATTTAAATGTTACATTATGACCAGACAAGATTTTCTAACACTGGTCCATTTTCAGCTTTTCTCAGTGAGATGAAGCTTTTTAGAACCTGATACATTCAACTTCCTTTCAAGCAGTTGTATATAGATATAACTATTCTAAACCACTACAAACATTGTTTTTAGCTCATTTGAAGTTAATTTAAATGTTACATTTTTACCAGACAAGATTTTCTAACACTGGTCCATTTTCAGCTTTTCTCGGTGAGATAAAGCTTTCTTGGACCTGATACATGCAACTCAATTTAAAACAGTTGTATATAGATGTAACTATTCTAAACTACTACAAACATCGTTTTTAGCTCATTTGAAGTTAATTTAAATGTTACATTATGACCAGACTTGATTTTCTAACACTGGTCCATTTTTAGCGTTTCTCGGTGAGATAAAGCTTTTTTGGACCTCATACATTCGACTTCCTTTCAAGCAGTTGTATATAGATATAACTATTCTAAACTACTACAAACATTGTTTTTAGCTCATTTGAAGTTAATTTAAATGTTACATTATGACCAGACAAGATTTTCTAACACTGGTCCATTTTCAGCTTTTCTCGGTGAGATAAAGCTTTTTTGGACCTCATACATTCGACTTCCTTTCAAGCAGTTGTATATAGATATAACTATTCTAAACCACTACAAACATTGTTTTTAGCTCATTTTAAGTTAATTTAAATGTTACATTATGACCAGAAAAGATTTTCTAACACTGGTCCATTTTCAGCTTTTCTTGGTGATATAAAGCTTTTTTGGACCTGATACATTCAACTTCCTTTCAAGCAGTTGTATATAGACATAACTATTCTAAACCACTACAAACATTGTTTTTAGCTCATTTGAAGTTAATTTAAATGTTACATTATGACCAGACAAGATTTTCTAACACTGGTCCATTTTCAGCTTTTCTCGGTGAGATAAAGCTTTCTTGGACCTGATACATGCAACTCAATTTAAAACAGTTGTATATAGATGTAACTATTCTAAACTACTACAAACATTGTTTTTAGCTCATTTGAAGTTAATTTAAATGTTACATTATGACCAGACTTGATTTTCTAACACTGGTCCATTTTTAGCGTTTCTCGGTGAGATAAAGCTTTTTTGGACCTCATACATTCGACTTCCTTTCAAGCAGTTGTATATAGATGTAAATATTCTAAACTACTACAAACATTGTTTTTAGCTCATTTAAAGTTAATTTAAATGTTACATTATGACCAGACAAGATTTTCTAACACTGGTCCATTTTCAGCTTTTCTCGGTGAGATAAAGCTTTCTTGGACCTGATACATGCAACTCAATTTCAAACAGTTGTATATAGATGTAACTATTCTAAACTACTACAAACATTGTTTTTAGCTCATTTGAAGTTAATTTAAATGTTACATTATGACCAGACAAGATTTTCTAACACTGGTCCATTTTCAGCATTTCTCGGTGAGATAAAGCTTTTTTGGACCTCATACATTCGACTTCCTTTCAAGCAGTTGTATATAGATATAACTATTCTAAACCACTACAAACATTGTTTTTAGCTCATTTGAAGTTAATTTAAATGTTACATTATGACCAGACAAGATTTTCTAACAATGGTCCGTTTTCATTTTCTCTCGGTGAGATAAAGCTCTTTTGAACCTGATATATGGAAATTAATTTCAAACAGTTGTATATAGATGTAACTATTCTAAACTACTACAAACATTGTTTTTAGCTCATTTGAAGTTAATTTAAATGTTACATTATGACCAGACAAGATTTTCTAACACTGGTCCATTTTCAGCTTTTCTCGGTGAGATAAAGCTTTCTTGGACCTGATACATGCAACTCAATGTAAAACAGTTGTATATAGATGTAACTATTCTAAACTAATACGAACATTGTTTTTAGCTCATTTGAAACAAAAGCAAATGTTACATTATCACCAGACAAGATTTTCTAACACTGGTCAATTTTCATCTTCTCTCGGTGAGAGAAAGCTCTTTTGAACCTGATATATGGAAATTAATTTCAAACAGTTGTATATAGATGTAACTATTCTAAACTACTACAAACATTGTTTTTAGCTCATTTGAAGTTAATTTAAATGTTACATTATGACCAGACTTGATTTTCTAACACTGGTCCATTTTCAGCATTTCTCGGTGAGATAAAGCTTTTTTGGACCTCATACATTCGACTTCCTTTCAAGCAGTTGTATATAGATATAACTATTCTAAACCACTACAAACATTGTTTTTAGCTCATTTGAAGTTAATTTAAATGTTACATTATGACCAGACAAGATTTTCTAACACTGGTCAATTTTCATTTTCTCTCGGTGAGATAAAGCTCTTTTGAACCTGATATATGGAAATTAATTTCAAACAGTTGTATATAGATGTAACTATTCTAAACCACTACAAACATTGTTTTTAGCTCATTTGAAGTTAATTTAAATGTTACATTATGACCAGACAAGATTTTCTAACAATGGTCCGTTTTCATTTTCTCTCGGTGAGATAAAGCTCTTTTGAACCTGATATATGGAAATTAATTTCAAACAGTTGTATATAGATGTAACTATTCTAAACTAATACAAACATTGTTTTTAGATCATTTGAAGTTAATTTAAATGTTACATTATGACCAGACAAGATTTTCTAACACTGGTCCATTTTCAGCTTTTCTCGTTGAGATAAAGCTTTCTTGGACCTGATACATGCAACTCAATGTAAAACAGTTGTATATAGATGTAACTATTCTAAACTACTACGAACATTGTTTATAGCTCATTTGAAGTTAATTTAAATGTTACATTATGACCAGACTTGATTTTCTAACACTGGTCCATTTTCAGCATTTCTCGGTGAGATAAAGCTTTTTTGGACCTCATACATTCAACTTCCTTTCAAGCAGTTGTATATAGATATAACTATTCTAAACCACTACAAACATTGTTTTTAGCTCATTTGAAGTTAATTTAAATGTTACATTATGACCAGACAAGATTTTCTAACAATGGTCCGTTTTCATTTTCTCTCGGTGAGATAAAGCTCTTTTGAACCTGATATATGGAAATTAATTTCAAACAGTTGTATATAGATGTAACTATTCTAAACTACTACAAACATTGTTTTTAGCTCATTTGAAGTTAATTTAAATGTTACATTATGACCAGACAAGATTTTCTAACACTGGTCCATTTTCAGCTTTTCTCGTTGAGATAAAGCTTTCTTGGACCTGATACATGCAACTCAATGTAAAACAGTTGTATATAGATGTAACTATTCTAAACTACTACGAACATTGTTTATAGCTCATTTGAAGTTAATTTAAATGTTACATTATGACCAGACAAGATTTTCTAACAATGGTCCATTTTCAGCTTTTCTCGGTGAGATAAAGCTTTCTTGGACCTGATACATGCAACTCAATTTAAAACAGTTGTATATAGATGTAACTATTCTAAACTACTACAAACATTGTTTTTAGCTCATTTGAAGTTAATTTAAATGTTACATTATGACCAGACTTGATTTTCTAACACTGGTCCATTTTCAGCATTTCTCGGTGAGATAAAGCTTTTTTGGACCTCATACATTCGACTTCCTTTCAAGCAGTTGTATATAGATATAACTATTCTAAACTACTACAAACATTGTTTTTAGCTCATTTGAAGTTAATTTAAATGTTACATTATGACCAGACTTGATTTTCTAACACTGGTCCATTTTCAGCTTTTCTCGGTGAGATAAAGCTTTCTTGGACCTGATACATGCAACTCAATGTAAAACAGTTGTATATAGATGTAACTATTCTAAACTACTACGAACATTGTTTTTAGCTCATTTGAAACAAAAGCAAATGTTACATTATCACCAGACAAGATTTTCTAACACTGGTCAATTTTCAGCTTTTCTTGGTGATATAAAGCTTTTTTGGACCTGATACATTCAACTTCCTTTCAAGCAGTTGTATATAGACATAACTATTCTAAACCACTACAAACATTGTTTTTAGCTCATTTGAAGTTAATTTAAATGTTACATTTTTACCAGACAAGATTTTCTAACACTGGTCCATTATCAGCTTTTCTCGGTGAGATAAAGCTTTCTTGGACCTGATACATGCAACTCAATTTAAAACAGTTGTATATAGATGTAACTATTCTAAACTACTACAAACATTGTTTTTAGCTCATTTGAAGTTAATTTAAATGTTACATTATGACCAGACAAGATTTTCTAACAATGGTCCGTTTTCATTTTCTCTCGGTGAGATAAAGCTCTTTTGAAACTGATATATGGAAATTAATTTCAAACAGTTGTATATAGATGTAACTATTCTAAACTACTACAAACATTGTTTTTAGCTCATTTGAAGTTAATTTAAATGTTACATTATGACCAGACAAGATTTTCTAACACTGGTCCATTTTCAGCTTTTCTCGGTGAGATAAAGCTTTCTTGGACCTGATACATGCAACTCAATGTAAAACAGTTGTATATAGATGTAACTATTCTAAACTAATACGAACATTGTTTTTAGCTCATTTGAAGTTAATTTAAATGTTACATTATGACCAGACAAGATTTTCTAACAATGGTCCATTTTCAGCTTTTCTCGGTGAGATAAAGCTTTCTTGGACCTGATACATGCAACTCAATTTAAAACAGTTGTATATAGATGTAACTATTCTAAACTACTACAAACATTGTTTTTAGCTCATTTGAAGTTAATTTAAATGTTACATTATGACCAGACTTGATTTTCTAACACTGGTCCATTTTCAGCATTTCTCGGTGAGATAAAGCTTTTTTGGACCTCATACATTCGACTTCCTTTCAAGCAGTTGTATATAGATATAACTATTCTAAACCACTACAAACATTGTTTTTAGCTCATTTGAAGTTAATTTAAATGTTACATTATGACCAGACAAGATTTTCTAACACTGGTCCATTTTCAGCATTTCTCGGTGAGATAAAGCTTTTTTGGACCTCATACATTCGACTTCCTTTCAAGCAGTTGTATATAGATATAACTATTCTAAACCACTACAAACATTGTTTTTAGCTCATTTGAAGTTAATTTAAATGTTACATTATGACCAGACAAGATTTTCTAACACTGGTCCATTTTCAGCATTTCTCGGTGAGATAAAGCTTTTTTGGACCTCATACATTCGACTTCCTTTCAAGCAGTTGTATATAGATATAACTATTCTAAACCACTACAAACATTGTTTTTAGCTCATTTGAAGTTAATTTAAATGTTACATTATGACCAGACAAGATTTTCTAACACTGGTCCATTTTCAGCTTTTCTCGGTGAGATAAAGCTTTCTTGGACCTGATACATGCAACTCAATGTAAAACAGTTGTATATAGATGTAACTATTCTAAACTACTACAAACATTGTTTTTAGCTCATTTGAAGTTAATTTAAATGTTACATTATGACCAGACAAGATTTTCTAACAATGGTCCATTTTCAGCTTTTCTCGGTGAGATAAAGCTTTCTTGGACCTGATACATGCAACTCAATTTAAAACAGTTGTATATAGATGTAACTATTCTAAACTACTACAAACATTGTTTTTAGCTCATTTGAAGTTAATTTAAATGTTACATTATGACCAGACAAGATTTTCTAACACTGGTCCATTTTCAGCATTTCTCGGTGAGATAAAGCTTTTTTGGACCTCATACATTCGACATCCTTTCAAGCAGTTGTATATAGATATAACTATTCTAAACCACTACAAACATTGTTTTTAGCTCATTTTAAGTTAATTTAAATGTTACATTATGACCAGACAAGATTTTCTAACACTGGTCCATTTTCAGCTTTTCTCGGTGAGATAAAGCTTTTTTGGACCTCATACATTCGACTTCCTTTCAAGCAGTTGTATATAGATATAACTATTCTAAACCACTACAAATCTTGTTTTTAGCTCATTTGAAGTTAATTTAAATGTTACATTATGACCAGACAAGATTTTCTAACAATGGTCCATTTTCAGCTTTTCTCGGTGAGATAAAGCTTTCTTGGACGTGATACATGCAAATCAATTTAAAACAGTTGTATATAGATGTAACTATTCTAAACTACTACAAACATTGTTTTTAGCTCATTTGAAGTTAATTTAAATGTTACATTATGACCAGACAAGATTTTCTAACACTGGTCCATTTTCAGCTTTTCTCGGTGAGATAAAGCTTTCTTGGACCTGATACATGCAACTCAATGTAAAACAGTTGTATATAGATGTAACTATTCTAAACTAATACGAACATTGTTTTTAGCTCATTTGAAACAAAAGCAAATGTTACATTATCACCAGACAAGATTTTCTAACACTGGTCAATTTTCAGCTTTTCTTGGTGATATAAAGCTTTTTTGGACCTGATACATTCAACTTCCTTTCAAGCAGTTGTATATAGATATAACTATTCTAAACCACTACAAACATTGTTTTTAGCTCATTTGAAGTTAATTTAAATGTTACATTATGACCAGAAAAGATTTTCTAACACTGGTCCATTTTCAGCTTTTCTTGGTGATATAAAGCTTTTTTGGACCTGATACATGCAACTTAATGTAAAACAGTTGTACCTAGATGTAACTATTCTAAACCACTACAAACATTGTTTTTAGCTCATTTGAAGTTAATTTAAATGTTACATTATGACCAGACAAGATTTTCTAACTATGGTCCGTTTTCATCTTCTCTCGGTGAGAGAAAGCTCTTTTGAACCTGATATATGGAAATTAATTTCAAACAGTTGTATATAGATGTAACTATTCTAAACTACTACAAACATTGTTTTTAGCTCATTTGAAGTTAATTTAAATGTTACATTATGACCAGACTTGATTTTCTAACACTGGTCCATTTTCAGCATTTCTCGGTGAGATAAAGCTTTTTTGGACCTCATACATTCGAATTCCTTTCAAGCAGTTGTATATAGATATAACTATTCTAAACCACTACAAACATTGTTTTTAGCTCATTTGAAGTTAATTTAAATGTTACATTATGACCAGACAAGATTTTCTAACAATGGTCCGTTTTCATTTTCTCTCGGTGAGATAAAGCTCTTTTGAACCTGATAAATGGAAATTAATTTCAAACAGTTGTATATAGATGTAACTATTCTAAACTACTACAAACATTGTTTTTAGCTCATTTGAAGTTAATTTAAATGTTACATTATGACCAGACAAGATTTTCTAACACTGGTCCATTTTCAGCTTTTCTCGTTGAGATAAAGCTTTCTTGGACCTGATACATGCAACTCAATGTAAAACAGTTGTATATAGATGTAACTATTCTAAACTACTACGAACATTGTTTATAGCTCATTTGAAGTTAATTTAAATGTTACATTATGACCAGACAAGATTTTCTAACAATGGTCCATTTTCAGCTTTTCTCGGTGAGATAAAGCTTTCTTGGACCTGATACATGCAACTAGATTTAAAACAGTTGTATATAGATGTAACTATTCTAAACTACTACAAACATTGTTTTTAGCTCATTTGAAGTTAATTTAAATGTTACATTATGACCAGACTTGATTTTCTAACACTGGTCCATTTTCAGCATTTCTCGGTGAGATAAAGCTTTTTTGGACCTCATACATTCGACTTCCTTTCAAGCAGTTGTATATAGATATAACTATTCTAAACCACTACAAACATTGTTTTTAGCTCATTTGAAGTTAATTTAAATGTTACATTATGACCAGACAAGATTTTCTAACAATGGTCCGTTTTCATTTTCTCTCGGTGAGATAAAGCTCTTTTGAACCTGATATATGGAAATTAATTTCAAACAGTTGTATATAGATGTAACTATTCTAAACTACTACAAACATTGTTTTTAGCTCATTTGAAGTTAATTTAAATGTTACATTATGACCAGACTTGATTTTCTAACACTGGTCCATTTTCAGCTTTTCTCGGTGAGATAAAGCTTTCTTGGACCTGATACATGCAACTCAATTTAAAACAGTTGTATATAGATGTAACTATTCTAAACTACTACAAACATTGTTTTTAGCTCATTTGAAGTTAATTTAAATGTTACATTATGACCAGACTTGATTTTCTAACACTGGTCCATTTTCAGCATTTCTCGGTGAGATAAAGCTTTTTTGGACCTCATACATTCGACTTCCTTTCAAGCAGTTGTATATAGATATAACTATTCAAAACCACTACAAACATTGTTTTCTCAGCTCATTTGAAGTTAATTTAAATGTTACATTATGACCAGACAAGATTTTCTAACACTGGTCCATTTTCAGCATTTCTCGGTGAGATAAAGCTTTTTTGGACCTCATACATTCGACTTCCTTTCAAGCAGTTGTATATAGATATAACTATTCTAAACCACTACAAATATTGTTTTTAGCTCATTTGAAGTTCATTTAAATGTTACATTATGACCAGACAAGATTTTCTAACAATGGTCCATTTTCAGCTTTTCTCGGTGAGATAAAGCTTTCTTGGACCTGATACATGCAACTCAATTTCAAACAGTTGTATATAGATGTAACTATTCTAAACTACTACAAACATTGTTTTTAGCTCATTTGAAGTTAATTTAAATGTTACATTATGACCAGACAAGATTTTCTAACACTGGTCCATTTTCAGCTTTTCTCGGTGAGATAAAGCTTTCTTGGACCTGATACATGCAACTCAATGTAAAACAGTTGTATATAGATGTAACTATTCTAAACTAATACGAACATTGTTTTTAGCTCATTTGAAACAAAAGCAAATGTTACATTATCACCAGACAAGATTTTCTAACACTGGTCAATTTTCATCTTCTCTCGGTGAGATAAAGCTCTTTTGAACCTGATACATTCAACTTCCTTTCAAGCAGTTTTGTATAGATATAACTATTCTAAACCACTACAAACATTGTTTTTAGCTCATTTGAAGTTAATTTAAATTTTACATTGTGACCAGACAAGATGTTCTAACACTGGTCCATTTTCAGCTTTTCTCAGTGAGATGAAGCTTTTTAGAACCTGATACATCCAACTTAATGTAAAACAGTTGTACCTAGATGTAACTATTCTAAACCACTACAGACATTGTTTTTAGCTCATTTGAAGTTAATTTAAATGTTACATTATGACCAGACAAGATTTTCTAACAATGGTCCGTTTTCATTTTCTCTCGGTGAGATAAAGCTCTTTTGAACCTGATATATGGAAATTAATTTCAAACAGTTGTATATAGATGTAACTATTCTAAACTACTACAAACATTGTTTTTAGCTCATTTGAAGTTAATTTAAATGTTACATTATGACCAGACTTGATTTTCTAACACTGGTCCATTTTCAGCATTTCTCGGTGAGATAAAGCTTTTTTGGACCTCATACATTCGACTTCCTTTCAAGCAGTTGTATATAGATATAACTATTCTAAACCACTACAAACATTGTTTTTAGCTCATTTGAAGTTAATTTAAATGTTACATTATGACCAGACAAGATTTTCTAACAATGGTCCGTTTTCATTTTCTCTCGGTGAGATAAAGCTCTTTTGAACCTGATATATGGAAATTAATTTCAAACAGTTGTATATAGATGTAACTATTCTAAACTACTACAAACATTGTTTTTAGCTCATTTGAAGTTAATTTAAATGTTACATTATGACCAGACAAGATTTTCTAACACTGGTCCATTATTAGCTTTTCTCGGTGAGATAAAGCTTTCTTGGACCTGATACATGCAACTCAATTTAAAACAGTTGTATATAGATGTAACTATTCTAAACTACTACAAACATTGTTTTTAGCTCATTTGAAGTTAATTTAAATGTTACATTATGACCAGACTTGATTTTCTAACACTGGTCCATTTTCAGCATTTCTCGGTGAGATAAAGCTTTTTTGGACCTCATACATTCGACTTCCTTTCAAGCAGTTGTATATAGATATAACTATTCTAAACCACTACAAACATTGTTTTTAGCTCATTTGAAGTTAATTTAAATGTTACATTATGACCAGACTTGATTTTCTAACACTGGTCCATTTTCAGCATTTCTCGGTGAGATAAAGCTTTTTTGGACCTCATACATTCGACTTCCTTTCAAGCGGTTGTATATAGATATAACTATTCTAAACCACTACAAATATTGTTTTTAGCTCATTTGAAGTTAATTTAAATGTTACATTATGACCAGACTTGATTTTCTAACACTGGTCCATTTTCAGCATTTCTCGGTGAGATAAAGCTTTTTTGGACCTGATACATTCGACTTCCTTTCAAGCAGTTGTATATAGATATAACTATTCTAAACCACTACAAACATTGTTTTTAGCTCATTTGAAGTTAATTTAAATGTTACATTATGACCAGACAAGATTTTCTAACACTGGTCCATTTTCAGCGTTTCTCGGTGAGATAAAGCTTTTTTGGACCTCATACATTCGACTTCCTTTCAAGCAGTTGTATATAGATATAACTATTCTAAACCACTACAAACATTGTTTTTAGCTCATTTGAAGTTAATTTAAATGTTACATTATGACCAGACAAGATTTTCTAACAATGGTCCGTTTTCATTTTCTCTCGGTGAGATAAAGCTCTTTTGAAACTGATATATGGAAATTAATTTCAAACAGTTGTATATAGATGTAACTATTCTAAACTACTACAAACATTGTTTTTAGCTCATTTGAAGTTAATTTAAATGTTACATTATGACCAGACAAGATTTTCTAACACTGGTCCATTTTCAGCTTTTCTCGGTGAGATAAAGCTTTCTTGGACCTGATACATGCAACTCAATGTAAAACAGTTGTATATAGATGTAACTATTCTAAACTAATACGAACATTGTTTTTAGCTCATTTGAAGTTAATTTAAATGTTACATTATGACCAGACAAGATTTTCTAACAATGGTCCATTTTCAGCTTTTCTCGGTGAGATAAAGCTTTCTTGGACCTGATACATGCAACTCAATTTAAAACAGTTGTATATAGATGTAACTATTCTAAACTACTACAAACATTGTTTTTAGCTCATTTGAAGTTAATTTAAATGTTACATTATGACCAGACTTGATTTTCTAACACTGGTCCATTTTCAGCATTTCTCGGTGAGATAAAGCTTTTTTGGACCTCATACATTCGACTTCCTTTCAAGCAGTTGTATATAGATATAACTATTCTAAACCACTACAAACATTGTTTTTAGCTCATTTGAAGTTAATTTAAATGTTACATTATGACCAGACAAGATTTTCTAACACTGGTCCATTTTCAGCATTTCTCGGTGAGATAAAGCTTTTTTGGACCTCATACATTCGACTTCCTTTCAAGCAGTTGTATATAGATATAACTATTCTAAACCACTACAAACATTGTTTTTAGCTCATTTGAAGTTAATTTAAATGTTACATTATGACCAGACTTGATTTTCTAACACTGGTCCATTTTCAGCATTTCTCGGTGAGATAAAGCTTTTTTGGACCTCATACATTCGACTTCCTTTCAAGCAGTTGTATATAGATATAACTATTCTAAACCACTACAAACATTGTTTTTAGCTCATTTGAAGTTAATTTAAATGTTACATTATGACCAGACAAGATTTTCTAACAATGGTCCGTTTTCATTTTCTCTCGGTGAGATAAAGCTCTTTTGAACCTGATATATGGAAATTAATTTCAAACAGTTGTATATAGATGTAACTATTCTAAACTACTACAAACATTGTTTTTAGCTCATTTGAAGTTAATTTAAATGTTACATTATGACCAGACAAGATTTTCTAACACTGGTCCATTTTCAGCTTTTCTCGGTGAGATAAAGCTTTCTTGGACCTGATACATGCAACTCAATGTAAAACAGTTGTATATAGATGTAACTATTCTAAACTACTACAAACATTGTTTTTAGCTCATTTGAAGTTAATTTAAATGTTACATTATGACCAGACAAGATTTTCTAACAATGGTCCGTTTTCATTTTCTCTCGGTGAGATAAAGCTCTTTTGAACCTGATATATGGAAATTAATTTCAAACAGTTGTATATAGATGTAACTATTCTAAACTACTACAAACATTGTTTTTAGCTCATTTGAAGTTAATTTAAATGTTACATTATGACCAGACAAGATTTTCTAACACTGGTCCATTTTCAGCTTTTCTCGGTGAGATAAAGCTTTCTTGGACCTGATACATGCAACTCAATGTAAAACAGTTGTATATAGATGTAACTATTCTAAACTACTACGAACATTGTTTTTAGCTCATTTGAAGTTAATTTAAATGTTACATTATGACCAGACAAGATTTTCTAACAATGGTCCATTTTCAGCTTTTCTCGGTGAGATAAAGCTTTCTTGGACCTGATACATGCAACTCAATTTAAAACAGTTGTATATAGATGTAACTATTCTAAACTACTACAAACATTGTTTTTAGCTCATTTGAAGTTAATTTAAATGTTACATTATGACCAGACTTGATTTTCTAACACTGGTCCATTTTCAGCATTTCTCGGTGAGATAAAGCTTTTTTGGACCTCATACATTCGACTTCCTTTCAAGCAGTTGTATATAGATATAACTATTCTAAACCACTACAAACATTGTTTTTAGCTCATTTGAAGTTAATTTAAATGTTACATTATGACCAGACAAGATTTTCTAACACTGGTCCATTTTCAGCTTTTCTCGGTGAGATAAAGCTTTCTTGGACCTGATACATGCAACTCAATGTAAAACAGTTGTATATAGATGTAACTATTCTAAACTAATACGAACATTGTTTTTAGCTCATTTGAAACAAAAGCAAATGTTACATTATCACCAGACAAGATTTTCTAACACTGGTCAATTTTCAGCTTTTCTTGGTGATATAAAGCTTTTTTGGACCTGATACATTCAACTTCCTTTCAAGCAGTTGTATATAGACATAACTATTCTAAACCACTACAAACATTGTTTTTAGCTTATTTGAAGTTAATTTAAATGTTACATTATGACCAGACAAGATTTTCTAACTATGGTCCGTTTTCATCTTCTCTCGGTGAGAGAAAGCTCTTTTGAACCTGATATATGGAAATTAATTTCAAACAGTTGTATATAGATGTAACTATTCTAAACTACTACAAACATTGTTTTTAGCTCATTTGAAGTTAATTTAAATGTTACATTATTACCAGACAAGATTTTCTAACACTGGTCCATTTTTAGCGTTTCTCGGTGAGATAAAGCTTTTTTGGACCTCATACATTCGACTTCCTTTCAAGCAGTTGTATATAGATATAACTATTCTAAACCACTACAAACATTGTTTTTAGCTCATTTTAAGTTAATTTAAATGTTACATTATAACCAGAAAAGATTTTCTAACACTGGTCCATTTTCAGCTTTTCTTGGTGATATAAAGCTTTTTTGGACCTGATACATTCAACTTCCTTTCAAGCAGTTGTATATAGACATAACTATTCTAAACCACTACAAACATTGTTTTTAGCTCATTTGAAGTTAATTTAATTGTTACATTATGACCAGACAAGATTTTCTAACACTGGTCCATTTTCAGCTTTTCTCGGTGAGATAAAGCTTTCTTGGACCTGATACATGCAACTCAATTTAAAACAGTTGTATATAGATGTAACTATTCTAAACTACTACAAACATTGTTTTTAGCTCATTTGAAGTTAATTTAAATGTTACATTATGACCAGACTTGATTTTCTAACACTGGTCCATTTTTAGCGTTTCTCGGTGAGATAAAGCTTTTTTGGACCTCATACATTCGACTTCCTTTCAAGCAGTTGTATATAGATATAACTATTCTAAACCACTACAAACATTGTTTTCTCTGCTCATTTGAAGTTAATTTAAATGTTACATTATGACCAGACAAGATTTTCTAACACTGGTCCATTTTCAGCTTTTCTCGTTGAGATAAAGCTTTCTTGGACCTGATACATGCAACTCAATGTAAAACAGTTGTATATAGATGTAACTATTCTAAACTACTACAAACATTGTTTTTAGCTCATTTGAAGTTAATTTAAATGTTACATTATGACCAGACAAGATTTTCTAACAATGGTCCATTTTCAGCTTTTCTCGGTGAGATAAAGCTTTCTTGGACCTGATACATGCAACTCAATTTAAAACAGTTGTATATAGATGTAACTATTCTAAACTACTACAAACATTGTTTTTAGCTCATTTGAAGTTAATTTAAATGTTACATTATGACCAGACTTGATTTTCTAACACTGGTCCATTTTCAGCATTTCTCGGTGAGATAAAGCTTTTTTGGACCTCATACATTCGACTTCCTTTCAAGCAGTTGTATATAGATATAACTATTCTAAACTACTACAAACATTGTTTTTAGCTCATTTGAAGTTAATTTAAATGTTACATTATGACCAGACAAGATTTTCTAACACTGGTCCATTTTCAGCTTTTCTCGGTGAGATAAAGCTTTCTTGGACCTGATACATGCAACTCAATGTAAAACAGTTGTATATAGATGTAACTATTCTAAACTACTACGAACATTGTTTTTAGCTCATTTGAAGTTAATTTAAATGTTACATTATGACCAGACAAGATTTTCTAACAATGGTCCATTTTCAGCTTTTCTCGGTGAGATAAAGCTTTCTTGGACCTGATACATGCAACTCAATTTAAAACAGTTGTATATAGATGTAACTATTCTAAACTACTACAAACATTGTTTTTAGCTCATTTGAAGTTAATTTAAATGTTACATTATGACCAGACTTGATTTTCTAACACTGGTCCATTTTCAGCATTTCTCGGTGAGATAAAGCTTTTTTGGACCTCATACATTCGACTTCCTTTCAAGCAGTTGTATATAGATATAACTATTCTAAACCACTACAAACATTGTTTTTAGCTCATTTGAAGTTAATTTAAATGTTACATTATGACCAGACTTGATTTTCTAACACTGGTCCATTTTCAGCATTTCTCGGTGAGATAAAGCTTTTTTGGACCTCATACATTCGACTTCCTTTCAAGCAGTTGTATATAGATATAACTATTCTAAACCACTACAAACATTGTTTTTAGCTCATTTGAAGTTAATTTAAATGTTACATTATGACCAGACTTGATTTTCTAACACTGGTCCATTTTCAGCGTTTCTCGGTGAGATAAAGCTTTTTTGGACCTCATACATTCGACTTCCTTTCAAGCAGTTGTATATAGATATAACTATTCTAAACCACTACAAACATTGTTTTTAGCTCATTTGAAGTTAATTTAAATGTTACATTATGACCAGACAAGATTTTCTAACAATGGTCCGTTTTCATTTTCTCTCGGTGAGATAAAGCTCTTTTGAACCTGATATATGGAAATTAATTTCAAACAGTTGTATATAGATGTAACTATTCTAAACTACTACAAACATTGTTTTTAGCTCATTTGAAGTTAATTTAAATGTTACATTATGACCAGACAAGATTTTCTAACACTGGTCCATTTTCAGCTTTTCTCGGTGAGATAAAGCTTTCTTGGACCTGATACATGCAACTCAATGTAAAACAGTTGTATATAGATGTAACTATTCTAAACTAATACGAACATTGTTTTTAGCTCATTTGAAACAAAAGCAAATGTTACATTATCACCAGACACGATTTTCTAACACTGGTCAATTTTCAGCTTTTCTTGGTGATATAAAGCTTTTTTGGACCTGATACATTCAACTTCCTTTCAAGCAGTTGTATATAGACATAACTATTCTAAACCACTAAAAACATTGTTTTTAGCTTATTTGAAGTTAATTTAAATGTTACATTATGACCAGACAAGATTTTCTAACTATGGTCCGTTTTGATCTTCTCTCGGTGAGAGAAAGCTCTTTTGAACCTGATATATGGAAATTAATTTCAAACAGTTGTATATAGATGTAACTATTCTAAACTACTACAAACATTGTTTTTAGCTCATTTGAAGTTAATTTAAATGTTACATTATTACCAGACAAGATTTTCTAACACTGGTCCATTTTTAGCGTTTCTCGGTGAGATAAAGCTTTTTTGGACCTCATACACTCGACTTCCTTTCAAGCAGTTGTATATAGATATAACTATTCTAAACCACTACAAACATTGTTTTTAGCTCATTTTAAGTTAATTTAAATGTTACATTATAACCAGAAAAGATTTTCTAACACTGGTCCATTTTCAGCTTTTCTTGGTGATATAAAGCTTTTTTGGACCTGATACATTCAACTTCCTTTCAAGCAGTTTTGTATAGATATAACTATTCTAAACCACTACAAACATTGTTTTTAGCTCATTTGAAGTTAATTTAAATGTTACATTTTTACCAGACAAGATTTTCTAACACTGGTCCATTTTCAGCTTTTCTCGGTGAGATAAAGCTTTCTTGGACCTGATACATGCAACTCAATTTAAAACAGTTGTATATAGATGTAACTATTCTAAACTACTACAAACATTGTTTTTAGCTCATTTGAAGTTAATTTAAATGTTACATTATGACCAGACTTGATTTTCTAACACTGGTCCATTTTCAGCATTTCTCGGTGAGATAAAGCTTTTTTGGACCTCATACATTCGACTTCCTTTCAAGCAGTTGTATATAGATATAACTATTCAAAACCACTACAAACATTGTTTTATCAGCTCATTTGAAGTTAATTTAAATGTTACATTATGACCAGACAAGATTTTCTAACACTGGTCCATTTTCAGCTTTTCTCGTTGAGATAAAGCTTTCTTGGACCTGATACATGCAACTCAATGTAAAACAGTTGTATATAGATGTAACTATTCTAAACTACTACGAACATTGTTTATAGCTCATTTGAAGTTAATTTAAATGTTACATTATGACCAGACAAGATTTTCTAACAATGGTCCATTTTCAGCTTTTCTCGGTGAGATAAAGCTTTCTTGGACCTGATACATGCAACTCAATTTAAAACAGTTGTATATAGATGTAACTATTCTAAACTACTACAAACATTGTTTTTAGCTCATTTGAAGTTAATTTAAATGTTACATTATGACCAGACTTGATTTTCTAACACTGGTCCATTTTCAGCATTTCTCGGTGAGATAAAGCTTTTTTGGACCTCATACATTCGACTTCCTTTCAAGCAGTTGTATATAGATATAACTATTCTAAACTACTACAAACATTGTTTTTAGCTCATTTGAAGTTAATTTAAATGTTACATTATGACCAGACAAGATTTTCTAACAATGGTGCATTTTCAGCTTTTCTCGGTGAGATAAAGCTTTCTTGGACCTGATACATGCAACTCAATGTAACACAGTTGTATATAGATGTAACTATTCTAAACTACTACGAACATTGTTTTTAGCTCATTTGAAGTTAATTTAAATGTTACATTATGACCAGACAAGATTTTCTAACAATGGTGCATTTTCAGCTTTTCTCGGTGAGATAAAGCTTTCTTGGACCTGATACATGCAACTCAATTTAAAACAGTTGTATATAGATGTAACTATTCTAAACTACTACAAACATTGTTTTTAGCTCATTTGAAGTTAATTTAAATGTTACATTATGACCAGACTTGATTTTCTAACACTGGTCCATTTTCAGCATTTCTCAGTGAGATAAAGCTTTTTTGGACCTCATACATTCGACTTCCTTTCAAGCAGTTGTATATAGATATAACTATTCTAAACCACTACAAACATTGTTTTTAGCTCATTTGAAGTTAATTTAAATGTTACATGATGACCAGACTTGATTTTCTAACACTGGTCCATTTTCAGCATTTCTCGGTGAGATAAAGCTTTTTTGGACCTCATACATTCGACTTCCTTTCAAGCAGTTGTATATAGATATAACTATTCTAAACCACTACAAACATTGTTTTTAGCTCATTTGAAGTTAATTTAAATGTTACATTATGACCAGACAAGATTTTCTAACAATGGTCCATTTTCAGCTTTTCTCGGTGAGATAAAGCTTTCTTGGACCTGATACATGCAACTCAATTTAAAACAGTTGTATATAGATGTAACTATTCTAAACTACTACAAACATTGTTTTTAGCTCATTTGAAGTTAATTTAAATGTTACATTATGACCAGACAAGATTTTCTAACACTGGTCCATTTTCAGCTTTTCTCGGTGAGATAAAGCTTTCTTGGACCTGATACATGCAACTCAATTTAAAACAGTTGTATATAGATGTAACTATTCTAAACTAATACGAACATTGTTTTTAGCTCATTTGAAACAAAAGCAAATGTTACATTATCACCAGACAAGATTTTCTAACACTGGTCAATTTTCAGCTTTTCTTGGTGATATAAAGCTTTTTTGGACCTGATACATTCAACTTCCTTTCAAGCAGTTGTATATAGATATAACTATTCTAAACCACTACAAACATTGTTTTTAGCTCATTTGAAGTTAATTTAAATGTTACATTATGACCAGACAAGATTTTCTAACACTGGTCCATTTTCAGCTTTTCTCAGTGAGATGAAGCTTTTTAGAACCTGATACATCCAACTTAATGTAAAACAGTTGTACCTAGATGTAACTATTCTAAACCACTACAGACATTGTTTTTAGCTCATTTGAAGTTAATTTAAATGTTACATTATGACCAGAAAAGATTTTCTAACACTGGTCCATTTTCAGCTTTTCTCGGTGAGATAAAGCTTTTTTGGACCTCATACATGCAACTCAATGTAAAACAGTTGTATATAGATGTAACTATTCTAAACTAATACGAACATTGTTTTTAGCTCATTTGAAGTTAATTTAAATGTTACATTATGACCAGACAAGATTTTCTAACAATGGTCCATTTTCAGCTTTTCTCGGTGAGATAAAGCTTTCTTGGACCTGATACATGCAACTCAATTTAAAACAGTTGTATATAGATGTAACTATTCTAAACTACTACAAACATTGTTTTTAGCTCATTTGAAGTTAATTTAAATGTTACATTATGACCAGACAAGATTTTCTAACAATGGTCCATTTTCAGCTTTTCTCGGTGAGATAAAGCTTTCTTGGACGTGATACATGCAACTCAATTTAAAACAGTTGTATATAGATGTAACTATTCTAAACTACTACAAACATTGTTTTTAGCTCATTTGAAGTTAATTTAAATGTTACATTATGACCAGACAAGATTTTCTAACACTGGTCCATTTTCAGCTTTTCTCGGTGAGATAAAGCTTTTTTGGACCTGATACATTCAACTTCCTTTCAAGCAGTTGTATATAGACATAACTATTCTAAACCACTACAAACATTGTTTTTAGCTCATTTGAAGTTAATTTAAATTTTACATTGTGACCAGACAAGATGTTCTAACACTGGTCCATTTTCAGCTTTTCTCAGTGAGATGAAGCTTTTTAGAACCTGATACATCCAACTTAATGTAAAACAGTTGTACCTAGATGTAACTATTCTAAACCACTACAGACATTGTTTTTAGCTCATTTGAAGTTAATTTAAATGTTACATTATGACCAGACAAGATTTTCTAACACTGGTCCATTTTCAGCTTTTCTCGGTGAGATAAAGCTTTCTTGGACCTGATACATGCAACTCAATGTAAAACAGTTGTATATAGATGTAACTATTCTAAACTAATACGAACATTGTTTTTAGCTCATTTGAAGTTAATTTAAATGTTACATTATGACCAGACAAGATTTTCTAACAATGGTCAATTTTCAGCTTTTCTTGGTGATATAAAGCTTTTTTGGACATGATACATTCAACTTCCTTTCAAGCAGTTTTGTATAGATATAACTATTCTAAACCACTACAAACATTGTTTTTAGCTCATTTGAAGTTAATTTAAATTTTACATTGTGACCAGACAAGATGTTCTAACACTGGTCCATTTTCAGCTTTTCTCAGTGAGATGAAGCTTTTTAGAACCTGATACATCCAACTTAATGTAAAACAGTTGTACCTAGATGTAACTATTCTAAACCACTACAGACATTGTTTTTAGCTCATTTGAAGTTAATTTAAATGTTACATTATGACCAGACAAGATTTTCTAACACTGGTCCATTTTCAGCTTTTCTCGGTGAGATAAAGCTTTCTTGGACCTGATACATGCAACTCAATGTAAAACAGTTGTATATAGATGTAACTATTCTAAACTACTACGAACATTGTTTTTAGCTCATTTGAAGTTAATTTAAATGTTACATTATGACCAGACAAGATTTTCTAACAATGGTCCATTTTCAGCTTTTCTCGGTGAGATAAAGCTTTCTTGGACCTGATACATGCAACTCAATTTAAAACAGTTGTATATAGATGTAACTATTCTAAACTACTACAAACATTGTTTTTAGCTCATTTGAAGTTAATTTAAATGTTACATTATGACCAGACTTGATTTTCTAACACTGGTCCATTTTCAGCATTTCTCGGTGAGATAAAGCTTTTTTGGACCTCATACATTCGACTTCCTTTCAAGCAGTTGTATATAGATATAACTATTCTAAACCACTACAAACATTGTTTTTAGCTCATTTGAAGTTAATTTAAATGTTACATTATGACCAGACAAGATTTTCTAACAATGGTCCGTTTTCATTTTCTCTCGGTGAGATAAAGCTCTTTTGAACCTGATATATGGAAATTAATTTCAAACAGTTGTATATAGATGTAACTATTCTAAACTACTACAAACATTGTTTTTAGCTCATTTGAAGTTAATTTAAATGTTACATTATGACCAGACAAGATTTTCTAACACTGGTCCATTTTCAGCGTTTCTCGGTGAGATAAAGCTTTTTTGGACCTCATACATTCGACTTCCTTTCAAGCAGTTGTATATAGATATAACTATTCTAAACCACTACAAACATTGTTTTTAGCTCATTTGAAGTTAATTTAAATGTTACATTATGACCAGACAAGATTTTCTAACACTGGTCCATTATTAGCTTTTCTCGGTGAGATAAAGCTTTTTTGGACCTGATACATTCAACTTCCTTTCAAGCAGTTGTATATAGACATAACTATTCTAAACCACTACAAACATTGTTTTTAGCTCATTTGAAGTTAATTTAAATGTTACATTTTTACCAGACAAGATTTTCTAACACTGATCCATTTTCAGCTTTTCTCGGTGAGATAAAGCTTTCTTGGACCTGATACATGCAACTCAATTTCAAACAGTTGTATATAGATGTAACTATTCTAAACTACTACAAACATTGTTTTTAGCTCATTTGAAGTTAATTTAAATGTTACATTATCACCAGACAAGATTTTCTAACACTGGTCCATTTTCAGCTTTTCTCGGTGAGATATAGCTTTTTTGGACCTCATACATTCGACTTCCTTTCAAGCAGTTGTATATAGATATAACTATTCAAAACCACTACAAACATTGTTTTATCAGCTCATTTGAAGTTAATTTAAATGTTACATTATGACCAGACAAGATTTTCTAACACTGGTCCATTTTCAGCTTTTCTCGGTGAGATAAAGCTTTCTTGGACCTGATACATGCAACTCAATGTAAAACAGTTGTATATAGATGTAACTATTCTAAACTACTACGAACATTGTTTTTAGCTCATTTGAAGTTAATTTAAATGTTACATTATGACCAGACAAGATTTTCTAACATGGTCCATTTTCAGCTTTTCTCGGTGAGATAAAGCTTTCTTGGACCTGATACATGCAACTCAATTTAAAACAGTTGTATATAGATGTAACTATTCTAAACTACTACAAACATTGTTTTTAGCTCATTTGAAGTTAATTTAAATGTTACATTATGACCAGACAAGATTTTCTAACACTGGTCCATTTTCAGCTTTTCTCGGTGAGATAAAGCTTTCTTGGACCTGATACATGCAACTCAATTTAAAACAGTTGTATATAGATGTAACTATTCTAAACTACTACAAACATTGTTTTTAGCTCATTTGAAGTTAATTTAAATGTTACATTATGACCAGACTTGATTTTCTAACACTGGTCCATTTTCAGCATTTCTCGGTGAGATAAAGCTTTTTTGGACCTCATACATTCGACTTCCTTTCAAGCAGTTGTATATAGATATAACTATTCTAAACCACTACAAACATTGTTTTCTCAGCTCATTTGAAGTTAATTTAAATGTTACATTATGACCAGACAAGATTTTCTAACAATGGTCCATTTTCAGCTTTTCTCGGTGAGATAAAGCTTTCTTGGACCTGATACATGCAACTCAATTTAAAACAGTTGTATATAGATGTAACTATTCTAAACTACTACAAACATTGTTTTTAGCTCATTTGAAGTTAATTTAAATGTTACATTATGACCAGACAAGATTTTCTAACACTGGTCCATTTTCAGCATTTCTCGGTGAGATAAAGCTTTTTTGGACCTCATACATGCAACTCAATTTCAAACAGTTGTATATAGATGTAACTATTCTAAACTACTACAAACATTGTTTTTAGCTCATTTGAAGTTAATTTAAATGTTACATTATGACCAGACTTGATTTTCTAACACTGGTCCATTTTCAGCATTTCTCGGTGAGATAAAGCTTTTTTGGACCTCATACATTCGACTTCCTTTCAAGCAGTTGTATATAGATATAACTATTCTAAACCACTACAAACATTGTTTTTAGCTCATTTGAAGTTAATTTAAATGTTACATTATGACCAGACAAGATTTTCTAACACTGGTCCATTTTCAGCTTTTCTCGGTGAGATAAAGCTTTTTTGGACCTCATACATTCGACTTCCTTTCAAGCAGTTGTATATAGATATAACTATTCTAAACCACTACAAACATTGTTTTTAGCTCATTTGAAGTTAATTTAAATGTTACATTATGACCAGACAAGATTTTCTAACAATGGTCCATTTTCAGCTTTTCTCGGTGAGATAAAGCTTTCTTGGACGTGATACATGCAACTCAATTTAAAACAGTTGTATATAGATGTAACTATTCTAAACTACTACAAACATTGTTTTTAGCTCATTTGAAGTTAATTTAAATGTTACATTATGACCAGACAAGATTTTCTAACACTGGTCCATTTTCAGCTTTTCTCGGTGAGATAAAGCTTTCTTGGACCTGATACATGCAACTCAATGTAAAACAGTTGTATATAGATGTAACTATTCTAAACTAATACGAACATTGTTTTTAGCTCATTTGAAGTTAATTTAAATGTTACATTATGACCAGACAAGATTTTCTAACAATGGTCAATTTTCAGCTTTTCTTGGTGATATAAAGCTTTTTTGGACATGATACATTCAACTTCCTTTCAAGCAGTTTTGTATAGATATAACTATTCTAAACCACTACAAACATTGTTTTTAGCTCATTTGAAGTTAATTTAAATTTTACATTGTGACCAGACAAGATGTTCTAACACTGGTCCATTTTCAGCTTTTCTCAGTGAGATGAAGCTTTTTAGAACCTGATACATCCAACTTAATGTAAAACAGTTGTACCTAGATGTAACTATTCTAAACCACTACAGACATTGTTTTTAGCTCATTTGAAGTTAATTTAAATGTTACATTATGACCAGACTTGATTTTCTAACACTGGTCCATTTTCAGCATTTCTCGGTGAGATAAAGCTTTTTTGGACCTCATACATTCAACTTCCTTTCAAGCGGTTGTATATAGATATAACTATTCTAAACCACTACAAACATTGTTTTTAGCTCATTTGAAGTTAATTTAAATGTTACATTATGACCAGACAAGATTTTCTAACACTGGTCCATTTTCAGCGTTTCTCGGTGAGATAAAGCTTTTTTGGACCTCATACATTCGACTTCCTTTCAAGCAGTTGTATATAGATATAACTATTCTAAACCACTACAAATATTGTTTTTAGCTCATTTGAAGTTAATTTAAATGTTACATTATGACCAGACAAGATTTTCTAACAATGGTCCATTTTCAGCTTTTCTCGGTGAGATAAAGCTTTCTTGGACCTGATACATGCAACTCAATTTAAAACAGTTGTATATAGATGTAACTATTCTAAACTACTACAAACATTGTTTTTAGCTCATTTGAAGTTAATTTAAATGTTACATTATGACCAGACAAGATTTTCTAACACTGGTCCATTTTCAGCTTTTCTCGGTGAGATAAAGCTTTCTTGGACCTGATACATGCAACTCAATGTAAAACAGTTGTATATAGATGTAACTATTCTAAACTACTACGAACATTGTTTTTAGCTCATTTGAAGTTAATTTAAATGTTACATTATGACCAGACAAGATTTTCTAACACTGGTCCATTTTCAGCTTTTCTTGGTGATATAAAGCTTTTTTGGACATGATACATTCAACTTCCTTTCAAGCAGTTGTATATAGACATAACTATTCTAAACCACTACAAACATTGTTTTTAGCTCATTTGAAGTTAATTTAAATGTTACATTATGACCAGACAAGATTTTCTAACACTGGTCCATTTTCAGCTTTTCTCGGTGAGATAAAGCTTTCTTGGACCTGATACATGCAACTCAATGTAAAACAGTTGTATATAGATGTAACTATTCTAAACTACTACAAACATTGTTTTTAGCTCATTTGAAGTTAATTTAAATGTTACATTATGACCAGACAAGATTTTCTAACACTGGTCCATTTTCAGCTTTTCTCGGTGAGATAAAGCTTTCTTGGACCTGATACATGCAACTCAATTTAAAACAGTTGTATATAGATGTAACTATTCTAAACTACTACAAACATTGTTTTTAGCTCATTTGAAGTTAATTTAAATGTTACATTATGACCAGACTTGATTTTCTAACACTGGTCCATTTTCAGCATTTCTCGGTGAGATAAAGCTTTTTTGGACCTCATACATTCGACTTCCTTTCAAGCAGTTGTATATAGATATAACTATTCTAAACCACTACAAACATTGTTTTTAGCTCATTTGAAGTTAATTTAAATGTTACATTATGACCAGACTTGATTTTCTAACACTGGTCCATTTTCAGCATTTCTCGGTGAGATAAAGCTTTTTTGGACCTCATACATTCGACTTCCTTTCAAGCAGTTGTATATAGATATAACTATTCTAAACCACTACAAACATTGTTTTTAGCTCATTTGAAGTTAATTTAAATGTTACATTATGACCAGACTTGATTTTCTAACACTGGTCCATTTTCAGCATTTCTCGGTGAGATAAAGCTTTTTTGGACCTCATACATTCGACTTCCTTTCAAGCAGTTGTATATAGATATAACTATTCTAAACCACTACAAACATTGTTTTTAGCTCATTTGAAGTTAATTTAAATGTTACATTATGACCAGACAAGATTTTCTAACAATGGTCCGTTTTCATTTTCTCTCGGTGAGATAAAGCTCTTTTGAACCTGATATATGGAAATTAATTTCAAACAGTTGTATATAGATGTAACTATTCTAAACTACTACAAACATTGTTTTTAGCTCATTTGAAGTTAATTTAAATGTTACATTATGACCAGACAAGATTTTCTAACACTGGTCCATTTTCAGCTTTTCTCGGTGAGATAAAGCTTTCTTGGACCTGATACATGCAACTCAATGTAAAACAGTTGTATATAGATGTAACTATTCTAAACTAATACGAACATTGTTTTTAGCTCATTTGAAACAAAAGCAAATGTTACATTATCACCAGACAAGATTTTCTAACACTGGTCAATTTTCAGCTTTTCTTGGTGATATAAAGCTTTTTTGGACCTGATACATTCAACTTCCTTTCAAGCAGTTGTATATAGACATAACTATTCTAAACCACTAAAAACATTGTTTTTAGCTTATTTGAAGTTAATTTAAATGTTACATTATGACCAGACAAGATTTTCTAACTATGGTCCGTTTTCATCTTCTCTCGGTGAGAGAAAGCTCTTTTGAACCTGATATATGGAAATTAATTTCAAACAGTTGTATATAGATGTAACTATTCTAAACTACTACAAACATTGTTTTTAGCTCATTTGAAGTTAATTTAAATGTTACATTATTACCAGACAAGATTTTCTAACACTGGTCCATTTTTAGCGTTTCTCGGTGAGATAAAGCTTTTTTGGACCTCATACATTCGACTTCCTTTCAAGCAGTTGTATATAGATATAACTATTCTAAACCACTACAAACATTGTTTTTAGCTCATTTTAAGTTAATTTAAATGTTACATTATAACCAGAAAAGATTTTCTAACACTGGTCCATTTTCAGCTTTTCTTGGTGATATAAAGCTTTTTTGGACCTGATACATTCAACTTCCTTTCAAGCAGTTGTATATAGACATAACTATTCTAAACCACTACAAACATTGTTTTTAGCTCATTTGAAGTTAATTTAAATGTTACATTTTTACCAGACAAGATTTTCTAACACTGGTCCATTTTCAGCTTTTCTCGGTGAGATAAAGCTTTCTTGGACCTGATACATGCAACTCAATTTAAAACAGTTGTATATAGATGTAACTATTCTAAACTACTACAAACATTGTTTTTAGCTCATTTGAAGTTAATTTAAATGTTACATTATGACCAGACTTGATTTTCTAACACTGGTCCATTTTTAGCGTTTCTCGGTGAGATAAAGCTTTTTTGGACCTCATACATTCGACTTCCTTTCAAGCAGTTGTATATAGATATAACTATTCTAAACCACTACAAACATTGTTTTCTCAGCTCATTTGAAGTTAATTTAAATGTTACATTATGACCAGACAAGATTTTCTAACACTGGTCCATTTTCAGCTTTTCTCGTTGAGATAAAGCTTTCTTGGACCTGATACATGCAACTCAATGTAAAACAGTTGTATATAGATGTAACTATTCTAAACTACTACGAACATTGTTTATAGCTCATTTGAAGTTAATTTAAATGTTACATTATGACCAGACAAGATTTTCTAACAATGGTCCATTTTCAGCTTTTCTCGGTGAGATAAAGCTTTCTTGGACCTGATACATGCAACTCAATTTAAAACAGTTGTATATAGATGTAACTATTCTAAACTACTACAAACATTGTTTTTAGCTCATTTGAAGTTAATTTAAATGTTACATTATGACCAGACTTGATTTTCTAACACTGGTCCATTTTCAGCATTTCTCGGTGAGATAAAGCTTTTTTGGACCTCATACATTCGACTTCCTTTCAAGCAGTTGTATATAGATATAACTATTCTAAACTACTACAAACATTGTTTTTAGCTCATTTGAAGTTAATTTAAATGTTACATTATGACCAGACAAGATTTTCTAACACTGGTCCATTTTCAGCTTTTCTCGGTGAGATAAAGCTTTCTTGGACCTGATACATGCAACTCAATGTAAAACAGTTGTATATAGATGTAACTATTCTAAACTACTACGAACATTGTTTTTAGCTCATTTGAAGTTAATTTAAATGTTACATTATGACCAGACAAGATTTTCTAACAATGGTCCATTTTCAGCTTTTCTCGGTGAGATAAAGCTTTCTTGGACCTGATACATGCAACTCAATTTAAAACAGTTGTATATAGATGTAACTATTCTAAACTACTACAAACATTGTTTTTAGCTCATTTGAAGTTAATTTAAATGTTACATTATGACCAGACTTGATTTTCTAACACTGGTCCATTTTCAGCATTTCTCGGTGAGATAAAGCTTTTTTGGACCTCATACATTCGACTTCCTTTCAAGCAGTTGTATATAGATATAACTATTCTAAACCACTACAAACATTGTTTTTAGCTCATTTGAAGTTAATTTAAATGTTACATTATGACCAGACTTGATTTTCTAACACTGGTCCATTTTCAGCATTTCTCGGTGAGATAAAGCTTTTTTGGACCTCATACATTCGACTTCCTTTCAAGCAGTTGTATATAGATATAACTATTCTAAACCACTACAAACATTGTTTTTAGCTCATTTGAAGTTAATTTAAATGTTACATTATGACCAGACAAGATTTTCTAACAATGGTCCATTTTCAGCTTTTCTCGGTGAGATAAAGCTTTCTTGGACGTGATACATGCAACTCAATTTAAAACAGTTGTATATAGATGTAACTATTCTAAACTACTACAAACATTGTTTTTAGCTCATTTGAAGTTAATTTAAATGTTACATTATGACCAGACAAGATTTTCTAACACTGGTCCATTTTCAGCTTTTCTCGGTGAGATAAAGCTTTTTTGAACCTCATACATGCAACTCAATGTAAAACAGTTGTAAATAGATGTAACTATTCTAAACTAATACGAACATTGTTTTTAGCTCATTTGAAACAAAAGCAAATGTTACATTATCACCAGACAAGATTTTCTAACACTGGTCAATTTTCAGCTTTTCTTGGTGATATAAAGCTTTTTTGGACATGATACATTCAACTTCCTTTCAAGCAGTTTTGTATAGATATAACTATTCTAAACCACTACAAACATTGTTTTTAGCTCATTTGAAGTTAATTTAAATTTTACATTGTGACCAGACAAGATGTTCTAACACTGGTCCATTTTCAGCTTTTCTCAGTGAGATGAAGCTTTTTAGAACCTGATACATCCAACTTAATGTAAAACAGTTGTACCTAGATGTAACTATTCTAAACCACTACAGACATTGTTTTTAGCTCATTTGAAGTTAATTTAAATGTTACATTATGACCAGAAAAGATTTTCTAACACTGGTCCATTTTCAGCTTTTCTCGGTGAGATAAAGCTTTTTTGGACCTGATACATTCAACTTCCTTTCAAGCAGTTGTATATAGATGTAACTATTCTAAACTAATACGAACATTGTTTTTAGCTCATTTGAAGTTAATTTAAATGTTACATTATGACCAGACAAGATTTTCTAACACTGGTCCATTTTCAGCTTTTCTCGGTGAGATAAAGCTTTCTTGGACCTGATACATGCAACTCAATTTAAAACAGTTGTATATAGATGTAACTATTCTAAACTACTACAAACATTGTTTTTAGCTCATTTGAAGTTAATTTAAATGTTACATTATGACCAGACAAGATTTTCTAACACTGGTCCATTTTCAGCTTTTCTCGGTGAGATAAAGCTTTCTTGGACCTGATACATGCAACTCAATTTCAAACAGTTGTATATAGATGTAACTATTCTAAACTACTACAAACATTGTTTTTAGCTCATTTGAAGTTAATTTAAATGTTACATTATGACCAGACTTGATTTTCTAACACTGGTCCATTTTCAGCATTTCTCGGTGAGATAAAGCTTTTTTGGACCTCATACATTCGACTTCCTTTCAAGCAGTTGTATATAGATGTAACTATTCTAAACTACTACAAACATTGTTTTTAGCTCATTTGAAGTTAATTTAAATGTTACATTATGACCAGACAAGATTTTCTAACACTGGTCCATTTTCAGCTTTTCTCAGTGAGATGAAGCTTTTTAGAACCTGATACATTCAACTTCCTTTCAAGCAGTTGTATATAGACATAACTATTCTAAACCACTACAAACATTGTTTTTAGCTCATTTGAAGTTAATTTAAATGTTACATTATGACCAGACAAGATTTTCTAACAATGGTCCGTTTTCATCTTCTCTCGGTGAGAGAAAGCTCTTTTGAACCTGATATATGGAAATTAATTTCAAACAGTTGTATATAGATGTAACTATTCTAAACTACTACAAACATTGTTTTTAGCTCATTTGAAGTTAATTTAAATGTTACATTATGACCAGACAAGATTTTCTAACACTGGTCCATTTTCAGCTTTTCTCGGTGAGATAAAGCTTTTTTGGACCTCATACATTCGACTTCCTTTCAAGCAGTTGTATATAGATATAACTATTCTAAACCACTACAAACATTGTTTTTAGCTCATTTAAGTTAATTTAAATGTTACATTATAACCAGACAAGATTTTCTAACACTGGTCCATTTTCAGCTTTTCTCGGTGAATAAAGCTTTTTTGGACCTGATACATTCAACTTCCTTTCAAGCAGTTGTATATAGAATAACTATTCTAAACCACTACAAACATTGTTTTTAGCTCATTTGAAGTTAATTTAAATGTTACATTTTTACCAGACAAGATTTTCTAACACTGGTCCATTTTCAGCTTTTCTCGGTGAGATAAAGCTTTCTTGGACCTGATACATGCAACTCAATTTAAAACAGTTGTATATAGATGTAACTATTCTAAACTACTACAAACATTGTTTTTAGCTCATTTGAAGTTAATTTAAATGTTACATTATGACCAGACTTGATTTTCTAACACTGGTCCATTTTCAGCATTTCTCGGTGAGATAAAGCTTTTTTGGACCTCATACATTCGACTTCCTTTCAAGCAGTTGTATATAGATATAACTATTCTAAACCACTACAAACATTGTTTTTAGCTCATTTGAAGTTAATTTAAATGTTACATTATGACCAGACAAGATTTTCTAACAATGGTCCGTTTTCATTTTCTCTCGGTGAGATAAAGCTCTTTTGAACCTGATATATGGAAATTAATTTCAAACAGTTGTATATAGATGTAACTATTCTAAACTACTACAAACATTGTTTTTAGCTCATTTGAAGTTAATTTAAATGTTACATTATGACCAGACAAGATTTTCTAACACTGGTCCATTTTCAGCTTTTCTCGGTGAGATAAAGCTTTCTTGGACCTGATACATGCAACTCAATGTAAAACAGTTGTATATAGATGTAACTATTCTAAACTAATACGAACATTGTTTTTAGCTCATTTGAAGTTAATTTAAATGTTACATTATCACCAGACAAGATTTTCTAACACTGGTCAATTTTCAGCTTTTCTTGGTGATATAAAGCTTTTTTGGACCTGATACATTCAACTTCCTTTCAAGCAGTTGTATATAGACATAACTATTCTAAACCACTACAAACATTGTTTTTAGCTCATTTGAAGTTAATTTAAATGTTACATTATGACCAGACTTGATTTTCTAACACTGGTCCATTTTCAGCATTTCTCGGTGAGATAAAGCTTTTTTGGACCTCATACATTCGACTTCCTTTCAAGCAGTTGTATATAGATATAACTATTCTAAACTACTACAAACATTGTTTTTAGCTCATTTGAAGTTAATTTAAATGTTACATTATGACCAGACAAGATTTTCTAACACTGGTCCATTTTCAGCTTTTCTCGGTGAGATAAAGCTTTCTTGGACCTGATACATGCAACTCAATTTAAAACAGTTGTATATAGATGTAACTATTCTAAACTACTACAAACATTGTTTTTAGCTCATTTGAAGTTAATTTAAATGTTACATTATGACCAGACTTGATTTTCTAACACTGGTCCATTTTCAGCATTTCTGGGTGAGATAAAGCTTTTTTGGACCTCATACATTCGACTTCCTTTCAAGCAGTTGTATATAGATATAACTATTCTAAACCACTACAAACATTGTTTTTAGCTCATTTGAAGTTAATTTAAATGTTACATTATGACCAGACAAGATTTTCTAACAATGGTCCGTTTTCATTTTCTCTCGGTGAGATAAAGCTCTTTTGAACCTGATATATGGAAATTAATTTCAAACAGTTGTATATAGATGTAACTATTCTAAACTACTACAAACATTGTTTTTAGCTCATTTGAAGTTAATTTAAATGTTACATTATGACCAGACTTGATTTTCTAACACTGGTCCATTTTCAGCATTTCTCGGTGAGATAAAGCTTTTTTGGACGTGATACATGCAACTCAATTTAAAACAGTTGTATATAGATGTAACTATTCTAAACTACTACAAACATTGTTTTTAGCTCATTTGAAGTTAATTTAAATGTTACATTATGACCAGACAAGATTTTCTAACACTGGTCCATTTTCAGCGTTTCTCGGTGAGATAAAGCTTTTTTGGACCTCATACATTCGACTTCCTTTCAAGCAGTTGTATATAGATATAACTATTCTAAACCACTACAAACATTGTTTTTAGCTCATTTGAAGTTAATTTAAATGTTACATTATGACCAGACAAGATTTTCTAACACTGGTCCATTTTCAGCTTTTCTCGGTGAGATAAAGCTTTCTTGGACCTGATACATGCAACTCAATGTAAAACAGTTGTATATAGATGTAACTATTCTAAACTAATACGAACATTGTTTTTAGCTCATTTGAAACAAAAGCAAATGTTACATTATCACCAGACAAGATTTTCTAACACTGGTCAATTTTCAGCTTTTCTTGGTGATATAAAGCTTTTTTGGACATGATACATTCAACTTCCTTTCAAGCAGTTTTATATAGATATAACTATTCTAAACCACTACAAACATTGTTTTTAGCTCATTTGAAGTTAATTTAAATTTTACATTGTGACCAGACAAGATGTTCTAATACTGGTCCATTTTCAGCTTTTCTCGGTGAGATAAAGCTTTCTTGGACCTGATACATACAACTCAATGTAAAACAGTTGTACCTAGATGTAACTATTCTAAACTTCTACAGACATTGTTTTTAGCCCATTTAAAGTTAATTTAAATATTACATTATGACCAGAAAAGATTTTCTAACACTGGTCCATTTTCAGCTTTTCTTGGTGATATAAAGCTTTTTTGGACCTGATACATTCAACTTCCTTTCAAGCAGTTGTATATAGACATAACTATTCTAAACCACTACAAACTTTGTTTTTAGCTTATTTGAAGTTAATTTAAATGTTACATTATGACCAGACAAGATTTTCTAACTATGGTCCGTTTTCATCTTCTCTCGGTGAGAGAAAGCTCTTTTGAACCTGATATATGGAAATTAATTTCAAACAGTTGTATATAGATGTAACTATTCTAAACTACTACAAACATTGTTTTTAGCTCATTTGAAGTTAATTTAAATGTTACATTATGACCAGACAAGATTTTCTAACACTGGTCCATTTTTAGCGTTTCTCGGTGAGATAAAGCTTTTTTGGACCTCATACATTCGACTTCCTTTCAAGCAGTTGTATATAGATATAACTATTCTAAACCACTACAAACATTGTTTTTAGCTCATTTGAAGTTAATTTAAATGTTACATTATGACCAGACAAGATTTTCTAACACTGGTCCATTTTCAGCTTTTCTCGGTGAGATAAAGCTTTCTTGGACCTGATACATGCAACTCAATTTAAAACAGTTGTATATAGATGTAACTATTCTAAACTACTACAAACATTGTTTTTAGCTCATTTGAAGTTAATTTAAATGTTACATTATGACCAGACTTGATTTTCTAACACTGGTCCATTTTCAGCATTTCTCGGTGAGATAAAGCTTTTTTGGACCTCATACATTCGACTTCCTTTCAAGCAGTTGTATATAGATATAACTATTCTAAACCACTACAAACATTGTTTTTAGCTCATTTGAAGTTAATTTAAATGTTACATTATGACCAGACAAGATTTTCTAACAATGGTCCGTTTTCATTTTCTCTCGGTGAGATAAAGCTCTTTTGAACCTGATATATGGAAATTAATTTCAAACAGTTGTATATAGATGTAACTATTCTAAACTACTACAAACATTGTTTTTAGCTCATTTGAAGTTAATTTAAATGTTACATTATGACCAGACAAGATTTTCTAACACTGGTCCATTTTCAGCTTTTCTCGGTGAGATAAAGCTTTTTTGGACCTGATACATGCAACTTAATGTAAAACAGTTGTACCTAGATGTAACTATTCTAAACCACTACAAACATTGTTTTTAGCTCATTTGAAGTTAATTTAAATGTTACATTATGACCAGACAAGATTTTCTAACACTGGTCCATTTTCAGCGTTTCTCGGTGAGATAAAGCTTTTTTGGACCTCATACATTCGACTTCCTTTCAAGCAGTTGTATATAGATATAACTATTCTAAACCACTACAAACATTGTTTTTAGCTCATTTGAAGTTAATTTAAATGTTACATTATGACCAGACAAGATTTTCTAACACTGGTCCATTTTCAGCTTTTCTCGGTGAGATAAAGCTTTCTTGGACCTGATACATGCAACTCAATTTAAAACAGTTGTATATAGATGTAACTATTCTAAACTACTACGAACATTGTTTTTAGCTCATTTGAAGTTAATTTAAATGTTACATTATGACCAGACAAGATTTTCTAACACTGGTCCATTTTCAGCATTTCTCGGTGAGATAAAGCTTTTTTGGACCTGATACATTCAACTTCCTTTCAAGCAGTTGTATATAGATGTAACTATTCTAAACTACTACAAACATTGTTTTTAGCTCATTTGAAGTTAATTTAAATGTTACATTATGACCAGACAAGATTTTCTAACACTGGTCCATTTTCAGCTTTTCTTGGTGATATAAAGCTTTTTTGGACCTGATACATTCAACTTCCTTTCAAGCAGTTGTATATAGACATAACTATTCTAAACTACTACAAACATTGTTTTTAGCTCATTTGAAGTTAATTTAAATGTTACATTATGACCAGACAAGATTTTCTAACTATGGTCCGTTTTCAGCTTCTCTCGGTGAGAGAAAGCTCTTTTGAACCTGATATATGGAAATTAATTTCAAACAGTTGTATATAGATGTAACTATTCTAAACTACTACAAACATTGTTTTTAGCTCATTTGAAGTTAATTTAAATGTTACATTATGACCAGACAAGATTTTCTAACACTGGTCCATTTTCAGCATTTCTCGGTGAGATAAAGCTTTTTTGGACCTCATACATTCGACTTCCTTTCAAGCAGTTGTATATAGATATAACTATTCTAAACCACTACAAACATTGTTTTTAGCTCATTTGAAGTTAATTTAAATGTTACATTATCACCAGACAAGATTTTCTAACAATGGTCCGTTTTCATTTTCTCTCGGTGAGATAAAGCTTTTTTGGACCTCATATATGGAAATTAATTTCAAACAGTTGTATATAGATGTAACTATTCTAAACTACTACAAACATTGTTTTTAGCTCATTTGAAGTTAATTTAAATGTTACATTATGACCAGACAAGATTTTCTAACACTGGTCCATTTTCAGCTTTTCTCGGTGAGATAAAGCTTTCTTGGACCTGATACATGCAACTCAATTTAAAACAGTTGTATATAGATGTAACTATTCTAAACTACTACAAACATTGTTTTTAGCTCATTTGAAGTTAATTTAAATGTTACATTATGACCAGACAAGATTTTCTAACACTGGTCCATTTTCAGCATTTCTCGGTGAGATAAAGCTTTTTTGGACCTCATACATTCGACTTCCTTTCAAGCAGTTGTATATAGATATAACTATTCTAAACCACTACAAACATTGTTTTTAGCTCATTTGAAGTTAATTTAAATGTTACATTATGACCAGACAAGATTTTCTAACAATGGTCCGTTTTCATTTTCTCTCGGTGAGATAAAGCTCTTTTGAACCTGATATATGGAAATTAATTTCAAACAGTTGTATATAGATGTAACTATTCTAAACTACTACAAACATTGTTTTTAGCTCATTTGAAGTTAATTTAAATGTTACATTATGACCAGACAAGATTTTCTAACACTGGTCCATTTTCAGCTTTTCTCGGTGAGATAAAGCTTTCTTGGACCTGATACATGCAACTCAATGTAAAACAGTTGTAAATAGATGTAACTATTCTAAACTAATACGAACATTGTTTTTAGCTCATTTGAAACAAAAGCAAATGTTACATTATCACCAGACAAGATTTTCTAACACTGGTCAATTTTCAGCTTTTCTTGGTGATATAAAGCTTTTTTGGACATGATACATTCAACTTCCTTTCAAGCAGTTTTGTATAGATATAACTATTCTAAACCACTACAAACATTGTTTTTAGCTCATTTGAAGTTAATTTAAATTTTACATTGTGACCAGACAAGATGTTCTA
Source organism: Valencia hispanica (assembly GCA_963556495.2). Lineage (NCBI taxonomy): Eukaryota > Metazoa > Chordata > Actinopteri > Cyprinodontiformes > Valenciidae > Valencia > Valencia hispanica. The sequence continues at coordinate 51,803,086 of OY747706.1, forward strand.
ACACTGGTCCATTTTCAGCTTTTCTCAGTGAGATGAAGCTTTTTAGAACCTGATACATCCAACTTAATGTAAAACAGTTGTACCTAGATGTAACTATTCTAAACCACTACAGACATTGTTTTTAGCTCATTTGAAGTTAATTTAAATGTTACATTATGACCAGAAAAGATTTTCTAACACTGGTCCATTTTCAGCTTTTCTTGGTGATATAAAGCTTTTTTGGACCTGATACATTCAACTTCCTTTCAAGCAGTTGTATATAGACATAACTATTCTAAACCACTACAAACATTGTTTTTAGCTTATTTGAAGTTAATTTAAATGTTACATTATGACCAGACAAGATTTTCTAACTATGGTCCGTTTTCATCTTCTCTCGGTGAGAGAAAGCTCTTTTGAACCTGATATATGGAAATTAATTTCAAACAGTTGTATATAGATGTAACTATTCTAAACTACTACAAACATTGTTTTTAGCTCATTTGAAGTTAATTTAAATGTTACATTATGACCAGACTTGATTTTCTAACACTGGTCCATTTTCAGCATTTCTCGGTGAGATAAAGCTTTTTTGGACCTCATACATTCGACTTCCTTTCAAGCAGTTGTATATAGATATAACTATTCTAAACCACTACAAACATTGTTTTTAGCTCATTTGAAGTTAATTTAAATGTTACATTATGACCAGACAAGATTTTCTAACAATGGTCCGTTTTCATTTTCTCTCGGTGAGATAAAGCTCTTTTGAACCTGATATATGGAAATTAATTTCAAACAGTTGTATATAGATGTAACTATTCTAAACTACTACAAACATTGTTTTTAGCTCATTTGAAGTTAATTTAAATGTTACATTATGACCAGACAAGATTTTCTAACACTGGTCCATTTTCAGCATTTCTCGGTGAGATAAAGCTTTTTTGGACGTGATACATGCAACTCAATTTAAAATAGTTGTATATAGATATAACTAATCTAAACCACTACAAACATTGTTTTTAGCTCATTTGAAGTTAATTTAAATGTTACATTATGACCAGACAAGATTTTCTAACACTGGTCCATTTTCAGCGTTTCTCGGTGAGATAAAGCTTTTTTGGACCTCATACATTCGACTTCCTTTCAAACAGTTGTATATAGATATAACTATTCAAAACCACTACAAACATTGTTTTTAGCTCATTTGAAGTTAATTTAAATGTTACATTATGACCAGACAAGATTTTCTAACACTGGTCCATTTTCAGCTTTTCTCGGTGAGATAAAGCTTTCTTGGACCTGATACATGCAACTCAATTTAAAACAGTTGTATATAGATGTAACTATTCTAAACTACTACGAACATTGTTTTTAGCTCATTTGAAACAAAAGCAAATGTTACATTACCACCAGACAAGATTTTCTAACGCTGGACCATTTTCAGCTTTTCTTGGTGATATAAAGCTTTTTTGGACATGATACATTCAACTTCCTTTCAAACAGTTTTATATAGATTTAAGTATTCTAGACCACTACAAACATTGTTTTTAGCTTATTTGAAACAAAATTTAAATGTTACATTATCACCAGACAAGATTTTCTAACACTGATCCATTTTCAGCTTTTCTCAGTGAGATGAAGCTTTTTTGAACCTGATACATGCAACTTAATGTAAAACAGTTGTACCTAGATGTAACTATTCTAAACCACTACAGACATTGTTTTTAGCTCATTTGAAGTTAATTTAAATGTTACATTATGACCAGACTTGATTTTCTAACACTGGTCCATTTTCAGCTTTTCTCGGTGAGATAAAGCTTTTTTGGACCTGATACATTCAACTTCCTTTCAAGCAGTTTTGTATAGATATAACTATTCTAAACTAATACGAACATTGTTTTTAGCTCATTTGAAGTTAATTTAAATGTTACATTATGACCAGACAAGATTTTCTAACAATGGTCCATTTTCAGCTTTTCTCGGTGAGATAAAGCTCTTTTGAACCTGATATATGGAAATTAATTTCAAACAGTTGTATATAGATGTAACTATTCTAAACTACTACAAACATTGTTTTTAGCTCATTTGAAGTTAATTTAAATGTTACATTATGACCAGACTTGATTTTCTAACACTGGTCCATTTTCAGCATTTCTCGGTGAGAAAAAGCTTTTTTGGACCTCATACATTCGACTTCCTTTCAAGCAGTTGTATATAGATATAACTATTCTAAACCACTACAAACATTGTTTTTAGCTCATTTGAAGTTAATTTAAATGTTACATTATGACCAGACAAGATTTTCTAACAATGGTCCGTTTTCATTTTCTCTCGGTGAGATAAAGCTCTTTTGAACCTGATATATGGAAATTAATTTCAAACAGTTGTATATAGATGTAACTATTCTAAACTACTACAAACATTGTTTTTAGCTCATTTGAAGTTAATTTAAATGTTACATTATGACCAGACAAGATTTTCTAACACTGGTCCATTTTCAGCTTTTCTCGGTGAGATAAAGCTTTCTTGGACCTGATACATGCAACTCAATGTAAAACAGTTGTATATAGATGTAACTATTCTAAACTACTACGAACATTGTTTTTAGCTCATTTGAAACAAAAGCAAATGTTACATTATCACCAGACAAGATTTTCTAACACTGGTCAATTTTCAGCTTTTCTTGGTGATATAAAGCTTTTTTGGACCTGATACATACAACTTCCTTTCAAGCAGTTGTATATAGACATAACTATTCTAAACCACTAAAAACATTGTTTTTAGCTTATTTGAAGTTAATTTAAATGTTACATTATGACCAGACAAGATTTTCTAACTATGGTCCGTTTTCATCTTCTCTCGGTGAGATAAAGCTTTCTTGGACGTGATACATGCAACTCAATTTAAAACAGTTGTATATAGATGTAACTATTCTAAACTACTACAAACATTGTTTTTAGCTCATTTGAAGTAAATTTAAATGTTACATTATGACCAGACTTGATTTTCTAACACTGGTCCATTTTCAGCATTTCTCGGTGAGATAAAGCTTTTTTGGACCTCATACATTCGACTTCCTTTCAAGCAGTTGTATATAGATATAACTATTCTAAACCACTACAAACATTGTTTTTAGCTCATTTGAAGTTAATTTAAATGTTACATTATGACCAGACAAGATTTTCTAACAATGGTCCGTTTTCATTTTCACTCGGTGAGATAAAGCTCTTTTGAACCTGATATATGGAAATTAATTTCAAACAGTTGTATATAGATGTAACTATTCTAAACTACTACAAACATTGTTTTTAGCTCATTTGAAGTTAATTTAAATGTTACATTATGACCAGACAAGATTTTCTAACACTGGTCCATTTTCAGCTTTTCTCGGTGAGATAAAGCTTTCTTGGACCTGATACATGCAACTCAATGTAAAACAGTTGTATATAGATGTAACTATTCTAAACTAATACGAACATTGTTTTTAGCTCATTTGAAACAAAAGCAAATGTTACATTATCACCAGACAAGATTTTCTAACACTGGTCAATTTTCAGCTTTTCTTGGTGATATAAAGCTTTTTTGGACCTGATACATTCAACTTCCTTTCAAGCAGTTGTATATAGATATAACTATTCTAAACCACTACAAACATTGTTTTTAGCTCATTTGAAGTTAATTTAAATGTTACATTATGACCAGACAAGATTTTCTAACACTGGTCCATTTTCAGCTTTTCTCGGTGAGATAAAGCTTTCTTGGACCTGATACATGCAACTCAATGTAAAACAGTTGTATATAGATGTAACTATTCTAAACTTCTACAGACATTGTTTTTAGCCCATTTAAAGTTAATTTAAATATTACATTATGACCAGAAAAGATTTTCTAACACTGGTCCATTTTCAGCTTTTCTTGGTGATATAAAGCTTTTTTGGACCTGATACATTCAACTTCCTTTCAAGCAGTTGTATATAGACATAACTATTCTAAACCACTACAAACTTTGTTTTTAGCTTATTTGAAGTTAATTTAAATGTTACATTATGACCAGACAAGATTTTCTAACTATGGTCCGTTTTCATCTTCTCTCGGTGAGAGAAAGCTCTTTTGAACCTGATATATGGAAATTAATTTCAAACAGTTGTATATAGATGTAACTATTCTAAACTACTACAAACATTGTTTTTAGCTCATTTGAAGTTAATTTAAATGTTACATTATGACCAGACAAGATTTTCTAACACTGGTCCATTTTTAGCGTTTCTCGGTGAGATAAAGCTTTTTTGGACCTCATACATTCGACTTCCTTTCAACCAGTTGTATATAGATATAACTATTCTAAACCACTACAAACATTGTTTTTAGCTCATTTTAAGTTAATTTAAATGTTACATTTTTACCAGACAAGATTTTCTAACACTGGTCCATTTTAGCTTTTCTCGGTGAGATAAAGCTTTCTTGGACCTGATACATGCAACTCAATTTAAAACAGTTGTATATAGATGTAACTATTCTAAACTACTACAAACATTGTTTTTAGCTCATTTGAAGTTAATTTAAATGTTACATTATGACCAGACTTGATTTTCTAACACTGGTCCATTTTCAGCATTTCTCGGTGAGATAAAGCTTTTTTGGACCTCATACATTCGACTTCCTTTCAAGCAGTTGTATATAGATATAACTATTCTAAACCACTACAAACATTGTTTTTAGCTCATTTGAAGTTAATTTAAATGTTACATTATGACCAGACAAGATTTTCTAACAATGGTCCGTTTTCATTTTCTCTCGGTGAGATAAAGCTCTTTTGAACCTGATATATGGAAATTAATTTCAAACAGTTGTATATAGATGTAACTATTCTAAACTACTACAAACATTGTTTTTAGCTCATTTGAAGTTAATTTAAATGTTACATTATCACCAGACAAGATTTTCTAATACTGATCCATTTTCAGCTTTTCTAAGTGAGATGAAGCTTTTTTGAACCTGATACATGCAACTTAATGTAAAACAGTTGTACCTAGATGTAACTATTCTAAACCACTACAGACATTGTTTTTAGCTCATTTGAAGTTAATTTAAATGTTACATTATGACCAGAAAAGATTTTCTAACACTGGTCCATTTTCAGCTTTTCTTGGTGATATAAAGCTTTTTTGGACCTGATACATTCAACTTCCTTTCAAGCAGTTGTATATAGACATAACTATTCTAAACCACTACAAACATTGTTTTTAGCTCATTTGAAGTTAATTTAAATGTTACATTATGACCAGACAAGATTTTCTAACACTGGTCCATTTTCAGCGTTTCTCGGTGAGATAAAGCTTTTTTGGACCTCATACATTCGACTTCCTTTCAAGCAGTTGTATATAGATATAACTATTCTAAACCACTACAAATATTGTTTTTAGCTCATTTGAAGTTAATTTAAATGTTACATTATGACCAGACAAGATTTTCTAACAATGGTCCATTTTCAGCTTTTCTCGGTGAGATAAAGCTTTCTTGGACCTGATACATGCAACTCAATTTAAAACAGTTGTATATAGATGTAACTATTCTAAACTACTACAAACATTGTTTTTAGCTCATTTGAAGTTAATTTAAATGTTACATTATGACCAGACTTGATTTTCTAACACTGGTCCATTTTCAGCATTTCTCGGTGAGATAAAGCTTTTTTGGACCTCATATATGGAAATTAATTTCAAACAGTTGTATATAGATGTAACTATTCTAAACTAATACGAACATTGTTTTTAGCTCATTTGAAATAAAAGCAAATGTTACATTATCACCAGACAAGATTTTCTAACACTGGTCAATTTTCAGCTTTTCTTGGTGATATAAAGCTTTTTTGGACATGATACATTCAACTTCCTTTCAAGCAGTTTTATATAGATATAACTATTCTAAACCACTACAAACATTGTTTTTAGCTCATTTGAAGTTAATTTAAATTTTACATTGTGACCAGACAAGATGTTCTAACACTGGTCCATTTTCAGCTTTTCTCGGTGAGATAAAGCTTTCTTGGACCTGATACATGCAACTCAATGTAAAACAGTTGTACCTAGATGTAACTATTCTAAACTTCTACAGACATTGTTTTTAGCCCATTTAAAGTTAATTTAAATATTACATTATGACCAGAAAAGATTTTCTAACACTGGTCCATTTTCAGCTTTTCTTGGTGATATAAAGCTTTTTTGGACCTGATACATTCAACTTCCTTTCAAGCAGTTGTATATAGACATAACTATTCTAAACCACTACAAACTTTGTTTTTAGCTTATTTGAAGTTAATTTAAATGTTACATTATGACCAGACAAGATTTTCTAACTATGGTCCGTTTTCATCTTCTCTCGGTGAGAGAAAGCTCTTTTGAACCTGATATATGGAAATTAATTTCAAACAGTTGTATATAGATGTAACTATTCTAAACTACTACAAACATTGTTTTTAGCTCATTTGAAGTTAATTTAAATGTTACATTATGACCAGACAAGATTTTCTAACACTGGTCCATTTTCAGCGTTTCTCGGTGAGATAAAGCTTTCTTGGACCTCATACATTCGACTTCCTTTCAAGCAGTTGTATATAGATATAACTATTCTAAACCACTACAAACATTGTTTTTAGCTCATTTGAAGTTAATTTAAATGTTACATTATGACCAGACAAGATTTTCTAACACTGGTCCATTTTCAGCATTTCTCGGTGAGATAAAGCTTTTTTGGACCTGATACATGCAACTCAATTTAAAACAGTTGTATATAGATGTAACTATTCTAAACTACTACAAACATTGTTTTTAGCTCATTTGAAGTTAATTTAAATGTTACATTATGACCAGACTTGATTTTCTAACACTGGTCCATTTTCAGCTTTTCTCGGTGAGATAAAGCTTTTTTGGACCTGATACATTCAACTTCCTTTCAAGCAGTTGTATATAGACATAACTATTCTAAACCACTACAAACATTGTTTTTAGCTCATTTGAAGTTAATTTAAATGTTACATTATGACCAGACAAGATTTTCTAACACTGGTCCATTTTCAGCTTTTCTCGGTGAGATAAAGCTTTGTTGGACCTGATACATTCGACTTCCTTTCAAGCAGTTGTATATAGATATAACTATTCTAAACTACTACAAACATTGTTTTTAGCTCATTTGAAGTTAATTTAAATGTTACATTATGACCAGACAAGATTTTCTAACTATGGTCCGTTTTCATCTTCTCTCGGTGAGATAAAGCTCTTTTGAACCTGATATATGGAAATTAATTTCAAACAGTTGTATATAGATGTAACTATTCTAAACTACTACAAACATTGTTTTTAGCTCATTTGAAGTTAATTTAAATGTTACATTATGACCAGACAAGATTTTCTAACACTGGTCCATTTTCAGCTTTTCTCGGTGAGATAAAGCTTTCTTGGACCTGATACATGCAACTCAATGTAAAACAGTTGTATATAGATGTAACTATTCTAAACTACTACGAACATTGTTTTTAGCTCATTTGAATCAAAAGCAAATGTTACATTATCACCAGACAAGATTTTCTAACACTGGTCAATTTTCAGCTTTTCTTGGTGATATAAAGCTTTTTTTGACATGATACATTCAACTTCCTTTCAAGCAGTTTTATATAGATATAACTATTCTAAACCACTACAAACATTGTTTTTAGCTCATTTGAAGTTAATTTAAATTTTACATTGTGACCAGACAAGATGTTCTAACACTGGTCCATTTTCAGCTTTTCTCAGTGAGATGAAGCTTTTTAGAACCTGATACATGCAACTTAATGTAAAACAGTTGTACCTAGATGTAACTATTCTAAACCACTACAGACATTGTTTTTAGCTCATTTGAAGTTAATTTAAATGTTACATTATGACCAGAAAAGATTTTCTAACACTGGTCCATTTTCAGCTTTTCTTGGTGATATAAAGCTTTTTTGGACCTGATACATTCAACTTCCTTTCAAGCAGTTGTATATAGACATAACTATTCTAAACCACTACAAACATTGTTTTTAGCTCATTTGAAGTTAATTTAAATGTTACATTATGACCAGACAAGATTTTCTAACTATGGTCCGTTTTCATCTTCTCTCGGTGAGAGAAAGCTCTTTTGAACCTGATATATGGAAATTAATTTCAAACAGTTGTATATAGATGTAACTATTCTAAACTACTACAAACATTGTTTTTAGCTCATTTGAAGTTAATTTAAATGTTACATTATGACCAGACAAGATTTTCTAACACTGGTCCATTTTCAGCGTTTCTCGGTGAGATAAAGCTTTTTTGGACCTCATACATTCGACTTCCTTTCAAGCAGTTGTATATAGATATAACTATTCTAAACCACTACAAACATTGTTTTTAGCTCATTTGAAGTTAATTTAAATGTTACATTATGACCAGACAAGATTTTCTAACACTGGTCCATTTTCAGCTTTTCTCGGTGAGATAAAGCTTTCTTGGACCTGATGCAACTCAATTTAAAACAGTTGTATATAGATGTAACTATTCTAAACTACTACAAACATTGTTTTTAGCTCATTTGAAGTTAATTTAAATGTTACATTATGACCAGACTTGATTTTCTAACACTGGTCCATTTTCAGCATTTCTCGGTGAGATAAAGCTTTTTTGGACCTCATACATTCGACTTCCTTTCAAGCAGTTGTATATAGATATAACTATTCTAAACCACTACAAACATTGTTTTTAGCTCATTTGAAGTTAATTTAAATGTTACATTATGACCAGACAAGATTTTCTAACAATGGTCCGTTTTCATTTTCTCTCGGTGAGATAAAGCTCTTTTGAACCTGATATATGGAAATTAATTTCAAACAGTTGTATATAGATGTAACTATTCTAAACTACTACAAACATTGTTTTTAGCTCATTTAAAGTTAATTTAAATGTTACATTATTACCAGACAAGATTTTCTAACACTGGTCCATTTTTAGCGTTTCTCGGTGAGATAAAGCTTTTTTGGACCTGATACATGCAACTCAATTTAAAATAGTTGTATATAGATATAACTAATCTAAACCACTACAAACATTGTTTTTAGCTCATTTGAAGTTAATTTAAATGTTACATTATGACCAGACAAGATTTTCTAACACTGGTCCATTTTCAGCTTTTCTCGGTGAGATAAAGCTTTTTTGGACCTCATACATTCGACTTCCTTTCAAGCAGTTGTATATAGATATAACTATTCTAAACCACTACAAACATTGTTTTTAGCTCATTTGAAGTTAATTTAAATGTTACATTATCACCAGACAAGATTTTCTAACAATGGTCCGTTTTCATTTTCTCTCGGTGAGATAAAGCTTTTTTGGACCTCATACATTCGACTTCCTTTCAAGCAGTTGTATATAGATATAACTATTCTAAACCACTACAAACATTGTTTTTAGCTCATTTGAAGTTAATTTAAATGTTACATTATGACCAGACAAGATTTTCTAACAATGGTCCGTTTTCATTTTCTCTCGGTGAGATAAAGCTCTTTTGAACCTGATATATGGAAATTAATTTCAAACAGTTGTATATAGATGTAACTATTCTAAACTACTACAAACATTGTTTTTAGCTCATTTGAAGTTAATTTAAATGTTACATTATGACCAGACAAGATTTTCTAACACTGGTCCCTTTTCAGCTTTTCTTGGTGATATAAAGCTTTTTTGGACCTGATACATGCAACTTAATGTAAAACAGTTGTACATAGATGTAACTATTCTAAACCACTACAGAAATTGTTTTTAACTAATTTGAAGTTAATTTAAATGTTACATTATGACCAGAAAAGATTTTCTAACACTGGTCCATTTTCAGCTTTTCTCAGTGAGATTAAGCTTTTTAGAACCTGATACATGCAACTTAATGTAAAACAGTTGTACCTAGATGTAACTATTCTAAACCACTACAGACATTGTTTTTAGCTCATTTGAAGTTAATTTAAATGTTACATTATGACCAGAAAAGATTTTCTAACACTGGTCCATTTTCAGCTTTTCTTGGTGATATGAAGCTTTTTTGGACCTGATACATTCAACTTCCTTTCAAGCAGTTGTATATAGACATAACTATTCTAAACCACTACAAACATTGTTTTTAGCTCATTTGAAGTTAATTTAAATGTTACATTTTTACCAGACAAGGTTTTCTAACACTGGTCCATTTTCAGCTTTTCTCTGTGAGATAAAGCGTTGTTGGATCTGATACATGCAACTTCATTTCAAACAGTTGTATATAGATGTGACTATTCTAAACTACTACAAACATTGTTTTTAGCTCATTTGAAACAAAAGCAAATGTTACATTATGACCAGACAAGATTTTCTAACACTGGTCCATTTTCAGCTTTTCTTGGTGATATAAAGCTTTTTTGGACCTGATACATTCAACTTCCTTTCAAGCAGTTGTATATAGACATAACTATTCTAAACCACTACAAACATTGTTTTTAGCTCATTTGAAGTTAATTTAAATGTTACATTATGACCAGACAAGATTTTCTAACAATGGTCCGTTTTCATCTTCTCTCGGTGAGATAAGCTCTTTTGAACCTGATATATGGAAATTAATTTCAAACAGTTGTATATAGATGTAACTATTCTAAACTACTACAAACATTGTTTTTAGCTCATTTGAAGTTAATTTAAATGTTACATTATTACCAGACAAGATTTTCTAACACTGCTCCATTTTCAGCTTTTCTTGGTGATATAAAGCTTTTTTGGACCTGATACATGCAACTTAATTTCAAACAGTTGTATATAGATATAACTGTTCTAATCTGCTACAAACATTGGTTTTAGCTCATTAGAAGTTAATTTAAATGTTACATTACGACCAGACAAGATTTTCTAACAATGGTCCGTTTTCATCTTTTCTTTGTGATATAAAGCTTTTTTGGACCTGATACATTCAACTTCCTTTCAAGCAGTTTTATATAGATATAACTATTCCAAACCACTACAAACATCGTTTTTAGCTCATTTGAAGTTAATTTAAATGTTACATTATGACCAGACAAGATTTTCTAACAATGGTCCGTTTTGATCTTCTCTCAGTGAGATAAAGCTCTTTTGAACCTGATATATGGAAATTAATTTCAAACAGTTGTATATAGATGTAACTATTCTAAACTACTACAAACATTGTTTTTAGCTCATTTGAAGTTAATTTAAATGTTACATTATGACCAGACAAGATTTTCTAACACTGGTCCATTTTAAGCTTTTCTTGGTGATATAAAGCTTTTTTGGACATGATACATTCAACTTCCTTTCAAGCAGTTGTATATAGATATAACTATTCTAAACTACTACAAACATTGTTTTTAGCTCATTTGAAGTTAATTTAAATGTTACATTATGACCAGACAAGATTTTCTAACAATGGTGCATTTTCAGCTTTTCTCGGTGAGATAAAGCTTTTTTGAACCTGATAAATGCAACTTAATGTAAAACAGTTGTACATAGATGTAACTATTCTAAACCACTACAGACATTGTTTTTAGCTCATTTGAAGTTAATTTAAATGTTACATTATGACAAGACAAGATTTTCTAACACTGGTCCATTTTCAGCTTTTCTCGGTGAGATAAAGCTTTGTTTGACCTGATACATGCAACTTCATTTTAAACAGTTGTACATTGATGTAACTATTCTAAACCACTACAAACATTGTTTTTAGCTCATTTGAAGTTAATTTAAATGTTACACTAAGACCAGACAAGATTCTCTAACAGTGATCCATTTTCAGCGTTTCTCGGTGAGATAAAGCTTTTTTGGACCTCATACATTCGACTTCCTTTCAAGCAGTTGTATATAGATGTAACTATTCTAAAACACTACAAACATTGTTTTTAGCTCATTTGAAGTTAATTTAAATGTTACATTATGACCAGACAAGATTTTCTAACACTGGTCCATTTTCAGCTTTTCTCGGTGAGATAAAGCTCTTTTGAACCTGATATATGGAAATCACTTTCAAACATTTGTATATAGATGTAACTATTCTAAACTACTACAAAAATTGTTTTTGGCTCATTTGAAACAAAAGTAAATGTTACATCATGACCAAACAAAGGATTTTTACACTGGTGCATTTTCAGCTTTACTTGTTGATATAAAGCTTTTTTGGACCTGATACATTCAACTTCCTTTTAAGCAGTTGTATATAGATATAACTATTCTAAACCACTACAAACATTGTTTTTAGCTCATTTGAAGTTAATTTAAATGTTACATTATGACCAGACAAGATTTTCTAACACTGGTCCATTTTCAGCTTTTCTCGGTGAGATAAAGCTTTCTTGGACCTGATACATTCAAATTCATTTCAAACAGTTGTATATAGAGTAACTATTCTAAACTACTACAAACATTGTTTTTAGCTCATTTGAAACAAAAGCAAATGTTACATTATCACCAGAAAAGATTTTATAACACTGATCCATTTTCAGCTTTTCTCGGTGAGATAAAGCTATCTTGGACCTGATACATGCAACTTAATGTAAAACAGTTGTACATAGATGTAACTGTTCTAAACTACTACAAACATTGTTTTTAGCTCATTTGAAACAAAAGCAAATGTTACATTATGACCAGACAAGATATTCCAACACTGGTCCATTTTCAGCTTTTCTTAGTGAAATAAAGCTTTTTTGGACCTGATACATGCAACTTCATTTCAAATAGTTGTATATAGATATAACTGTTCTAATCTACTACAAACATTGGTTTTAGCTCATTTGAAACACAAGTAAATGTAACATTATGACCAGACGAGATTTTCTAACACATGTCCATTTTCAGCTTTTCTTGGTGATATAAAGCTTTTTTGGACCTGATACATTCAACTTCCTTTCAAGCAGTTGTATATAGATATAACTATTCTAAACCACTACAAACATTGTTTTTAGCTCTTTTGAAGTTAATTTAAATGTTACATTATGACCAGTCAAGATTTTCTAACACTGGTCCATTTTCATCTTTTCTCGGTGAGCTAAAGCTTTGTTGGATCTAATACATGCAACTTCATTTCAAACAGTTGTATATAGATGTAACTATTCTAAACTACTACAAACATTGTTTTTAGCTCATTTGAAACAAAAGCAAATGTTACATTACGACCAGACAAGATTTTCTAACAATGGTCCGTTTTCATCTTCTCTCAGTGAGATAAAGCTCTTTTGAACCTGATATATGGAAATTAATTTCAAACAGTTGTATATAGATGTAACTATTCTAAACTACTACAAACATTGTTTTTAGCTCATTTGAAACAAAAGTAAATTTAACATTATGACCAGACAAGATTTTCTAACACTGGTCCATTTTCAGCTTTTCTCGGTGAGATAAAGCTTTGTTGGATCTGATACATGCAAATTCATTTCAAATAGTTGTATATAGATATAACTGTTCTAATCTGCTACAAACATTGGTTTTAGCTCATTAGAAGTTAATTTAAATGTTACATTACGACCAGACAAGATTTTCTAACAATGGTCCGTTTTCATCTTTTCTTTGTGATATAAAGCTTTTTTGGACCTGATACATTCAACTTCATTTCAAATAGTTGTATATAGATGTAACTATTCTAAACCACTACAAACATTGTTTTTAGCTCATTTGAAACAAAAGCAAATGTTACATTATGACCAGACAAGATTTTCTAACAATGGTCCGTTTTGATCTTCTCTCAGTGAGATAAAGCTCTTTTGAACCTGATATATGGAAATTAATTTCAAACAGTTGTATATAGATGTAACTATTCTAAACTACTACAAACATTGTTTTTAGCTCATTTGAAGTTAATTTAAATGTTACATTATGACCAGACAAGATTTTCTAACAATGGTCCGTTTTGATCTTCTCTCAGTGAGATAAAGCTTTTTTGAACCTGATAAATGCAACTTAATGTAAAACAGTTGTACATAGATGTAACTATTCTAAACCACTACAGACATTGTTTTTAGCTCATTTGAAGTTAATTTAAATGTTACATTATGACCAGACAAGATTTTCTAACACTGGTCCATTGTCAGCTTTTCTCGGTGAGATAAAGCTTTGTTTGACCTGATACATGCAACTTCATTTTAAACAGTTGTACATTGATGTAACTATTCTACACTTCTACAAACTTTGTTTTTAGCTCATTTGAAGTTAATTTAAATGTTACATTATGACCAGACAAGATTTTCTAAACCTGGTCCATTTTCAGCGTTTCTCGGTGAGATAAAGCTTTTTTGAACCTCATACATTCGACTTCCTTTCAAGCAGTTGTATATAGATATAACTATTCTAAACCACTACAAACATTGTTTTTAGCTCATTTGAAGTTAATTTAAATGTTACATTATCACCAGACAAGATTTTCTAACACTGGTCCATTTTCATCTTTTCTAGGTGAGATAAAGCTCTTTTGAACCTGATATATGGAAATCACTTTCAAACAGTTGTATATAGATGTAACTATTCTAAACTACTACAAACATTGTTTTTAGCTCATTTGAAACAAAAGTAAATGTTACATCATGACCAAACAAAGGATTTTTACACTGGTCCATTTTCAGCTTTACTTGTTGATATAAAGCTTTTTTGGACCTGATACATTCAACTTCCTTTTAAGCAGTTGTATATAGATATAACTATTCTAAACCACTACAAACATTGTTTTTAGCTCATTTGAAGTTAATTTAAATGTTTACATTATGACCGGACAAGATTTTCTAACACTGGTCCATGTTCAGCGTTTCTCGGTGAGATAAAGCTTTTTTGAACCTCATACATTTGACTTCCTTTCAAGCAGTTGTATATAGATATAACTATTCTAAACCACTACAAACATTGTTTTTAGCTCTCTCAAAGTTAATTTAAATGTTACATTATGACCAGACAAGATTTTCTAACACTGGTCCATTTTCAGCTTTTCTCGGTGAGATAAAGCTTTTTTGGACCTGATACATTCAACTTCATTTCAAACAGTTTTATATAGATTTAACTATTCTAGACCACTACAAACATTGTTTTTAGCTTATTTGAAACAAAAGCAAATGTTACATTATCACCAGAAAAGATTTTATAACACTGATCCATTTTCAGCTTTTCTCGGTGAGATAAAGCTTTCTTGGACCTGATACATGCAACTTAATGTAAAACAGTTGTACATAGATGTAACTGTTCTAAACTACTACAAACATTGTTTTTAGCTCATTTGAAGTTAATTTAAATGTTACATTATGACCAGAAAAGATTTTCTAACACTGGTCCATTTTCAGCTTTTCTTGGTGAAATAATGCTTTTATGGACCTGATACATGCAACTTAATTTCAAATAGTTGTATATAGATATAACTGTTCTAATCTGCTACAAACATTGGTTTTATTTCATTAGAAGTTAATTTAAATGTAACATTACGACCAGACAAGATTTTCTAACAATGGTCCGTTTTCCTCTTTTCTTGGTGATATAAAGCTTTTTTGGACCTGATACATTCAACTTCCTTTCAACCAGTTTTATATAGATGTAACTATTCTTAACCACTACAAACATTGTTTTTAGCTCATTTGAAGTCAATTTAAATGTTATATGAACAGACAAGATTTTCTAACACTGGTCCATTTTCAGCTTTTCTCGGTGAGATAAAGCTTAGATGGATCTGATACATGCAACTTCATTTCAAACAGTTTTATATAGATGTAACTATTCTAAACTAATACAAACATTGTTTTTAGCTCATTTGAAACAAAAGCAAATGTTACATTATGACCAGACAAGATTTTCTAACACTGGTCCATTTTCAGCTTTTCTTGGTGATATAAAGCTTTTTTGGACCTGATACATTCAACTTCCTTTCAAGCAGTTTTATATAGATATAACTATTCTAGAACACTACAAACATTGTTTTTAGCTTATTTGAAACAAAAGCAAATGTTACATTATCACAAGGCAATATTTTCTATCACTGATCCATTTTCAGCTTTTCTCAGTGAGATGAAGCTTTTTTGAACCTGATACATGCAACTTAATGTAAAACAGTTGAACATAGATGTAACTATTCTAAACTACTACAAACATTGTTTTTAGCTCATTTGAAACAAAAGTA
Source organism: Valencia hispanica (assembly GCA_963556495.2). Classification (NCBI taxonomy): domain Eukaryota; kingdom Metazoa; phylum Chordata; class Actinopteri; order Cyprinodontiformes; family Valenciidae; genus Valencia; species Valencia hispanica. The sequence goes on from OY747706.1 coordinate 51,819,238, forward strand.
AATGTTACACTATTACCAGACAAGATTTTCTAACACTGGTCCATTTTCAGCTTTTCTTGGTGATATAAAGCTTTTTTGGACATGATACATTCAACTTCCTTTCAAGAAGTTTTATATAGATATAACTATTCTAAACCACTACAAACATTGTTTTTAGCTCATTTGAAGTTAATTTAAATGTTACATTACTACCAGACAAGATTTTCTAACAATGGTCCGTTTTCATCTTTTCTTTGTGATATAAAGCTTTTTTGGACCTGATACATTCAACTTCCTTTCAAGCAGTTTTATATAGATATAACTATTCTAAACCACTACAAACATTGTTTTTAGCTCATTTGAAGTTAATTTAAATGTTACATTATGACCAGACAAGACTTTCTAACAATGGTCCGTTTTCATCTTCTCTCGGTGAGATAAAGCTCTTTTGAACGTGATATATGGAAATTAATTTCAAACAGTTGTATATAGATGTAACTATTCCAAACTACTACAAACATTGTTTTAACTCATTTGAAGTTAACTTAAAAGTTACATTATGACCAGACAAGATTTTCTAACACTGGTCCATGTTTTTAGCTTTTCTTGGTGATATAAAGCTTTCTTGGACCTGAAACATGCAACTTCATTTCAAATAGTTGTATATAGATATAACTGTTCTAATCTGCTCCAAACAATGGTTTTAGCTCATTAGAAGTTAATTTAAATGTTACATTACGACCAGACAAGATTTTCTAACAATGGTCCGTTTTCATCTTTTCTTGGTTATATAAAGCTTTTTTGGAACTGATACATTCAACTTCCTTTCAAGCAGTTTTATATAGATATAACTATTCTAAACCACTACAAACATTGTTTTTAGCTCATTTGAAGTTAATTTAAATGTTACATTATGACCAGACAAGATTTTCTAACACTGGTCGATTTTCAGCTTTTCTCGGTGAGATAAAGCTTTGTTGGATCTGATACATGCAACTTCATTTCAAACAGTTGTATATAGATGTAACTATTATAAACTACTACAAACATTGTTTTAAGCTCATTTGAAACAAAAGCAAATGTTACATTATGACCAGACAAGATTTTCTAACACTGGTCCATTTTCAGCTTTTCTTGGTGATATAAAGCTTTTTTGAACCTGATACATTCAACATCCTTTCAAGCAGTTGTATATAGACGTAACTATTCTAAACCACTACAAACATTGTTTTTAGCTCATTTGAAGTTAATTTAAATGTTATATTATGACCAGACAAGATTTTCTAACACTGGTCCATTTTCAGCTTTTCTCGGTGAGCTAAAGCTTTGTTGGATCTGATACATGCAACTTCTTTTCAAACAGTTGTATATAGATGTAACTATTATAAACTACTACAAACATTGTTTTAAGCTCATTTGAAACAAAAGCAAATGTTACATTATGACCAGACAAGATTTTCTAACACTGGTCCATTTTCAGCTTTTCTTGGTGATATAAAGCTTTTTTGGACCTGATACATTCAACATCTTTTCAAGCAGTTGTATATAGACGTAACTATTCTAAACCACTACAAACATTGTTTTTAGCTCATTTGAAGTTAATTTAAATGTTATATTATGACCAGACAAGATTTTCTAACACTGGTCCATTTTCAGCTTTTCTCGGTGAGCTAAAGCTTTGTTGGATCTGATACATGCAACTTCATTTCAAACAGTTGTATATAGATGTAACTATTCTAAACTACTACAAACATTGTTTTTAGCTCATTTGAAACAAAAGCAAATGTTACATTATCACCAGACAAGATTTTCTAACACTGATCCATTTTCAGCTTTTCTCGGTGAGATAAAGCTTTCTTGGACCTGATACATGCAACTTAATGTAAAACAGTTGTACATAGATGTAACTGTGCTAAACTACTACAAACATTGTTTTTAGCTCATTTGAAACAAAAGCAAATGTTACATTATGACCAGACAAGATATTCCAACACTGGTCCATTTTCAGCTTTTCTAAGTGAAATAAAGCATTTTTGGACCTGATACATGCAACTTCATTTCAAATAGTTGTATATAGATATAACTGTTCTAATCTGCTACAAACATTGGTTTTAGCTCATTAGAAGTTAATTTAAATGTTACATTATGACCAGACAAGATTTTCTAACAATGGTCCGTTTTCATCTTCTCTCAGTGAGATAAAGCTCTTTTGAACCTGATATATGGAAATTAATTTAAAACAGTTGTATATAGATGTAACTATTGTAAACTACTACAAACATTGTTTTTAGCTCATTTGAAGTTAATTTAAATGTTACATTATGACCCGACAAGATTTTCTAACACTCGTCCATTTTCAGCTTTTCTTGGTGATATAAAGTTTTTTTGGAACTGATACATTCAACTTCCTTTCAAGCAGTTGTATATAGACATAACTATTCTAAACCACTACAAACATTGTTTTTAGCTCATTTGAAGTTAATTTAAATGTTACATTATGATCAGACAAGATTTTCTAACACTGGTTCATTTTCAGCTTTTCTCGGTGAGATAAAGCTTTGTTGGACCTGATACATGCAACTTCATTTCAAACAGTTGTATATAGATGTAAGTATTCTAAACTACTACAAACATTGTTTTTAGCTCATTTGAAACAAAAGGAAATGTTACATTATCACCAGACAAGATTTTCTAACACTGATCCTTTTTCAGCTTTTTTCAGTGAGATAAAGCTTTTTTGAACCTGATACATGCAACTTAATGTAAAACATTTGTACATAGATGTAAGTGTTCCAAACTACTACAAACATTGTTTTAGCTTATTTGAAGTTCATTTAAATGTTACATTATGACCAGACAAGACCTTCTAACAATGGTCCATTTTCATCTTTCCTCGTTGAGATAAATCTATTTTGAACCTGATACATGCAACTTTATTTTAAACAGTTGTACATTTATGTAACTATTCTAAACTTCTACAAACTTTGTTTTTAGCTCATTTGAAGTTAATTTAAATGTTACATTATGACCAGACAAGATTTTCTAACACTGGTCCATTTTCATCTTCTCTCGGTGAGATAAAGCTCTTTTGAACCTGTTATATGGAAATTAATTTCAAACAGTTGTATATAGATGTAACTATTCTAAACTACTACAAACATTGTTTTTAGCTCATTTGAAGTTAATTTAAATGTTAAATTATGACCAGATAAGATTTTCTTACACTGGTCCATTTTCAGCTTTTGTTGGTGATATAAAGCTTTTTTGGACCTGATACATTCAACTTCCTTTCAAGCAGTTGTATATACAACTGACATTAAGTCTCTGCCCAACAAATTGAGTGGACATTGTGGTGAAATGACTATTGAGTTTTTAGAACTAAACCTAGTTTTTGGATCTGTTATTAACACTGGTTTAGATAAAAATGAGCGCGTAGTAGCACCATCTGCTGATTTGACCAAAATGCTTTCTTTAGATTCTGGCAGATTAACGCCAGAGGAGATCACTGTTCTGCAAGCTCCAGTGTCACAAAGGAGCTCTACCATTTGTTCATTAATTTTAAGTGTTATGTAAGGCTTCTCTTTCAGAACATTAAGTAATTCCCAGGCCCCACAGCAATCCACCACCTCATTAGAGGCGGTAAAAGTATCTAGTCATTGCTGTGTGAACCGCGAGTGGTCTGGTGCAGTTGGACCCTGTGTATGGATCTGACCTTGCCCTCTGCCCCCTTCTCGGCCTCTGCCTCTGCTACATTCATTTGAAATGTGGCCTACTTTCCCGCAGATCCAACACGTGGGGGCAGTGTGGCCACCTTGATGTCTCCATGAACCCTGGGGTGTGTGAAAATGTGTATTCCTTCGTGGTCTAAACCCCCTTCCTTTGTTGTGGTTGTCACTTTGATAATAAACTTCCCCCTCATCGTCTTCAAGCTGGGTGTGAAATACCTGTGTGTCGGAGTCTGGAGGTTTTGGTTTCTTCCCCTTTCTTTCCATGACACCTTCTGCAAAACGTGCATTGGCCATAAGGGTAGTAAGGTCGCATGTTTCCCATGCCAGAAGGTTATTTTTAATCCAATTAGTGATAGTGGGGTGGAAACTATGTAGCAGACCATTACACAAATGTCGCATATATGGGGTATCATCACCACCCTCTTTAACGTCTTTAAGTGACCATGGTCTAAAAACATATCTCGGAGTGCCATCGGCAGATGGTACTTGAATCATAGGGTTAACATCTATTGAGTCCTCTGGTTCACTCTCATAAGACTTATCCTCAGATTTTTTTGGACCTGACTTCTTTGTAATTCTAAGTCTTTGTTTTATTGTGGTACCATTTGTTTTTTCTTCAATTGCAAATTGATCTCTTGGAACAGGAGGATATAGACCTTCCCTTAAAGCCCCCGGCTGGTCTGATGGGGGTGTTGGTGGAGATGCATAAGGTTCTCCTCCAACAGCCCCAGGGGGGTCTGTCTGGGCTGTAGGTAGAGGTGCATAAGGAGGAGGACACAGTGTGAGTTCCTCACCGAGCTTTTTCATAAGAAAAGCCTCATCTTTAGAGCCTTTGTTTTTTTTTCCTGTTTTTTATATTTTGCTTCCTTTTCTCTGTTTCATCAGCCCACACACGTGCTATTTTTAACTGTGTCTGTTTAAGTTTTTTCTTTATACCTTTAGCGATAAGTGTTTTTGCTTCGAGAACACATACCAGTTCTTTCCATTGATTTCCTTTAAGTTTCCCGTCCACTTTATACTTTTTGCGCCATTTTGTCAGAAACTGAAGATTTTCGGGGTCCTTTTTATGCATATACTTTGAATCTCCCTCTAATTTGTCAGTGGAAACATAGATTCCCATCTTTGCGTTGTTTTTATATAACCCTTATTGGGTTCTATTAATTGGTCTGGTAAAGTCTAGTGTTAGAATACCAAAAAGTTCTAGGAGGATAACGGCAATTATTAATATTAAGATTAAGGTGAATGAAAAAGCAAGAACTATTAAATTAGTCTGTCGAGTTAAAGTTAGTCATTTATTCTTTAATTAAATAAAATAATTTTTTGGTCATTTATTTGAGATTTTTAATTGTAATCAAATTCTGCTAAAACTGGATCGTATAGTTTTTACTCTAAGTGTCTCTTTTGTGCAACTAGATTGAGCCGTCTTATGGCTTTCTTAATCTAAGGATGTGTTGTGTAACCTATAATTCCGCACAGAACGTCTCTTCTAGTGCACGTCAAACCGTACGTTAACACCGTTAGGTTTCAGGTTGGACTGGCATACATAAAGATTATGTCCTGTGCCTATCTTACTCTACCCACCTGGGGTGCAGTATATCGTTTTGATTCTGCTGTTTGTGTTTTTACTCCCATACACTGGCGTGCTTTATTTCCCAGCGAGGTGGATTGGCTCGCAAACCTAACCCGTTACAACCGTTTCCCAGCAAGGTGGACCGGTTCGCAAACCTGGTCCGTTACACCCTTTTTTCGAGGTGGACAGGTTCGCAAACCTGTACCGTTACACCCTTTTGCTGTAGAAATTAACGCATTAATCACTTAAGGATCAACACCTGATATTTTATCAGAGAGGCTAAAGCGTCCTTTAGGCCCAAACAGCAGAATATACCCTGACTATCTTAGAATTGTTTTTTTTTTTTTTGACTATCTTAGAATTGTTTTTTTTTTTTTCTTATGTGAATGTGCACAAAAAAGACGTACTCACTATCTCCCCCCTAAGTGAGTGATTCAAACCGAATCGATCGCACGGGAGCACGCGCAGGGGGTCCTCCTGGAAGTTATGCAGCCGGCCAGTGCAGCAATTCAGCGATCTGGACGTCAAGAACAGCCCTTCGACGGAAACCACCAGCGGGAGTGCTCCGTACGTCGAGTCACGGCACGGTTAAAAAAGTGGCTGACCTACAAAGAATCACACACAAAGGTCGGAGAGAATATGGAGTCAATAAGCTCTGCAGAGGTAGATGTGGACAATCAGTTCTGCAGAGGGAGACCAGGAAAATACTACAAGGAATGAGCCAACCGTGTCTGTCTGTTCTCAGCCTCCCAGTGTCATAGATTTTCTAACAATGGTCCATTTTCATCTTTTCTTGGTGAGATAAAGCTATTTTGAACCTGATATATTGAAATTAGTTTTAAACAGTTGAACATAGATGTTACTATTCTAAACTACTACAAACATTGCTTTTAGCTAATTGGAAGTTAATTTAAATGTTACATTACGACCATACAAGAGTCAATATGGAGTCAATAAGCTCTGCAGAGGTAGATGTGGATAATCAGGTCTGCAGAGGGAGACCAGGAAAATACTATAAGGAATGAGCCAACCGTGTCTGTCTGTTCTCAGCCTCCCAGTGTCATAGTCTCTGGTCTCCAAGAGCACCCCCTCTGCAGTCTCTCTTTATTTAGTCACACTTCATTAACATATTAAAAGAACAGGATGTCATGCAAATGAGCATGTGACTGAAACAAAAATGACATTTAAAAAGTAAATTAGAAAGACACACCCTAAGAAAATAATAATACAACATTATTATTTTACATACAACATTATTATTTTACCTAACATAAAGCTTTTTTAGACCTGACGTATGCTACCTCATTTAAAACAGTTGTATACAGATATAACTATTCTAAACTACTACAAACATTGTTTTTAGCTTATTTGAAGTTAATTTAAATGTTAAATTATGACCAGACAACATTTTCTAACACTGGTCCATTTTCAGCTTTTCTCGGTGAGATAAAGCTTTTTTGAACCTGATACATACAACTTAATTTTAAACTGTTGTACATAGATGTAACTATACTGAACAACTACAAACATTGTTTTTAGCTCATTTGAAACAAAAGTAAATGTTACATTATGAACAGACAAGATTTTCTAACACTGGTCCATTTTCAGCTTTTCTCGGTGAGATAAAGTTTTTTTGAACCTGATACATGCAACTTCATGTAAAACAGTTGCACATAGATGTAACTATTCTAGACTACTACAAACAATGTTTTTAGCTCATCTGAAACAATGTTACATTACGACCAGACAAGATTTTCTAACACTGGTCCATTTTCAGCTATTCCCGGTGAGATAAAGCTTTTTTGAACCTGATACATGCAACTTAATTTTAAACAGTTGTACATAGATGTAACTATACTGAACAACTACAAACATTGTTTTTAGCTAATTTGAAACAAAAGTAAATGTTACATTATGACCAGACAAGATTTTCTAACACTGGACCATTTTCAGCTTTTTCTGGGTGAGATAAAGGTTTTTTGGACCCAATACATGCAACTATATTTTAAACAGTTGTTTAAAGATGTGATGATTCTAAACTAGGACAGACATTGTTTTTAGGTAATTTGAAGTAAAGTGAAATGTTACATCAGGACCAGAAGAGAGTTTCTATCACTGTTCAATTTTCAGCTTTTCTCGGTGAGAAAAAGTTTTTTTAGAACTGATATATGCAACTTTTTTTTTTAAACAGTTGCACATAGATGTGATTATTCTAAACTACTACAGACGTTGTTTTTAGCTCATTTAAAGTAAAAGTAAATATCACATTATGACCAGACAAGATTTTCAATCACTGGTTCACTTTCAGCATTTCTCGGCGAGATAAAGCTTTTTTGACCTTAAACACTGGACCTTAAAACTTAATTTTAACAGTTGTATATATATGTAAACATCCCAAACTACAACAATCATTGCTTTTAGCTCATTTGAAGTAAAAGTAAATGCTTCATTATGACCAGACAAGAGATTTTCTTTCGCTGTTACATTTTAAGTTTTAGTCGGTGGGATAATGCTTTTTTCAACCTGATACATGCAACTTCATTTTAAACAGTTGCATATAGATGTGATGATTCTAAACTACTACAAACATTGTTATCAGCTCATTAGAACTACATTTAAGTGTAACATTATGACCAAAAGAGATTTTATTTCGCTGGTCCATTTTCAGCTTTTCTCGTTGAGATAAAGCTTTTTTGAACCCGATACATGCAACGTCATTTTAAACAGTTGCATATAGATGTGATGATTCTAAACTAAAAGACATAGTTTACATTGACATTACAATATACATTGTCCCACTTATTGGAAGCCGTACAGATTGCATCGTTAAGATGTCTGTACTGCCTAGATTTTTGTACTTATTTCAGTGCCTTCCCGTGTACATCCCCATCGCCTACTTTAAGGAAATTGATTCTATTATTTTGTCATTCATATGGAGTGGAAAAAACCACATCTTCGCGAAGAGCATTTGCATAAAACAAAACAGGATGGTAGGCTATCACTTCCAAATTTTCATAACTATTACTGGGCTGTCAATTTGTGTTGCATATCTTTTTGGACACATCACTTCAGTAATGCTAGTCCTCCATGGGTGGAGATGGAAAAACTTTCCTCCAGATCTTTGTCACTGTCGTCTTTAATTGGTTGACCACTTCCACTGTCTAAACCTCTGACGGTTCATAATCCTGTAGTACATAGTTCAATCAGAATTTGCCATCAATTCAGAAAACATTTTCAACACTTAGGAATGAGTTTGTATACCCCAATAGCATCAAATTACTGTTTCGCACCCTCATTGTTAGATGCTGCATTTCAGAGATGACATTGAGAGGGTCTGAAATCTTTCAATGATTTGTTTTTTGACAACAAATTTGCCTCTTTCCAACACCTATCCAATAGCTATAACCTGCCAGTTTTTCATTTTTTCAGATATTTACATGTGCCTCATTTCAATTCGAACTCTACTCCAAGCTTCCCAGAAAAAACTTCCAAGAACGTAATGGACAACATTTAATCCGACTCAAAAGAAATCCATCAATAAAATGCTTAGCATGTTTTCGTGCACATCTCCCTCTGTGCAAACCATTAAAACATCCTGGGAACAGGATCTTCAAATTACTATAAGTGACACAGATGGGACAGTATTTTTACCAAGATTAATTCATCCTCAATGTGTGCGAGACATTGTCTAATACAATTTAAAGTACTTCACCGGGTATACCTTCATAAATCCAAACTAGCTAAAATGTTTCCACAAATTGATCATTCATGTGATAGATGTAAATCCTCAGAGGCCGCATTAATTACAGCCTGCAGTGTGATGTGTTTTACCAAGTCATGGCTGTGCTCAGACATCCCAGATCAGAGCGTGAACATGCCCGGCTTCAGGACTGTTCGCGCAGACCGAGACGCTATGAGTGGAAAGAGGAAAGGCGGCGGAATTATAATGTTTGTGAATGAACGGTGGTGCTATCATGGAAGAAAAATATTTATGTTATGAGAATGGAAATGCTGTTTCTGAATCAAATTTTGACTGCAAAAAATATGGTGAGCTTGACTGGAAGTCTATGAGACCGACTGATACATTGTTGACTTTTGAAAAGGAGATTGACCCAGACATAAATCTCCATTTTGAATACAAGTCAAAAGCTGTTTATTTTTTTTAAATCCAGTTTAATGATCTTGATGATTTCTCAATTATACACTTCAACAGTAGAAGTCTCTACACAAACTTTGCTCAAAATCAAGACTACCTACAATCTTTAAAACATACATTATTACTATTAGTAAGACATGGCTAACGATGAAAAAAAGTTTAGATTTTACATTGCAAGGGTATGACCTTTTTTGTAAACCGCCAAAATAAGAGGGGAGGTGGTGTTGCAGTTTATGTATCAAACAAATTTCAGTGTAAAGTAATGGACAGTACAGTTATTGATTATATCATGGAAAGTATGACAGTTGAGATTTATTCCAAAAAGTTTAAGAGTAGCTATATTTTTGAGTTGTATGTATAGAGTACCCGGTTCTTGTATGGAGACTTTTGTAAATACTGTTGTTAATATATTGGGAATGGTTTGTGAAAAAAGGTTATTGTTTGTTTCTGGTGACTTTAATATTGATTTAATGAAATAGAATCAACACAAACTGACAACTCACTTCTGCAATGCAATGTTTAGTTTGGGCCTTCAGCCCTTGATTGACAAACCAGCAGAATAACGAGAGAAAGTGGTACACTCATTGATAATATTTTCACCAATGTCCAGACTGATGTTACAAGTGGTCTCTTTATAAGTGATATCAGCGACCATCTTCCTATATTCTCAATCCTGCATAAGTGTCATGTAAATATAGAAAAAAATGAGTTTGTTTGTAAATTTAGAAGAATAAGAACAACTGATGGAATAAGGGCTTTAAAGAATGATCTTGAAAAACAAAACTGGGAACATGTCTATCTTGATGATCCAAAACCCGGCCTATGATACTTTTCTGAACATATTCTTAGATCTGTATTACAAGCATTGTCCTACAAAGAAGTTTTGGGTGAAAGAAAATCAACAAAGAAAGCCATGGATGACAAAAGGTCTACAGAAAGCATCTAAAAAGTAAAATCTTCTGTATAAGACTTTTTTGAAGGACCAGCGAGAGTGAAAAAAAATACAAGTTGTATAAAAATAAACTAACTACAATAATCCGAATCCAGAAGAAGGAATATTATTGTAAAGCTTTAGAAGGCAGTAAAAATAACACCCATAGGACCTGATGCTCTCAGAATGATACTCCTAAATATTTCATCAATCAGTTAAATTCCAGGGTGGATAATTTGGACCATATTGTTGAAGATTTCATTAATTATTTTGTTACTATTGGTGCCACTTTGGCTGAAAAGATAAATGTATCTAATGACAAGCGGGATATGTTTAACACCTCGATAAAAGTTAATAAGGATTCTATGTTTATCTGTGGGGTAGTTGAGGGTGATAGAAATTGTGAAAAAAATGAAAAATAAAGCATCAAATGATATATATTCCATTGACATGGTGATAGTAAAGGAAATCATTCTTTCTATAGTTACCGCTCTGACCCATATATGCAACCTATCGTTTGAAAAAGGAGTTTTTCCTGAAAATATGAAAATTGCAAAGATAATACCCATTTTTAAAAGTGGGGATAAACACATCATAGAAATTTATAGACCAATATCACTACTTTCTCAGTTCTCTAAAGTATTGGAAAAACAATTTGAGAAACCGTTGGATTAATTTCTTATTAATTTGGCTTTCGAGAGAACTGTACGACTTCTTTTGCAGTCATGCAGTTGGTTGAAGAAATTGCAAAGGCAAGGGAAAATGATGAATATGCAGTTGGCATTTACATTGATTTACACAAAGCCTTTGACACAATAGATCACAGTCTCCTGCTCAAGAAACTGGATAATTATGCCATGCGCGGGATAGTTCATGCATGGTTGAGAAGTTATTTAACAAACAGACAACAATGTGTGCAGATTAAGGATGCTGTGTCAGGACTGAGGTAGATTACCTGTGGTGTACCGCAGGGTTCTGCGATTAGTCCGAAGTTGTTTATTTTGTGCATAAATGATATATTCAATGTGACAAACGTTTTTAAGTATGTGGTTTTTTCAGATGACACTAATTTAATTTGTTCAGGAAAAAAATTACATGATCTCTTATGCAAAACTGAAAGGGAACTGGAAAAACTTAAATGCTGGTTTGATATCAATAAGCTATCGTTGAATATTCAGAAAACTAAATTTATGGTCTTTGGAAGTAAACAAGAAGAGATAAATGATGCTAAATTACAAATCTACAACGCAGTGATTGAAAGAGTATTTTCAACAAAATTCCTTGGGGTTGTGATTGTCCATAAATTGACATGGAAACAACATATAGATTATATTAGAGGTAAACTTTCTAAATCCATTGGAGTTCTGTATAAAGTTAGATATTTTTTAGAATTCAAAGCTTTGTATACTATTTATTTTTCAATCTTTCAACCATATCTGTCTTATTGTGTGGAAGTATGGGGATCCACATTCAAAACTATAATAAATGCAATAAAAGTATTGCAAAAAATAGTTATACGCATTATCCATAAGGTTGATCGGTATGTGAACACAAACCCCCTGTTTTTAAGTTCTTATATTATGAAATTCAATGATTTGTATCAATTCAGATTGTTACAAATAATGTTCCGTGCCAAACAAAGGACACTCCCAGAAAGTGTTCAAAAGTTCTTCTCAATACGGGAAAACAAGTATGACATTAGAAGTGTTTATATGTTTACTGTCCAAAGAGCCATCAAAAGTATAAAAAGAAGATGTGTATCTGTTATAGGGGTAAAACTATGGAACAACCTTAACATACATTAAAAGACGTCAAACTCTTTAACGCTAACGTCACGCAGTTAGAGACTAAACATCCGGATGCCTTTTTGTGTCTGTCTGTCTGTCTGTCTGTCTGTCTGTCTGTCTGTCTGTCTGTCTGTCTGTCTGTCTGTCTGTCTGTCTGTCTGTCTGTCTGTCTAAATAATATGTTTTGGTTTTGTCCTAAAATACAGTTGTTTTTGGGGAGATATTTGAGAAGCACTCACATGTGTCTTTGGAATAAAAATAACGGCAAGCCCAGTTGTGCTTTTGTTTGGGATTAATGATGGGGGGTTGGCTTTGCCTGCCAGGGGTCAGAGGATCATTGCTTTTCTACATTATTGGCCACAATGCCTGATCCTTCTAAATGGAAAGATGCTGCTCCAGCCACTGTATCACACTGGATTCAAGAGGTGTAATTTCATCTCAAACTTAAAAAAAGGTACACTTGAGGGGTTCAGAAAGTAAATTTTACATGGTGTGGAGGCCATTTTTGACCTTTTTCAATCAGTCTTCTACAAAAGTGAGAGTGACCTCCTTTTCTTTATTTCTTTGCGCACTACTTGTCAGGTTGTTACTATTTTGTTTATTTGTTAATCTTAAATATTATATATTAACTAAATATATTTTTAAAGCATATAAATATAATGTAATTATACTTTGTAATTATTGAGAGCGGGGGTGGGGAGGGATGCAGGGGAGGGGGGATGCAGCTTGTTCTGTATCATTATGTTGAAAACTCAATAAACATATTTAAACACAAAAAACTCTTGTCTAGTCATAATGTGACTTTACTTTTACTTCAAATGAGCTAAACAAAGTTCTGTAGTAGTTTAGAATCATGTTATACAGAAACTGTTTAAAATGAAGTTGCATGTATCAGGTCCAAAAAAGCTTTATCTCACAGAGAAAAGCTGAAAATGAACCAGCTTTAGAAACTCCTGTCTGGTCATAATGTAACATTTCATTTAACTTCAAATGAGCTAAAAACAATGTCTGTAGTCGTTTAGGATCGTCAAATCTATATAAAACTGTTTAAAATGACGTTGCATGTATTATTATTATCTGCAGTCACTTTTTTTACAGAGTAAGAGGGCAGCAGTGAGACGTTTTTAGACCAAAAAGTGTAGAATTAAAGAAGTTTACACGAAAATGTAAATAAATCCCCAACAACTGAAAGATTGCATTAGTAAAGACCCAATTATACAGTTTATAGGCAAAAAAATATTGTTTTGGGATTTAGTTACTCTTTAAGAAAGCGGATTCTTTATCTGAACTCAGGGAAGAGAGACTTTCTCTGTCTCCTCCCCATCATAATGCTGAAACGGATCTGTTCCATCAGAGGATGGATTTTATGTTTGGCGAGATCTGCGGCTGAAAAGAATAATGGAGAATAAATAGATTGTTTACAGCAGTCCATACATTAAGCATTAAGTCTTGGGTTTTGCATTTTGCACAGTTACAATTAGGGGTGTGACAAAAAATCGATTCACAGAAGAATCTAGATTCTCATTTGCAACAATTCAGAATCATCTGAAATGTCCAAGAATCGATTTAATAAATAAATAAAATCAGCTGGCTGTTCGCCTCCATTTTTGTAACTAGCCTATACGGGACGGTTCATGTCCAGTTTTTTCATGATTTGTTGAAAATCATATAATCAGTCGCACAGTTTACAGTTCTATTGTTGCAAGAGACGCTGTTATGAACATTTCAGAGACAGGTAGCTTAGGGGTACTACTTTTCTTGTTATTCTTTAAGTTACTGAGTCTGACTGAGAAATATAGATGTTTTTTGTCTTCACCAGTTGTGTTCTACATGATATTTGTGGTAAACTGCAACTTTCCAGGGAAATGCATATATTTTAAACCATTTTGTATTAAGTAGAAGCACTTTATTTTTTTAAAACTTATTTTATAGCTAGCTACTAATGAGTAGCAATTGAGAACCAGACCATGTTTTTGATAAAAAGCACTTTCCTGAAAATTTTACTTAATAAATGTGAAAAAGAAGCTTTAATGTCTCCGTTTGTCATTCTGTATAGCAAGCAGATGAGAGTAGATCATGATCAGAAACCCGATTAGAAAACATCATGAATAAAATCGAATCGTTTTGAATCGAACATCGTTTTGAATCAAAAATCGATTTTGAATCAAATTGTGGCCTCAAGAATCGGAATCGAATTGAATCGTGAGATGGTAAAAGATTCCCACCCCTAGTTACAATATCGTTCCTTATGTGCGATAGCTGATTTTTTGCACAAATTGAGGTGCATTACCACCACCTGCTGGACCAGAATAGTTTTATTAAGTAAACATATAAATAAATACGTCTGACTCTTAAAAATCTGTATATCATCTTAAAAAGTACATCACCCGTACCCCTTTATGCAATTGCTTTAATCATTAAAGGAACTTTCTTTCTCTGTAGCTTAGATTTGAGTATTTACCTCTGCTCTCTATATTTTTCACAATGTAACATGTCTCCTCCTTCCTACAAAAATCAAAATTCACTGTCCAATGCCTATTCATCTGTTAAGTGTACTATTTAATCCAGTACAGGCAAATCTTATTCTTGAAATTATATATTCACATCTTTTATTGTTTAGGATTTACATTGAAGATAGAACTGTAACATTTTTAAAAAATGACTCGAAATGACATGAAATTCAAAGTTTATGACTTGGGAAATTACTTGAAACGTTCCTGTCTTTACTTGAGACTTGACTCAGACTCAAGGATAATGACTTGAGACTTACTTGAGACTTGTAAGACAATGACTTGGTCCCACCTCTAGTTACATCTACAGTATATACAACTGTTTAAAATGAAGTTGCATGTATCAGGTCCAAAAAAGCTTTATCTCACAGAGAAAAGCTGAAAATGGATCAGTGTTAAAAACCTTTATCTGGTCATAATGTAACATTTACTTGTACTTCAGATTAGCTAAAAACAATGTCTGTAGTAGTTTAGAATCATCACATCTATACACAACTGTTTAAAATGAAGTTGCATGTATCAGGTCCAACAAAGCTTTATCTCACCGAGAAAAGCTGAAAATGGACCAGTTTGAGAAATTATTTTCTGGTCATAATGTTACATTTACTTTTACTTCAAATGAGCTAAAAACAATGTCTGTAGTAGTTTAGACTCATCCAATCTATATACAACTGTTTAAAATGAAGTGGCATGTATTAGGTCCAAAAAAGCTTTATCCCCCACCAACCAGTTTTTACTTGAACTCCTCCCACTCAATGAAATACAGAACATGACCAGGAGATGGCGCTTCTCTCACAGAATACAGTACACACCGCCAGATTAAAGCGCCGCCTCTGGCAGTGTGTGGAATTTCACATAATTCATAGAACCAAGAGTGACATACATGTGATTAATACCTACATGTGATTTAAGAAGTTAAATTAATAGAACTAGCTACTGGAGATCCGCTGGCAACTGTTTTATCTGGAGTAAATTATTGTAGCTAATACCTCCTGTCAAATTTTTAATCACAATTTATTTACTGTTAATTGACATATAAAAAGGAAAAACTAAGCCTTTTGGAAAATGTTTGCAGTTTCAGGTATTCAGTGCATGCCTTCGACCAGGGAATTAGCATTACTATTGTTCAACCTTTTGTTTTGCACTATTGGGCCATTGGTCACCCATTGTCACACAAATCGCATAGGCTACAGAGCCGGCCTAAAATGCAGCTGGCTGTTCAACTTTGATCATCATTTGTGTTTGTTGTCAGAGCTCTCCACACGGAGACATGTTTCACTGTATACGTATAAATTTTTTATCGTATTAGCGTTGCGTCCAAAAGGATCTGGAGTTTTTGGAGACTGAAACCGCTACTTTTTGAAACCGGGTCCTAAAGTGGATAAATCTGAAAACGACACCCTTGCGGTTTCGTGTGTACGCCAATCCGTATATTTTGTGAAACGATGATGTAATCACATCACGTTTCGGCTGCGTCACACGTAACTGCAACAACAATAATGGCAGACTACATGATTTTGTTCGTGCTGCAGAAGCTACTAAGCCTACTAGCTTTATTACAGCAAAATCTATTGCTTTGTTATAAATTTATTCTTCATGGTTCGTATACAGCGCGCAAGGTTATGCGCATGCTCAAAGTCTTCTCCGTGTATAGTTTATCGCTGTGGCAGAATTACAGCGCCCCATACTGGTCTGGCATATATACTACACCGTTTTCAGTGTGGACGCAGATATTTCTTGAGACAAGGCCGTGTTTACGGAATTTTTTTTTAGAACAAGGGGAAAAAATTATCGGATAGGGAACGCACCGGCTTCGTGTGGACGTGGCCTAAATCATATGTTCAGACACAAACTTGCAGAAGTATTCCAATTGTGTAAGGAGGGAAATTACATCTTCTGTGAGAGCTGGACCGGAGAGAATGTTATTGGGACCAAGTTACGTATAATATATACCAGTCATGAAGAACAGTGTGTGTTTTTTTGGTTGGGACTAAATGTCCACACTGTCTTATTTTGGCTTCAAAAGTAAACATGGCACTGACATGTGTGTCTATGCTCTGAAAGAGGCTGTCAGTAGCTATAGAAAATATAATTCCACCATGTTTATGTGCTTCCTGGATGCCTCTAAAGCCTTTGACCGGATTAATCATGTGAAGTTGTTTAGAAAGCTACAAGAGTGAGGGGTTCCTTCTTATTTAATACGTAGGCTATTCTACACTACTGGTACACACAACAAACATTGCAAGTAAGGCTGCGGTCACACCTGGGTGAACCGGTTAAGGACAACCGGGTTAAAAAAGACGGCCTGTGGTCACACCAGCCATGCCGATAACACGCCACTCTGCCGCAACGTCTAAAGACCCAATTTGCATGACAATGACCGCAATCGCGCTGAAACCTAATAGCGCCCCTACGTTCTACCCGGGACAGAGCAGCACTTTCCCGATTTGAGTCATAAATGGTCAAATAAAAAGGCTATTGTTATGTTTATTTTGGGGAAAAAGTTGCATATAGCCACTTTAACTTACAGGGCATGCGCTCTCAGCCCGATGAGAGCTCGTCTGGGTCACCTCCCCATGTTCTCCATTTCAGCTAAATAAATAAAAAGTCCTAATAAAAATAATTTCCCGCTCCATTTTAAAAAGTAAATGATAAAAATATTATTTTGATGATTAATTTGATTAAATATATTACACAGACTCAGGTCACAGGTAAACAGATTTTATTAAAGGAAGATAGAAAGCCTAGATTTAAAAAAGATTCATTAGTTCGAGATTAGTTAAGGAATATCTGCGTTGCTAGGCAATATGGAACTGAAGTATTTTTGGATGGACTATTATGGGAAATTAAATTCCGGCTTTGGCCCGGAAAAAGTGTGTGTGGGGGGGATCGGGAAAGTGCTGCTCTGTCCCGGGTAGAATGTAGGTGTGACCGCGCCCTAAGATGGGGTAATGCCATATCTGAGCTTTGGCCCAGGCCAGAGCTTTTACTGTCATTGGACCAGAGTGAAACTTTGAAGTGGACTTTGAAGTGGTGTAAATAATTTCCCATAATAGTCCATCCAAAAATACTTCAGTTCCATATTGCCTAGCAACGCAGATATTCCTTAACTAATCTCGAACTAATGAATCTTTTTTAAATCTAGGCTTTCTATCTTCCTTTAATAAAATCTGTTTACCTGTGACCTGAGTCTGTGTAATATATTTAATCAAATTAATCATCAAAATAATATTTTTATCATTTACTTTTTAAAATGGAGCGGGAAATTATTTTTATTAGGACTTTTTATTTATTTAGCTGAAATGGAGAACATGGGGAGGTGACCCAGACGAGCTCTCATCGGGCTGAGAGCGCATGCCCTGTAAGTTAAAGTGGCTATATGCAACTTTTTCCCCAAAATAAACATAACAATAGCCTTTTTATTTGACCATTTATGACTCAAACATCTCCTGATGAGCATACGGACACCTTGTCAGCTCACAGTGGGTGCACCTATAAGCCTGTCTCCAATTTTTTCTATTTTCTGTCGGGTCGGATTTTCCTGTCTGCGGATGTGACGTCAAGCGCGTTCATGTTAAATGTTTCAGATCACTCTGCCACCACCGCTAGTGTGATGGAAAATTTTTATATTTCTCGTCTAAGAATCTAAGTGTCATGGACTATGAAAGAAGTGAAATTAATGTCTAAAGGTGATGAACTGTCAAACAGAAAGTGGACTACGTGACTTCTGGATCATTGCTCACAACGACTTGAGTGAAAAAGAGGATGTGCACCCCAGCCAACGCTGTCTAAGAAAGAAAAAAGAACAAAAAAAAGTAGAAGCTTAAGTGTCTAGACAAAAGGGCAAGAGTGTGCTGTTTGACCTGTTTACAAGAGAAGATGATCATGTTTGCGAAACTTAAGGTGTGTTAAAGTGTATAAATACTCATGTATACTTGGACTCGGGGCTCTGCTCTCTGACTTGTCAGTGACAGAGTCTTCGAGCGCTGTTTGCCTTCGAATAAATACAATACAAAGGATCGATCTTTTCTCTGAGTGATTTTATCAACATTGTCTCATCCCAGAATTCCATAACACTAATCAGCACTTGCAAGCAGTTCAATGGATTGTGCGAATACACAGAAGAGACCCAGGACAACTCTGACACCAACAGTAACTCCACATAAGACTAAAAAAGTTAAACCCCTGACAAGTGCCCAAAAAAGATTGAAGATTGAGAGCGAAGGAGCGCACGCTGCGAGAGCGAGCAGAAAGGAAGAGCAGTTCCGTTTTTTGGCCACAGGTGTCAGTCGCGAGTTTAAATTTCAGAAAAATGCATATAGCCCCTTTAATGATAGGTAACATTAACTTAAAGGTTGAATATGGAACATTTTCATAAAAAGCTATTTAAAAAATAATAATAATAATAATACCTCCACAGGTGTTTCAAATGGTGCAAAATAAAATCATTTGAAATAAAATATAATAAAATAGAATTAAAATATAATAAAATATAAATTTTAATGGGCACGACAATGACGTAATGTTTACACCTACCGCCAGTAGGTGTAAACATTACGTCTGGCGGGGTGCCAGATACGGTCTCTGTGATCCAACTATGTGGTCGGTACAACTCGGCTGGTATTGGGAAAAATGGCTGAGTCTGCAAGTCAAGCAGCAGCTTCAGAGCCCTGGAGGAGATATCATTATCTGTCTCAGGAGAGGAGTGACCGGAGAACAACAGAAACTAGAGTAGTTTTAGGGGAAGCCTGTCGTGTTTGTGTTTTAATGATGAGGAGGCTTGTAGTTGGACTGAAGTTAACGTGGTTTATTCTTCAGCACTCATCCATCTGCATTTCCTATCCCCGAGTCCCTTGCTCGTTTTTAGCATTCTTATTTTAACAGTGCCTAACTAAACAGCAGCGACTCCTTGTGGTAACCACCAATCACAACATCCCCCTTTATTTGAGACGCATACTGTCATCAATACTGAACCTTAAGTTGGTAAACATACAAAAACAAAATAATCACATATAGGCAGATACTTATATCAACTCTGAATAAACATGCCCAACAGAATTATATCACAATAACATTTGTGAAACTTTTCTCTTTCTTTCTCTCTTTTAACTCTTTATAAGTCCAGTCTGTCAGGTTTCTTAATTTCACGTTTGGACCTTCTCAGCTCACGTATGTCTGGTGGAATGTTTGTGTTAGAGCTCGTAGGAAGTGTGGTTCCAGGTGGTTCCGAGTCAGTAATTTTGGATTCCCCAGATGTTTGTGGAGTCCTCAGGAGACTGCGGCGATTGCGTCTGATCACTTGTCCATCCTCAGTTCTCACTGTAAATGATCTTGGAGCGATCTCCTGTAACACAGTTCCTTTAGTATTCCAACCGTTCACGTCTTCAATCCTAACCGGGTCGTTGGTTGTCAGTGTAGAGAGTGGTTTGGCTGAAACATCATAGAATCTCTTTTGAGTCATTTTGTGCTTTTTGAGCTTCTTCACAAGTTTTGTGTGTTTCTTTAGCGTAGTAGCATTTGAGTAGCTGGGAAGCGTTGTGCGCAGCTTTTGGTTCATAAGTAGTTCTGCCGGTGACAGCCCACACTGAAGGGGAGAGGCGCGGTAACTGAGAAGTGCCAAGTATGGATCAGAGTTGCTGTCAGCTGCTTTGTTAAGCAGTTGTTTT
The DNA here is from genome assembly GCA_963556495.2 of Valencia hispanica. Lineage (NCBI taxonomy): Eukaryota > Metazoa > Chordata > Actinopteri > Cyprinodontiformes > Valenciidae > Valencia > Valencia hispanica. The sequence continues at coordinate 51,839,565 of OY747706.1, forward strand.
AAGATGTGAACACCCTTCTCTGCTTGACCATTTGATTGTGCATAGTGAGGGCTTGACGTGACATGACAAAACTCGTACAACTCTGCAAACTTTTGCCATTCCCTGCTACTGAAACACGGTCCATTATCACTCACAACAACATGTGGGATGCCATGTCTTGCAGATATGGACTTGGTGTGAGAAATCACACTGGCTGATGTAGCGTTTGTGAGTAGTGCCATTTCTGGAAAGTTTGAAAAATAATCCACAACTACAAGATAGTCTTTTCCTTTAAGGTGAAACAGGTCCATCCCTACTTTGTGCCAAGGGGATGTGGGCATCTCCGATATCACCATTGGTTCTTTGCTCTGTTTACTTCTGTGTTTTTGGCATGTTTCACATTTACTCACCAGTGCCTCAATATCTTTGTTTAGCCCGGGCCAGTACACGGATTCTCTCGCTCTTCTCTTACATTTTTCCATCCCGAGATGTCCTTCGTGTATCCTGTTTAGTAGATCTGGCCTCAGGGTCTCTGGGATGACTATCCTTCCACTCTTTAGTAACAGACCATCAACAAGACTGAGATCTCCTCGAACATGGTAGTAGTGAGGGCATGAACCTGCAGACCATCCCTCATCCATGTTCTCAATGACACGCTGCAGCTCTGTGTCATGTGATGTTGCTTCAGCTATCTGTCTTGACTTCATGTCAGATAATGGCAGAGTTGTAAACACCATGTTTATGTGACTTTCAATGTCCTCATCTGTCGACCTCACACAGCTTTCAGCAGGCGCTCTGGACAAGGCGTCTGCGAGCACCAAGTGTTTTCCGGGTGTGTACACCAAGTCAAAATCGTATCTTTGCATCTTCATCATAAGACGCTGGATCCGTGGTGACATTTCGTTGAGGTTCTTTTTGATAATAGAGAATAATGGGCGGTGGTCAGTTTCCACAGTGAAAGATGGAAGTCCATAGATATAACTGTGAAAACGCTCTAACCCATAAGCCACGCCTAAGCATTCTTTTTCTATTTGAGCGTATCTACATTCAGATTTTGTCATGACTCTTGATGCATAGGCTACTGGTTTCCAGTGCTGTCCCTCTGCCTGCAGAAGCACTGCTCCGATTCCATCTTTGGATGCGTCAGTTGACACTTTGAGCCTTTTGCAGTGGTCATAGTAGGCTAAAGCTGGTGCTGTTGTAAGAGCTTGCTTTAGTCTTTGCCATTCTTGTTCATGTTTTGCAACCCATTTAAAGTCACAGTCATTGTGCAAAAGCTCGCGAATACAGGGTGTCTTTGCTGTTAGGTTGGGAATGAACTTGCCTATGAAATTTACCATTCCCATCATGCGCAACACCCCTGTTCTGTCTGTTGGTCTTGGCATGTTCTGTATTGCTTTTATTTTGCCTTGGTCTGGTTCTACACCTTGAGCTGTGAGTTTGTCTCCAAGGAAGAGGATCTGTTGCACTGCAAACTCACACTTGGCTCTGTTGAGTTTCAGCCCATACTTTTTTATGCGCTCCATCACTTTGTAAAGTCTTTGGTTGTGCTCTAGGAGGGATGAGCCCCACACAATAATGTCATCTATATAGACTCTGACACCTTCTAAGCCTTCAATTATTTGCTCCATGGCTCTGTGGAATATTTCTGGTGCCGATTTTATTCCAAATGGCAGTCTAAGAAACCAGTACCTCCCAAAAGGTGTGTTAAAGGTACAGTACTTAGTGCTACTTTCATCCAGCTTTAACTGCCAGAAGCCTTGTGAAGCATCAAGTTTTGTGAAATAGTTAGCTCCTGCCATTTCACTTATGATCTCCTCTCGTGTAGGTATTTGGTAGTACTCACGCTTGTTGTTCTCGTTGAGATCCTTAGGGTCCATGCATACTCTCAGATCACCATTCTTTTTCTTGGTGACAACCATGGAGTTGACCCAATCTGTAGGTTCTTGGACCTTTTCGATCACCTTCAGGTGAGTCATCCTGTCCAGTTCTTGTTTGAGGGCTTCCCGCAGTGGAGCTGGGACCCTACGTGGTGCATGCACAACTGGCTGGGCGCCTTCCTTTAACTGGATTTGGTATTTAAAGGGCAGTGTACCAAAACCTTTCAACACATCAGAAAAGTTTTGCACAATAGCATTAGTGTCACATTTTGAATCTAATTCAATGCAGTACACTCTCTTCACAAGCCCTAGCTCTTCACAGCTCTTATCACCCAGTAGTGATTCACATTTATCCCTCACAACAGAAAAATGAACATGGTGCACTTTACCTTTAACATTAACATTCAGTTTACAGGTGCTAAAACACTCTATGGGTTGGCCATTATAATCTTTCAACCCTGAACTCATTCTGTGTATTTGTGGCTTTACCTGCAGTCCTTTTACATCTGATATGCTAATGAGATTTGCTTTTGCACCAGTGTCCAACCTCATGGTGACTATAGTCCCGTTAATCAGCAAAGGAGTGGTCCATTTGTCATCATTTGTGACGCTGTTGACTTTTTCTCCTTCCTCTTCACTGTTAACGAGGCCAACAAAGAATGTGTCGCACAAATCTGTGTCGTCCACCACATTTACATTTTTTTCTTTTCTTCCTTCCTTCTTTCTGGTGAAGCATTGTTTGGCAAAGTGATTTTTTCCATGGCAATTGGAGCATACCTTAACAAACGCTGGACATTGCCTTGGCTTGTGCTGTGTTCCGCAGCGCTTGCAGGAAAACATGGCGTCCTTGGTCCGCTGTGCAGTCCTGGCCCGCCGGTGACGACCCCCGCTATGAAATGATACAGCGCCGATTGTTGGTCCCTCACTCACGGCTGGTGTTGCACTTGGCACCTCGCCAAATGTTTTCATGTGTTTTTGGGACAGCTCACTTGCTTGGCATATCTTAACAGCCGTATCAAGCGTTAAATCAGACTCACGGAGAAGTCTCTCTCTTAACTTCTTATCTTCAACGCCAAAAACGACCTGGTCTCTGACCATTGAGTCCTTTAGTGTCCCAAAACTGCAAGACTGTGCCTTTAAGCGCAGAGCAGTCAAGAACGTGTCAAACGGCTCATTTTTGCGCTGCACACGAGATCTAAACATGTATCTTTCATATGTCTCGTTCCTCTTTGGTGTGCAGTGAGCATCAAACTTAGCAAGCACCACGTCCAACTTTTCTTTGTCCTCGGCTTCATCAAACACAAACGTATTATAAACTTCAATAGCCTGTGGTCCTGCTAAGGTTAGCAACAGCGCTACCTTCCTCGTGTCCGGCTTTGTTTCTAGCCCCATGGCCATGACATACAGGCTAAACTGTTGTTTGAATGCACGCCAATTTTTATCCACGTTACCCGACAGTGTAAGGTTTTCTGGCGGCTTCAAATCCATGGGGGCTTCTCCAGTGGCTGCTCGACTTACTCAATTCACTCCTGGTACCATGTCGTGTTTGTGTTTTAATGATGAGGAGGCTTGTAGTTGGACTGAAGTTAAAGTGGTTTATTCTTCAGCACTCATCCATCTGCATTTCCTATCCCCGAGTCCCTTGCTCGTTTTTAGCATTCTTATTTTAACAGTGCCTAACTAAACAGCAGCGACTACTTGTGGTAACCACCAATCACAACAAAGCCTACACTAGATGGACCCACATAAAACATGTCCACGGCGTCAAACACACACGGAAACGGCGACTTTCCTCCTGGATTGGTAAGCTAAGTTACTTGCTAACTTTAGCTGCTCTAAAATACATTCCTCACTGGACACAGTTCAGGCTGGTTACTGGGCGTATCGGCAGCCAACCAGGCAAGCCAACAGCCGGAATTATTTTTCTATTGTTGTAGCTACAACTTAGACCCACTAGATGTCGCTATAGTGTTCATGTTCCATATCCAACCTTTAAGTGAAAAATAATGCCTGTGAGAACCGTGTAAAATGGCTTGGAAAAACCATTTCATAACTAGGCCAATATATACGATGCAATGACACAAAGGCAATTGAGTCATGCAATGCGCAAAATTTTTTACTACAAACAGTGCAATAAATAAAGCAATGCAATGGACACCCAAACTAACATTGTCCTTCATTGTGAAAGTTTACAATTTACGCCACTGACCAACTGATGCAGGCGCACAGTCATTTTCAACTTTATGCATATAGTTTAGGAAACTGAATCAATCAAAAAAGATTATTATGACAGCATCTGAACATCATCATCTCAGACCTGAACGCTATTTCCTCTATTGAGGCAATAAGGAAAGTCCCTGTTGAGAAAGAAGTGGCTCTTGTTATTCCAGTCTGAAGTGTGCGACCAGAGCGGATTCAGCCTCCCTTATGCACAAGCAGGTCACGTCAATAGACCATGAGAAAGTTGTGAGACTGCAGGTAAAATGTTCATATTTAGCACATGTTTTCATCTGCTCCATGTGTGATGGCACGATGGAGATTCTTTGTTCAGATTGTTTGGGCTGAATATTAACTAAAATGAATGAACAATTAAATAATATTAAATATGTTTCAGATTTTTTTCAACATTTAAAAAACTGTCAAAGACAGAAAATAACAGGATCCCTGATTTAATGTAAATTATAGTAGAATTAATTTTTTCTCTTTTATTGCATTGGAATATTCCACCCGTGGGTACCAGTCCCATTGCAAGACTCTGAACTGTTAAAGTTTGCCCGCACAGAACGGCAAGGGTTGTAAAGGGAACGCGTTTTATTATTGCGCATATAGCCTATGTAGCCAACGGCTGAATAATTAGAGGCTATATGAATAATCAATAATTGTCCCCAGCAATTTTAAAAACAAACTGACGCCCTTGTATACAGTGCAATGGTTGGAGGAATATCTGTCAGTGCATGAGGGGGCAAAGCCATGGACAGTCAGGAGGCGGGTGTCCACAAGGCCCCCACACACACATCAGGTCTTGCAACCAGCCACAGCTAAACAACTCGTAACTATCCAGTGACTTGTAGCTAGCTTTTAAACTGTGTCTGAGTGTAGTTTAATAGTTAGTCTGATTGTGATGTCGATCGGAGTGAACGGTGGAAGTGTTGAAGTCTTTGCTCCATCCTCAGGCTGCTCATACGAATCGACATTCTCCACCTCCTTTAACTTTTGCACATACACTCAACAAAAATATAAACGCAACACCTTTGTTTCTGCTCCCATTTTTCATGAGATGGACTTAAAGATCTAAAATTCATTCCAGATACACAATATGAGCATTTCTCTCAAACATTGTTCACAAATCAGTCTAAATGTGTGATAGTGAGCACTTCTGCTTTGCTGAGATAATCCATCCCACCTCACAGGTGTGCCACATCAAGATGCTGATCTGACATCATGATTAGTGCACAGGTGTACCTTATACTGCCCACAATAAAAGGCCACCCTGGAATGTGCAGTTTTTTGCTTTATTGGGGGTCTGGGGACTCAGAACCGGTCAGTATCTGGTGTGACCACCATTTGCCTCATGCAGTGCAACACATCTTCTTCGCATAGAGTTTATCAGATTGTCAATTGTGGCCTGTGGAATGTTGGTCCACTCCTCTTCAATGACTGTGCGAAGTTGTTGGATATTAGTGGGAACTGGTACACGCTGTCGTATACGCCGGTCAAGCACATCCCAAACATGCTCAATGGGTGACATGTCCGGTGAGTATGCTGGCCATGCAAGAACTGGGACATTTTCAGCTTCCAAGAATTGTGTACAGATCCTTGCAACATGGGGCCGTGCATTATCTTGCTGAAACATGAGGTGATGTTCATGGATGTATGGCACAACAATGGGCCTCAGGATCTCATCACGGTATCTCTGTGCATTCAAAATGCCATCAATAAAATGCACCTGTGTTCTTCGTCCATGACAAATGCCTGCCCATACCATAACCCCACCACCACCATGGGCCACTCGATCCACAACATTGACATCAGCAAAGCGCTCACCCACACGACGCCACACACACTGTCTGCCATCTGCCCTGAACAATGTAAACCGAGATTCATCCGTGAAGAGAACACCTTTCCAACGTGCCAGACGCCATCGAATGTGAGCATTTGCCCACTCAAGTCTGTTACGGCGACGAGCTGGAGTCAGGTCAAGACCCCGATGAGGACGACGAGAATGTAGTTGAGCTTCCTTGAGACGGTTTCTGACAGTTTGTGCAGAAATTGTTTGGTTATGCAAACCAATTGTTTCAGCAGCTGTCTGAGTGGCTGGTCTCAGACGATCTTGGAGGTGAACCTGCTGGATGTGGAGGTCCTGGGCTGGTGTGGTTACACGTGGTCTGCGGTTGTGAGGCCGGTTGGATGTACTGCCATATTCTCTGAAACGCCTTTGGAGACGGCTTATGGTGGAGAAATGAACATTCAATGCACGAGCAACAGATCTGGTTGACATTCCTGCTGTCAGCATGCCAATTGTGGGCAGTATAAGGTACACCTGTGCACTAATCATGATGTCAGATCAGCATCTTGATGTGGCACACCTGTGAGGTGGGATGGATTATCTCAGCAAAGCAGAAGTGCTCACTATCACACATTTAGACTGATTTGTGAACAATGTTTGAGAGAAATGCTCATATTGTGTATCTGGAATGAATTTTAGATCTTTAAGTCCATCTCATGAAAAATGGGAGCAGAAACAAAGGTGTTGCGTTTATATTTTTGTTGAGTGTATATCCCTCGCAGAAGCAACAAGACGACTTCGGTAAACACCCCTTTCTTTTATCTTGCTCTTCTCCATTCTCCAAATCTAAATCACAACCAAGAGCAACCCAACAACAACCTTTCGAGTTCGCCTTCGTCGGTGATTTGGCTGGCATTCAAATTACCTTAGCAACAGTGAGCCCCTACTGATGCTCAGGTTGCTATGGAAAAATCACCTGAATGACATTGTCGTGAGGCATCTCCACAACCCCAAAAAATAAATAAATATCTAATAAATTTATTTGTAATGGAATAAACACAGTAGATTTTGTTTTCATTTTTATTTAAGGTGAAAGTGTAGCCTAGCCTACAAGAAAACGTTTAAAAAGAACAAATAAACAAACAAACAAAAAGAAAAACTTGTGTGTTCATTTTTGTTTGCTTTCAAACAGCCTTGGTATTTTATATTGCAATGAGACTAATCTTTACTAAACCTGGGCAGGCTCATGTTTGGCTGCTTCAGCAAAGCAACACTAAATGTCCTGCAGCCTCCAAGTTACTCCAAGTACTTAATATAAAGCATAACTGGAGGTTATGTCAACGTAACACATGGGGAATAATTTCACAAATCCTCTGCATAATATTGATTTGTTTCATTTAAAGACCCACAATACAAGGACTTATTGGTGTGTATCCTATCTTTCCTTATGCCATCTTTGCACTCCCCCTTCGTGTTATTCACGGGCACACAGAACTTTAATAATAATAATATTAAAAATAATACATTGCATTCATAAGTCCCTTTCAGACCCCCAACACTTAAATACACAAGGAATAAATAGAAATGAAGAAAAAAAATTAAGAGGGAACCCACAGTGCAGATTTGAATTCATTAAATCCTGGTAGGTTGATTATTTTCTACCCCATCCAAATACATGTTTCTATTTCTTTTGTTTTGAATTTCTTCACCCTGTTTTTTATTGTCAGGCAGCTGAAAAGGCAAAACATTAAACAGTAAAGTTTTGTATATTAAATGGGGCAACATCCTCCATCCTTGCAGTCATCACGGTGACGAACTCGTCCAGCTTGGCTACACTGCTCACTGTATCCGCCCATGAGATATGAAGCTCTCGTCTAACCACCAAGTCAGCCATAAAACAGACTCAGCCAAGTCAGACACGCCTGCAGTCACAAAGATCATTCACTGTTTTCAGTGTATATTCACGGACAAGTTGGCATGTGGTTTATGTATTCGTTGGGCGTTATTTGCTTCAGTGTTCAAAATATGTAGACAAGTAAACTGCGAGTGATATACATTTTTATTTGTGCTGTGTTTATGTATCTTTGAAGCTACTTACTGTACTATAGATCGCCTGTTTTGGAGGCAATTCGTCTGAGGGAAAAAAGAAAGGAGGAGGAAAAGTGATTGAAGATTACTTTAGGACATAGCCCAATCACTGCTCCTCCCCGTGGACAAATGAGGCACTGCAGCTGATTTATACACAGGCTTAAAGGAGTCATGACCTGTAATTTTCACTTTTCCACGAGAAAAAATGTATGTTATGATTGCCTAACAATTATACACTGGCCGGAAAGCCGATATTTAAAAGTGAAGCATTTGTTTACCCCTGGGTTTGTCAACCAGCCCACGTGCACGCGCACTCACATACGTGATTTTAATTTCTGGCCTACTTGATGTCAAGTCGGCGCAGGATATACCATATATAGACATCGCAGACCTATGCTGCAGGAAGCCCGCCCTCCCCCTCGCCCCTCTCCCCCTCATATTCAGTCGAGCGCCGCCATTACTGAATTCTAGGGATGGGAATTCCAGCTCTTTTTGGAGAGCCCCTTCTTTTGGCTTGGCTCACCATAAAGAGCTCTTTCGGCTCCCAAGTGGCTCCTCAGATTTTCTGTTGCTTAAAGTGTATTTAGTTGTAGGGACAACTGTGGCTCAGGTGGTAGGAATTCGTCCCGTAATCTGTGGGTTGCTGGTTCGAATCCCCGCTCTGTTCGTCTCGGTTGTTGTGTCCTTGGGCAAGACACTTAACCCTGTTGCCTGCTGGTGGTGGTCAGAGGGCCCGGTGGCGCCTGTGTCCAGCAGCCTCGCCTCTGTCAGTGTGGGCAACTCTGGCTACAATGTAGTAGCTTGCCACCATCAGCGTGTGAATGTGTGCATGAATGGGTGAATGACGGAATGTAGTGTAAAGCGCTTTATGGTCCTCTGACTGAAAAAGCACTATACAAATGCAGGCCATTTATTACCAATATTAATGCAAAACCATGTGTACCAAATGTACCAAAACAAGTGGGGGGGAATAATAAATAAAAAAAACGGCTCCCAATGACGCATCGTTCACTTCAAAGAGTTAGCTCTTTCCCCTCCTTTCCATCGGACGCGTAAGCGGCACGTTACAGGAGCAGCACATTTCACTTGAGTATTCTGCTGCTTGTCCCTTTCCACTGGGTGCGTATGAGGCACATAGCAGCAGGGAAGCAGCTGTCACCGAGAGAGCACAAAATCACGCGAGATTAGCAAAATCACGCGTGATTTCGTCAGTAAACACAACAACCATAGACATATATAAACGTCTATGACAACAATAACCAGGAAAAGACAACAACATGGCTGTGTTTTATGTTATGTCCGTTTTATATTCGCCAATAAGTTTATGTTATGTCAGGGAATATCCAAAATCGCTCATTTGTGTAATGACACACAAATGAGACCCTCCCAAGAGGTACTGACTACTCATCGGGCCGCACAGGTAGTGACCTTTTTTTAACTAAAGCAACCGCAAAGCAGCACGTTTCTTTTATTTAGAAAATTTCCGGTGTCAAGCCGTTATATTTCCTGTCTTCCCCTATCCAAAATGTTGAAATTTACGTGTTTCAGATGCGTACCGCGTAGAAAATAGGACTGCCGCGTATATTTAGAAAAGTGCTGCGACATGACGCTCCTGAGACGCGGCAGACTCGTGCTGCTTTCGCCTCCGGTGGAAAGGGTTCTATTGACTACAGTGGTGGCTATCAGCTGCGTATGACGTGCTGCTCCAGTAACGCGCTGCTTACGTGTCCAGTGGAAAGGAGGGGTTAGAGCCGGCTCAGCTCTTTGCGATGGCGGCCGACTTGGTGCAATGTCTCAACGAGATTGTGGAAGCAGAAGAACAAATTATCCTTCTTTTGAACACTTTGCAAAGCAAGCAAATGAGAAGACGAAGACGTAGAAGATGGTACGTGCGCCCGCTAAATGAAAATAGATCTACCGACGGGGAGTACGCAAATCTTGTTCTGCCACTCAGGGATGTAGATGAGGAAATGCACTTCACCTACTTCAGAATGTCTGCAAGTAGATTTGATGACCTGGCTCGTCGTGTTGCTCCATATATAATCCACCAAAGTACTCACCATTCACCAATCACCATACACGAAAGACTGGCGGTTACGGTGAGATTTTTGGCTAGTGGTGGAAGCCAGCAGGCAGTAGCCACAAGCTACCGCATGTCCAAAAGCACGGTTTCCTGCGTAATTTCCGAAACGTGCGTGGCTTTATGGAGGGCACTTCAGCCGGAATATCTCGCTCGCCCATCAGTCGCACAATGGGAAGCCATTGCCATTGATTTTTGGCGATTATGGAACTTTCCCAATTGTTGGAAGTGTAGATGGGAAGCATGTGAACATCCCGTGCGCCACCAAGGTCTGGAAGCAGCTTTTACAACTACAAGGGCAATCACTCCATTGTTCTAATGGCCACGTGTGACGCCAGGTATCGGTTCACTACGTTGGATGTTGGAGCATTTGGCCGGGAAAGTGATGGTGGAGTATTCAAGGAAAGCAGTTTTGGTTCCATGCTGCTAGGTAACCAAGCCGACTTTCCTCCTCCAACCAACCTGCCAGGTACGGCAGTCAAGGTCCCCCATGTTATCATCGGTGATGCGGCCTTCCCACTGCACAGCAACTTGATGCGTCCCTATCCAGGTATGAAAATAATTCATATTATATCTGTATTATCTCAAAACATTTATATTGTTGTTTTAGATTGTATTTGTTTATACTTTGACACAGTCATGTCATCACAATACAGATCTGCCCATCAAAGTAGATTATATCACCATAAGTATTTCAACTTAAAAAATACTGGATATACTGGATGCTCATATTGTGTGTGGTCTGTGTATGCAGGTGCTAATCTACCAGTGGAGAAGCAGACATTCGACTACCGACTGTCCAGAGCCAGAAGAGTCATTGAGAACTCGTTTGGGATTCTTGTGGCAAGATGGTGGATCCTCGGGCGGTCCCTCGAATGCCTCCCTGACAAAGCTGTGGACATAGTCAAGGCTTGTCTTGTCTTGCACAACTTTTTGGCCTACACTGACGACAGCAACGCCAAAGCAAGCAGATACATCCCTGCTGCTTTTGTTGATGTGGAGAGGGCTGGATCTGCTCAAGCTGGAGAGTGGCGAAGAGTGATGGCAAGGGACCAGTCTTTCAAAGAACTGCAGCCACATCAGCTTTCCAGGGCACGGTCCTGTTGCAGAACAATGGGAAATGTTGTCCTACTAGATAACTTTACTCATTAATATCTTGGCTATATGAGTCAAATGCATCGATATTAGCAGTTAAATTTTCTTGATGTTTGTTAATACACATGGTTACATGTCGGCAAGACATGAACAAAGCACAGAATATCGGCAATTCAATTACTTACATTTTCTTTGTCGAAGTTGGAGTGAGTCTCCCTCTGTCTGATGTTTGGGGTCAACCACGACATTTAAATAAAAAAAGCGGGGGTCTTCATCCCGCCTGCGTCTCCACTTTTCCCAACCATTTTTCGCCTCAACCGTACATATTTATCACGGAGGTTTTTCCAGCGCTTCATGCACTCGGGCACTTCTAGGCCGACGGCTTCAGCGATTTCCCTCCATAAATTTTGGTTCATCTGCGTATCTTTGTAATCTCTTGAGGTGGAGTCATAGATATGCACATATTTCCTGACCTCCTCAATCAATCGCTCGCTGGTCTGGTCCATTGTGGGTTGTGTTTTAAAAATGGCGGCTTCCGCATACATTTAGCAACAAAACCCAAACATCCGTAAATACGTAATCTCACTGACCAATCGCAAGGGAGTACTTCCACGTCTTTGCGTCGCCGGGCTGCACGTCAGGTCGGAGGAGGTGTATGTCAAGCCTCTGCGGACCTACACAGAGGCTACGGCGGTTACAGCGTACCCTACACGAAGGACATGACGCAGAAGTATAAACCGGCCTTTAAGGAGCACATGGGGGAAGCGTCCATGTGGAAGGCCTCTGCTTTAGCAACAGACTAAAGAACAATGGAGTTAACCTTTCAGCTAAGACCAGCTAACGCAGGCAGGACCGAGCCCGACTCTGCCGACGGGGTGATCAGGGAGAGAGAGAGAGAGAGAGAGAGAGAGAGAGAGAGAGAGAGAGAGAGAGAGGAGAGAGAGGAGAGAGAGAGAGAGAGAGAGAGAGAGAGAGAGAGAGAAAAAAAAGAGAGGAAGGAAAAAAGAAAGAAAGGTGTGATCTGCCCAGGATAAAACAAACAGTTTCAAACACACCAATTACAGCTCAAACTTATGCGTACGGCGACGCCAGAATGAGCAAACAGGTACAGCGCTTAAAAACACTTTAAACATACAATGAACGAGATCTAACTCGTTAAAACTCTGTTTTCTCTATTTATCTCCGCCCAGACACAATATTAGTATAAATGAATCGGTTCAGTCCTACTTTGCTTTGAGGGAGGTCCAGTCCAATAGGAGGAGAGCGAATTGTGTCCGTAGTTGAGCAAGAAAAGGAAGAGTTATAAAAAAAACATATTGTACAGGATTTAAGGACCGTTTAGCCCAAAGGCAGGCTGGATGGCCTGTAGGTCGACGTCTAACGAACTGTCTGGGAACAGTTCTGATATAGCTGGAACTAGATACACAAACCGAATGAGCACTTCGAAGCTTTGAAATGAGTGTTCTTCCTGGTCCAGCGGGTCAGAAAAAAAGAGAATCTTCACCGGTGAGAGGTCCTCTAATCAGCCTAAGTTTCTCTCTGAAACTTCTGGCTTGAGAACAATTCAAAAATGGGCATTCTACTCTAATAGCCCCTCTGGCTGTGATGTCATTGCCGATGTCACTATGGGTGGTCACGGACCAATAGGAGTGTGTTGGGGGTCACTGCAAGGATTGCTGGGAAATGTGGTCTTTGAAATGGCTCCCAGCCACTCTGAACATTCACCAAGCTCCTCCGGAGGTGCTCCCCTTGTAATAATATCTGCAATGTTGAGTTTGCCCTCAACCCACCTCCAGTCTTCCACTGGTCCGGCCTTCTGAATCTCACCAATGCGGTTTGCAAAAAATGTATGGTAGACATAACTGTCCTTGTGGATTGCTCCTAGGGTTGTCTGGCTATCTTCGAAATGGATCCAGCGTGCGACCTCGATGCGGCAGTGCTTCTCAAAGTATCTTTTGAGACGGACAGTAAAGACAGCCCCACATACCTCAGCCTTAATCACGTCCCCCTTCTGGTCGAAAGGGGTACGCTTGGCCTTTGACTCGACCTACCTTACGGCAACCCCATACTCTGTCTTCCAACAAAGATAGAGCACTGCACCATAGGAAGCTTCACTCCCATCTGAGAATGTGACTCCTACTGGATGACCTATGGCTCTTGGTGGAGTTTTGGGTACCACCTTGTGTTAGCACATACTGTTGTTGAGATGTTATTTGAAAAGGCTTCCTTGAACTCTGCTTTCAGCTCTGGAGACAGTTTAGCAAGGAGCTCTTCTTGTTTGTCAGTCAGTCCCAGTCTCCTTTCAGCCTTTGACTTGCTCTGCTCTGTGCTCTTTTTGTCCTTCTTCTTGACCTGTGGGCTCAGACAGAGCAAGTAGTTGTGGTCTGAGAGTCCATCTTTCTGACAGTCATCTTTTGAGCATGAAAACTTTTGAGTACAGTTGCCATGCTCGCCATGGAGGAGTAAGCATTTGAAACATGCTCCTGCTTTCTTTAGCTGTGCTTTTTTGCTTGATAGGTTAAGCTTTTTGAAGCTTTTACAGGCAAACAGCCTGCCTGCATGGTCATCATTTCCACATTCTTCCTGTCATGCAACCTCCATGGATTATCAACAGGGCTGGGCTGTAGTTGATCCAACTCCTCTAGTATGTCCTCCTGCTTTTTCAGGAACTGCAGTAGAAACTCAAAGTGGTTATGTGGTGTGAAGCCACTTCCAGGGTCATTCTTGTGTGTCAGCCACTTTTCCTTGAGAGACTCTGGGATTTTGCTTTCAATTGACTGTACGACCACTCGATTCTTCACTGCATTCTCCTCATTTAATTTCAATTCAATTCAGTTTATTTATATAGCGCCAATTCACAACAGATGTCATCTCAAGGCACTTAACAAGAAGTCATTTCAATACATTTATACAAACATTCCAATCAGTTAAAAAGTTTCCTATTTAAGGAATCCCAGCAGATTGCGTCAGTCATTGGCGTGAGGTTGGGCCCCGTTGATGCAGACTTTCCAACCACAGCAATCCTTCAGCAATCCCTCATACTGAGCAAGCATGTAGCGACGGGGGAGAGGAAAAACTCCCCTTTAACAGGAAGAAACCTTCAACAGAACCAGGCTCAGTAGGAGCGGCCATCTGCCACGACCGTCTGAGGGTTTGAGAAGACAGAGCAGAAACAGAAGGAACAGAAGATCTGATATAAGAGAACTTTCTATGTTACAGAAAGTAAAAAGTTGATAACAGGACACAGTGGATGTTCAGTTACTGGGAGGATCATCCCAGTTGATGCCCCCCGTCCAACAGGGCATTTCAGCCAAGCAGGATACCAGACCAGGTATATCTTCTATGGAGAGAAAAACACTGAGAGAAAACAAAGTTAACAGTCAAAATAACAGAATGTACTGTAATACAACTGGAGAGTCGTAGGAGAAAAGGAAGTAGCAGAGTGAAGAAAATTGGTAAGTCTGTCCTCCAGCAGTCTAAGCCTATAGCAGCATAACTACACAGATAGCTCAGGATGACTTTAGCCACTCTAACTATAAGCTTTATCAAAAAGGAAAGTTTTAAGCCTGGCCTTAAAAGTAAACAGAGTGTCTGCCTCACGGACTAAAGCTGGGAGCTGTTTCCACAGGAGAGGAGCCTGATAACTAAAAGATCTGCCTCCCATTCTACTTTTAGAAATCCTAGGAACTACAAGTAAACCTGCAGTCTGAGAGCGAAGGGCTCTGTTAGGAACATATGGAACAATTAGATCTCTGATGTATGATGGAGCTTGATTATTAAGGGGCTTTGTATGTAAGAAGAAGGATCTTAAATTCTATTCTGGATTTAACAGGGAGCCAATGAAGGGAAGCTAAAACAGGAGAAATGTGATCTCTCTTTTTAATATTCATCAGAACTCTTGCTGTCGCATTTTGGATCAACTGAAGGCTTTTAGTGGCATTTTGTGGACTACCTGATAGTAAAGAATTACAGTAGTCCAGCCTTGAGGTAACAAATGCATGGACTAGTTTCTCAGCATCACTCCTGGACAGGATGTTTCTAATTTTAGCAATATTCCGGAGGTGAAAGAAAGAAATCCTAGAAACCTGTTTAATATGGGATTTAAATGTCAAGTCTCTGTCAAAAATAACGCCGAGGTTCTTTACGTTATTACTGGGGGCCAATTTAATGCCATCCAGATGAAGTGATTGACTAATCAGTTTCTGTTTAAGAACTTCTGGTCCAAAGACAGCAACTTCTGTTTTGTCAGAATTTAAAAGCAAAAAGTTTAGGGTCATCCATGTTTTTATGTCTTCCAGACATGCCTGTAATCTACCTAACTGACTGGGTTCATCAGGATTTATGGATAAATATAGTTGTGTATCATCTGCATAGCTGTGGAAATTTATCCCATGCTGTCTAATGATTCTACCAATTGGGAGCATATATATGGTGAACAGAATTGGTCCAAGCACAGAACCCTGTGGAACTCCACAAGTACACACGTGCTCAAATTTGTTGGTACCCCTCCACAAAAAATGAAGAATGCACAATTTTCTCTGAAATAATTAGAAACTGACAAAAGTAATTGGCATCCACCATTGTTTATTACATATTTAATAGAAATCAGACTTTGCTTTTGATGTTTCATTCAACATAATATTGTAAATAAGAAAACAAATGAAAATGGCATGGACAAAAATGATGGGACCCCTAACCTAATATTTTGTTGCACAACCTTTAGAGGCAATCACTGCAATCAAACGTTTTCTGTAGCTCTCAATGAGACTTCTGCACTTGTTAACAGGTAGTTTTGCCCACTCTTCCTGAGCAAACTGCTCCATCTGTCTCAGGTTTGATGGGTGCCTTCTCCAGACTGCAAGTTTCAGCTCTTTCCATAGATGTTCAATAGGATTCAGATCAGGACTCATAGAAGGCCACTTCAGAATAGTCCAATGTTTTGTTCGTGTCCAGTCTTGGGTGCTTTTAGCTGTGTGTTTTGGCTCATTATCCTGTTGGAGGACCCATGACCTGCGACTGAGACCGAGCTTTCTGACACGTTTCGCTCCAGAATGCCTTGATAGTCTTGAGATTTCATTGTGCCCTGCACAGATTCAAGGCACCCTGTGCCAGGCGCAGCAAAGCACCCCCAAATCATAAACGAGCCTCCTCCATGTTTCACTGTCGGTATGGTGTTCTTTTCTTTGAAAGCTTCATTTTTTCGTCTGTGAACATAGAGCTGATGTGACTTGCCAAAAAGCTCCAGTTTTGACACATCTGTCCAAAGGACATTCTCCCAGAAGGATTGTGGCTTGTCAATATGCATTTTAGCAAATTCCAGTCTGGCTTTTTTATGTTTTTCTTTCAAAAGTGGAGTCCTCCTGGGTCTTCTTCCATGGAGCCCACTTTCGCTTTAACAGCGACGGATTGTGCGATCAGAAACAGACGTACCTTCACCTTGGAGTTCAGCTTGCATCTCTTTGGCAGTTATCCTTGGTTCTTTTTCTACCATTCGCACTATCCTTCTGTTCATTCTGGGGTCGATTTTCCTCTTGTGGCCGCGCCCAGGGAGGTTGGCTACAGTTCCAAGGACCTTAAACTTCTTAATAATATTTGCAACTGTTGTCACAGGAACATCAAGCTGCTTGGAGATGGTCTTGTAGCCTTTACCTTTACCATGCTTGTCAATTACTTTCTTTCTGATCTCCTCAGACAACTCTCTCCTTTGCTTTCTCTGGTCCATGTTCAGTGTGGTGCACACAATGATACCAAACAGCACAGTGACTACTTTTCTCAATTTAAATAGGCTGAATGACTGATTACAAGATTGGAAACATGTGTGATACTAATTAAAGTAACTATTTAATTTGAAATATCACTATGATCCAGTTATTTATTATCTTTTCTAAGGGGTACCAACAAATGTGTCCAGGCCATTTTAGAATATCTTTGTAGAATAAGCAATAATTCAACTCTTTTCACAGCTTCTTTGCTTTATTCTATGACATACCAAAGGCATGCAAGTATACATGATAAAATAGCTTTCAATTTCATCACTTTTCAGGAGTAATGCAGCATTATTTCAATGAGCTGTAAGGGTACCAACAAATTTGAGCACGTGTGTAACCCTTGAGAGTGAAGAAGATTTATCATTAAGATGAACAAACTGGAATCTATCAGACAAATATGATTAAAACCAGCCTAGTGCTGTTCCTTTGATCCCTGCAACATGTTCAAGCCTTTCTAAGAGAATATTATGATCGACTGTGTCAAAAGCAGCACTGAGATCTAACAAATAAGCTAAAAACAAAGTCTGTTGCAATTTATAATCACTACATCTCTATACCACTTTTAGAAATGAAGTTGCAGGAAAGTCAAAGCTTTATCTCAAAGAGAATTTAGAAAATGTATCAATATTAGCCACTATCCAACTTCGATGTTAAACTTGATTTTAATTTTAATCATCTTAAACATTGTTTTTAGTGGTTTTGTATCACCTACTTTCTAATTAGAGTTAATGGGCCTGATTTATCTATATTCCAAATAAAGAGTGCAAAATTTACGCAAAGGGCGTGATCCTGATTTGCGGGTGATCTATCAGTGTCATGCTGCCATATTCACCCTCTCCTCATCATTGTCCTTACTTGTGAGTTTAATACTAATAAACTGTGAGCTACTGAGCAAGACCAGTATTGTTATAACAGTAATTCAACAAGATCGGGTAACTTAGAACCGTGAGTTTAATACAACTAAAACTGTGAGCGCTGAGCAAGATCAGTATTGAAAGTTCTGTGTAAGACCAGAAATAAACATGGGGAATGTAAATGGAAAGGATGGTTCCTCCAAGAACACTGAAACTAATTTAATGACTCAAATGAAAAGCAAATATGGTGACACTATGTGTAAATATTTGTCATTCTGGAATGAAAAACATGGGTTTCCTGAAGGTGGTTCTATTAGTCAGACTCAGTTAAAAAGGCTAAGAGAAAATTTAGAAGGAACAAGACAAGCAATGTTAAAAGGAAAAAAGGTGAAGTACAAGGACCTCAAACAGATGGATGAGATGGATAATTGTTTAAAGAAATGGGAAGAAGAAAGTGAGAGAAAAAATAGACAGACATGTCAACAGGCTCTCACAGCTCTGAAGGTTGGAAAAAGAAAAAGACCACCTCTGCCTGACAGTTCAACCGCACACACCTTCAAAGGAGCAGAAGGCTTCTCAGCTTTCAAAACAAGAACCGGCAAGAGATATGGCGACCAGCCTGACACCTCTGTTGTAACATTGTAATATTCCAGGTTATGGGAAATTTAGGACCAGCTTATGTGTTTAGAGCTTGGACTTCCGAGGACATTGTCAATATGGGCTGAAATGACTGAGGAAACCAGCACTAAGCAGAAAACCACAGCCCCCAAAGCACAAATTGCTCTCCTGCAGTGTGCTGCTGCTGCTGCAGCACCACACCGTCCTGCTTCTCAAAACCAAACTGACTCTGACACCTGTTTCTACTGCGGAGGTTCTGACCATTAGTCATCGTTCCTGCCCAGTCAAGGCTTTCCAACGCAGGAGAGGAGGACGAGGAAGAGGACGCAGCAGAGGGAATCCCAATCGAGATTTCAGCAGAGGTCACCATCACTCCGACAATCAACAGGTTGACTGAACAGCAAGGCGTGTTGGAGATCCAGAGGGGGGAGATGCAGCAGGTTCCACCGGTCCTTCCAACGAGGTTTTGCACATACACTCTACACACACGCTTTTTTATTTTCCTTCTACTGAAACTATAAAAAGACTGCCTGAGATGAACATCACAGTTAATGGGAAAATCATTTAATTTATTGTTGATTCTGGTGCCACTTATTCTGTAATTCGCGCAGCTGATCTGCCAGATCAAAAACTTAGTGGAAGGTATCTTTTGTTCTGTTGGAGCCAGCGGAACTGAGGTGAAAGAATCATTCACTGTTCCCATCTCCTGCTCACCTCCTGGAATGCCACCTCTAAAACACTAATTTCTCTATTCCAACTGATGCCCCTTTAATTTACTGGGACGGGACCTCATGCTTACTTTGGGCTTGGGTTTAAAGTCCACATCCGAAGGCATTGGTGGTCTCAACTCCAAATTCTGAACTGAACTTATTAAAGACTTTATGACACGAAGTTGACATTTTTAAACATAACATAAAATAAAGAAATCTGAACCCAATGGACTATGTCAAAGTCATAAACACGCCTTGTATAATCCTACTGAGAGCAAAAAGTCGCTGCGGTGACTAGCATTTTACTACTGTATCACTGCGCACTGAACGAGCAGAAAGCTGGAAGTGACGTTAGCGAGAGAACGCAATCTGTTTGTTGGCACATTTGACAGCGGCTTTTCAGCTGTGACTGGGACCGCTATTTTCTATTTTTGACAAAGAAAAGTGATCGCAATGCCTTCGCGTTGTGTTGGGGGATTTTGCTCATATACACACAAGGACTGTGTCAGTTTATTTAAGTTTCCCAAAGACCCAGAGTTACTGTCTAAGTGGGTGAAACAGGTTAGACGCACCCGTGAAAAGTGGGCTCCCTCCTCTTTTCTCTGTTCGGAACATTTTGAGCATAATTGATTTTGATAAAGGAATCACTGGGTTGTTTAGTTCAACACAAGCGTGTGTTGCTGCTGACAGCTGTACCTGCAGTGTTCAGCAGGAGTGTGACAGCGTGTGGCGGCGGTACCGTGGTGGGGCTCGTGGACTGCGATGCGACACTGACAGTGACAGTGTCAGCATCCCTACTCCTACAAGCTCGACTTCCACTGACTGCCCAGTTAGATCTCGTGTTTCCAGAAGCATAGGCTCATTTTAGCCGGAGACACCAGGGACATGTCCCGACCACTTTTCTAAACCTGATGCGGAATTTCTTACCAGCGCAGATCTAACATCTACTTGTGCTCCCAGCACAATTTCCACATAATCAGTATCTGAATGGACTATTATTTAAATTACTCCATTGCACTTTCTCATACAGTCATGATTTCTTTCTGCGCAGATGCTGCAGCATTCTTTGCAGTGGATACATCAAGGTTTTATTCCATATGCAAACACGTTCAGGGAAGAGTCCTGCATTGCCGCTGTTACCCATTTCAAGATGGAAAAATACATCAATTAAATTTAATGGGTCTGGCTGAAGTTTCTTTACTGCAGGTTAAAAATAGTAATTTAATACTTTTGTTTGTTTACGACTCCCAAAGAGAATGGTGTTGATATATTGTGTTTGTGGAGAGAACATGGCAGAATATTCCCCCAGCTCTGCGCTGACAGCGGAATGTTTCCGCTATCCTGCGCTGCCAGAGAGATTTTTCTGCGACTGAATTTGCGATTCAGGAACGGAGAGCGCAGATAAAGCCAGGGACTGTGGACAATATTTTGTTTTTGGATGTAGGCTACAATGTTTCAAAGGAATAAAAGGGACATGATTAATCGTAATATAATTTACAATCACTTGGGGATTGTGTTATTTTCTGTCTTTAATCATTTTTTTTTTAACCGTAGCCTAATGGAAAAATGTAAAGGCCGTTGTTAAAGTGCGGCAGGAAAATCGAGTGAGAAAATGAAGCAGGACATCACACAAAAGTTCACTTTCTGACGGGCGGCTCAACCACTCCGCTACTCCATCAGGTAGTGAGTGCATTCACAAAAAGGAATAGGCCTACCATCTGAAGACTGTTTGTGTGATGAGCTTTTGCCGTCAGTTCATTATGACGCAACCTCTATTCATCAGTACAATAATCAGAAACACATGTGGACTCGAACTAACAGACGTCCTTCATTGTGAAAGTTTACAATTTACGCCACTGACCACTTGATGCAGGTGTACAGTCCTTTTCAACTTTAAGCACAGAGTTTAGGAAACTGAATCAATCAAAAAAGATTCTTATGAGAGCATCTGAGCATCATCATATCAGACCTGGACACCGTACTCAATGCAACGCTATTTCATCCGGCTGAGGCAATAAGAAAGTTGAGAAAGAAATGGCGCTTGTTATTCCAGTGTGCTACCGGAGCGGATTCAGCCTCCCTTATGCACAAGCAGGTGTCCAATTCACGTCTATAGACCATGAGAAAGTTGTGAGACTGCAGGTAAAATGTTTATATTTAGAACGTGTTTTCATCTGCTCCATGTGTGATGGAATGATGGAGATTCTTTGTTCAGATTGTTCGGGCTGAATATTAACTAAAATGAATGAAGAAGTAAATAATATTAAATATGTTTCAGATTTTTTTCAAATAAAAAAAAAAACTGTCAAAGACAGAAAATAACGGGATCCCTGATTAAATGTAAATTATAGTAGAATTAATAATTTCTCTTTTATTGCTTTGGAATATTCCATCCGCGGGTACCCGCCCCACTGCAGGACTCTGAACTGTTAAAGTTTCCCCGCACAATGGTTGTAAAGGAACGCGTTTTATTACTGTGCATATAGCCTATGTCGCCAACTGCTGAATAATTATAGGCTATATGAATAATCAATAATTGTCCCCAGAAGTTTTAAAAACAAACTGATTCCCTTGTCCAGAAGAACAGTTACATATTCAAAGCAGTTTTGCTACAATTATGAATAATTCAAACTCTATTTAGTGAGTCTGACAAAGAAATTAAATAAACGTGTTTCATCTGAAACTAATAATTTGGTACGATAATCATAAAGAACAATTATAATGAAGTAAGTCTTAGGTACTTGCTTTGTTGTTTGCCTACAATATGATTTTATTTTTCCGATATCAGTCTCAGACCTTATAAATAAGTACGTCTGGAATAGTTTATTATTTTTAGTTTTAAAACTGATTTACCGTATTTACATTATGTAGGCTAATGTTTATTTTTCAGGTCACTACTAAAATCACTACACGTTAATATTATTATGCTCATTTATATCATTTTATAAATAGCCACGATTAAGTTATTTCTAATCTTTACCAACCTGTGTTTCCCTGACTTCACTTCTCCCGCTGTCACTTTTCCCGCTGTCACTTTTCCCGCTAGCTTCTCTGACCCGCTTTCTTCTATCCACCTCAGTCGTTGTGTACAGCTCGTACCTGTACGGTTCTATGCTTCTAGAAGCACCAGAACCTGCTGCATTTTACACCTTTAAAACCATCTCAAGGCTAAAACTGGAGGAAGAATCTTCCGAGCCTTCAAATATGAGCGCCTCCATCATGCCTGACTGAGCGGTTCTGTCGCTGACGTCACATGGAGACGTAGCTTTGAAGCCGCGATTAAGCTAATAATTTTGAAACTCTAATTATTGCGTAAAATCAAGTCTGTTCGGCTAATAAATTTACACAACCACATACTTGGACATTTACATGAAATCAGCTTCGTGTCATGAGATCTTTAAAGGATCCATCCAACCTTTTAATCTATCAATGGTGGATAAATCACAACCAGACCGTACCCCTTGTGGATCTTGCAAGTCAGCTGTTGTCTCCAATGTTGGATTTTATGAAACCTGCTCACCCACACTGCACAGCTCATGTTACCTCTGTGAATGAAACTGAATATGAAAATGATTTCTTAAAAAATGTAAATGATGTCATTACCACCTGTAATTTGTATTGGTCTGCGACTGGATGTACTCTTTCTGCTGCTCTGACTAAAAATCCGGAAAAGTTTTTTCAGGTTGAGAATAGTGTACCACATGTTTCCCTAGTTAAGTCTCGTGGTGACCAGTGGCGTTATTTGGGTCCATGGACTGCACAGTGCACTCAGGTCACAGATTGGCAACCCACTGATGACTTAGACGTCTTTTTCTCTCCATCACTGAGCATGTACACCAAGACAAACACTTTCAGGTCAGCTGTTGTTTCAGCCTTACGTTCAGTTTAGAAAAAATAAATCAAACCAAATGCGACTGTTAAAAAATGTGGAGTGTTAAACCCGGCAACACTTTTGCCAAACGAGGAGGAAGGATAACCACATGACTGTGCTGCTGAACTCTCACTGACATGCACCCCCAGACCGGATTTGACAGACACACCCCTACCTAATCCTGACCTTGTTTTCTATGTGGATGGCTCTGCATCGCGTACCCCCTCTGGTTTGTGCCAAGTTGGTTATGCTGTATGTACCGATCATTCTACTCTTGAATCTCCATCTCTACCATCTTGTTATTCTGCCCAGGCTGCTGAGCTTGTAGCTTTGACTCGAGTGATTCTTTTTGCTATCCCTCCTAACACAGGTTGGCACCCTCCAGGGCAGCTCCTCGCAGACACCATGCTGTATGAGGGCAGCGTGCTAGTTTGACCTACAAGGGACAAAAAGCGAGTGCCTACGCTGGATATCTATGGTACGTGACATATAATCAAAGAGACACGTCATGGTCCACCCTAGTGGCTGATCCTCCAGGCTATGACTGGTCCAGCTACAACACAAACAGCTATGCCCGGCACCAACGCCCTCTCATTCGTTTTACTACAACAAGACATGCACTGATGCTCTCGTTCAATCTTACTAGAGACAATTTATTCCCACCATTTGCAGACTCTAAAGAACAATATTGTCATATGTTCATGTTCTGGGTTTGGAAACAGGGTAAAGATTTGCATTTCCCTATTATTGTGTGTCAAGAAGCATCAAATGTAACCATTACACCTGTACAAAGTAAACAGTCATCTTTTCTAGGAGTAATAACTACTGATGATTATTATGAACTGATTACAGGTATTTCTGGGCAAACTAATAATTGGCTTCTAATGGTACAGCAAACTGGGAAAAGTATTCAAGCAGATTGTATAGTGTGCATGGGTCCCAGACCCCTCCTACGTGTTGTACCTCCCCCTCAGGAAATGAATGGGACCTGCTTAACTACCCTCCTCACTCAAACAAATCCATCCACAGATTGTAAATCTTGGGAAGTTCCGTTTCCAATAACTGACAGACATGCATCTCCACCATTTTTGAATGCAGATTTAGCTCTAAATAACATCACTTGCTTTAACAGTTCGGGATCTCTAAATAAATTTATGGGCAACATCAATACTTCTTACTGTTCATCACTATGCTGTTGTATTCCCTGCGTTAGAGCCCTCCTTGTGTGTTTAATCAACACAGCCCTCACAGAAAAAGCTCCTCAGCACCTGTTCAACAGACTCTCTACCACTGCTGATGATGAAATTGCTCTCTCTATCCAAGACATTTCCTCTGACTCTGACGAAGAACATGATACTGTTTTAATAAGTTCCTTTTATTAAATTCCTTATGTTCCTTACATAGTTACACCTTATGAAGAGTTGTCTTAAACCCACGTGGGTGTGCCTTCTCTGAAGTTCAAGTGTTACAATTGTACATACATTAATCACCTGAAGGAAATTTCATTATTGACGATTGGTCATGAAAATGACCAAAAGGGAGGAAATGTAGAAGAAATTTCTATGTTTATTGTATATTTTTTCACTGACCTGTTGTGTGTTTTATGTAAATGTGATTGTTCAGCTAAATATATGTATTTCAGAAATGGTTCCTGTTACTTGTGTGCTGACTTCTCAGCTGCTGCACCCAGAACTGTTATTCTTTATCAATTGAGATTTATCTTCTGACCTTGGAGATGTTCCGTGCTTGCAGCTGCACGGAAATACCTAATAAGAAGTTGTTTTCTTCTTAGAACTAACTGAGGAACCATTGTTAACCGGTTCGTGGGGATGGGAGGGGGCTGTTCAGGTGTATGACTTACAGATATATACTCATGTCTTTGTAATAACTGTAGAGCGTTTTTTGACTTCTCCTTGCTGCAAGTAATAAAGCTTTGTTGAAACCAGCTGATCGTTTTGATCTCATCAGGACTCCTCAGAATTTGCACCACACAAGTTAATTAAATCTGGCTTTTGCATGTAATCTGAAATGTATGAATTTTGTTTGTTAAATGTCATTATGTAATTGTCACTATGGTAATGTGCATGATTATTTATTATATTTGATAAATTGGTCCCCAGGAAGAATAGTAACCACTCTGGTGGAAATTAATGAGGTCCAAATAAATGAACAAACAGCAGGTGCAGACGCATTGAACGTGCAGTGAGTTATGATGTATCTTTGAAAAAAAAAGGGAAAAGATCGACATAACTGTCAGGTTTATGGCCATTAGTGTTAATTACTATTATTAGTTTAGAATGTGCGTGAATTCTATTTTTCAATGTCAGTAATAAAATTATGTTGAATCGTGGTGGTGCAAAGTTAAGCCATGCTATTCAGAGGCAGTAAAAATAGGCGCTAAAACACCCGGCGCAGTTTCATCTTTGATCAATCACACTGAGTGTGGAACGCCTACTTATTTGCATGTTCTCCTCCCAATATTTTCCGCCTTTTGACAGAAACGCCCACATTGCGTACTCAAAAAAGCAAGCGTTGCCTTGCATGCTGTGGAACTGGACTTGTGTAAAGCTGTGGGTTTGGTGGGATCCTTGTAGGACCACAATGGTGGTCTGAGAGATCAGTTGGAAAAGTTTGAGTCTCAAGCCAAAAGGGTGTCTCCAAAAGTTTAACGGGTTTACAGAAGTTTTACTGAACGACCAAAAAAATCCAAAAGCAATTTTTTGGAGAGTTTGTGAGTTATCAGCACAACATTTCAGACATGGATCGCAGGTATGCTGCATTTTATACAAATGAAAAATTCAGCTGACCTGGAGATGGACTTTGTGGTAGAGATTGTCCAGTTCAAAGATTTTATTCGTAGTAAAGGCATCACATCTGCTCCACTGCTTCTATAGTTAAGTAGAGAAAACATCAGACAGAACATCTTCCCAAATGTGGACATTGCACTCAGACTTTACCTGACATTCCTGAGAGATCCTTCTCTAAGCTTAAAATAATAAAAAATAGGCTCAGATCCACAATGGGACAGGAAAGGCTGAATCATTTGATTCTCATGTCTCTTGAGAGCGTTCTAGTGAAGAAGCTGGACTTTAGCGATCTTGTAAAGGACTTTGCTGCAAAAAAATCCAGAAGAGTAGCCATCTTTTCAAAGTGCCTTCAAACTAATGCTTATGAGGCTTATCTATATGACAATTATTTGACTAATCACTGAAAGGGTTTTGTATTATTCAGTGGGGTATTCCTTGTAAACTGTCGTGTTGCCTGATCTTACCTTTCTAGAAACATTATATTTGTTTATATCCATGTTCTATCTGACTGGCAGATAAAAAACTTTTTTACATTTGTTTCCTTTTCATTTTATCAAGTAGTTTGAACCAAAGACTGAATGTGGAAACCTTTATTTATTTCTTATTTATCTCTTCTGAAGGTCTTATAAATGTTGGGAGCATGTATATATAGCTTGTTTAGATGGCTTTGTTTAAAAAAAAAACAATACACACACACACATATATATATATATATATATATATATATATATATATATATATATATATATATATATATATATGTAGCAAGCATCAAGGAAATCTGGGCTTACATAAATTCCAGGCAATGCCACAGGCTGATTGCCTCAATGCCACAGCGCATCGAGGCAGTGAATAAGGCAAAGGGGCTTGCATCTTCCTTAATCCGGCCCTGGGCATAGTCCTCTCTGCAACTGCTTAGTAAATCACCTGCTGCATGTTTTTGCGCCCACTGTGACTTTTGCGTATGTTTTAACAACTGCAAAATTTGATAAATCAGGCCCAATCTGTTAACATTCTTAACATTACCATTCTTCTATTACAAAGCGGTCTATACAGACTCAATTCACCTGGCGTTCCACATTTGTTTTGTTTGTTTCGAATCCTACTACCCACCTGACCCTCTCTCAGACATTGCCTCGGTCAGTTTTGCCCTTCTTCATCATTCCTTTCATCATCTCTGCTTCCGTTCATCCCCTCCCCGCATCCCCTCCCTGCATTCCTTCATCCCCTCCCTCATCCCTCCTTAATCCCTACATCGGGGGTGTTGAGGGGGGTTTATACCGACCGGGGCTGCTGCACTGCGGATGTCTATGCGGGGAGTTATGAAACTTACCTCAACTTGATGTCAACGTTTTATTATGAACACACCAATCTCACTTAACTGCAACAACTACAAAAATAAAGGCACATCTTCTCAGCTTAAACAGCATACAACAAAAATATATCTAAAAAAGGTAAATAACAAAACTGTTGACATTGTTAAAGTATCCAGCATGACCTTAGTATTCTTTTACCTGACTGGAGCTCTCTTCCTCGGATGCCTTTCGTTTAAAAAAAAAAAAAATGCTTCAGCAGTCTCATCTGAAATTGCAACCATTGACACAATACAATGATAAAATGTGTCGCGAAAAGCTTTCGTTACTGTGGCAACATTGTTTAAGCTAGTGTCAACTTCCCTAGTCTACTTTAGTGCTACGGCTAGGGTTGCCACCTCCCAGCAAATAAAATAAGGAACCACCCCCCACCCGCCGCCTCATGATGCTTAATCAACGTAATCGACTTTAATTTAATGCACGTGTAAAACAAATGCACAGAAATCAATTATTTTTCCACAATAATTAAATAGATCCAACATCTTTCTTCGAAAGAATTGCAGACTGCACAGATGGTACCTTCCCAAAGGAAAAAGTACTATGGCTTACTAGGGTATATAATAGACTCAGTAATATTTACCATATAAGATAATGCATTTCTATACATTTAACAGATGACCACTTTAGTTGTAAGATTCAGATATTTTTTTATTAAAAGCTAGACATTTTAAAGGAGAATAAGAAAGAAAAGTATTTATTTGTTCCCCGCTTTCCCTGTTAATGCCCTAACTGGCCCCCTTGCAAAACTTTGCACAGTTACCAATTGTCAGCTACGTAGAAAGGGATCCTGGTGTGATTTGTCTCTCAGAAACAGTTCATAACTTCCCTTCAACTCATTCATGTCACCTAAAAGGTAAACGTGTTTCTCAATCACCTGTTCAGCTCTCATAATTCAGTAAAGACATTTCCTGGTTTCATCTTCATGTTTCCCTGTCACCACATATCCAAACTGATATCATGACCAGCAGCTTTTACGGCTGTGGCTCCAGCAAACATCAGCTGATACTAGAAAGTCATATTAAATAAGTTCTAACAGCTTATTAAACGTGTTGCTGTTGTTTAGCGCAACATCCGCTGGTTTCCTCTTTCTGCGCAAAGTGGGCAATAAACAAACGAGAGCGAGAGACGGGACTTCCAACAGAAAAGCCGATCAACTGATCATTGATCAGTTTCATGATTGAATGAGCAACAGGAGAGGGAGCAGTGGCCTTCCTACAGGCGAAATAGGCGCTTGCCTAGGGCGCCATCTAGTGAGGGGCGCCAAATATGCGGCGAGAAAAATAAATTATAATGTCAAGGGACGCCATCAGTCAAGCTTGCCTAGGGCACCAAATGGTCTAGGACCGCCACTGAGAGGGAGGATGAGAAAATGAGAGAAGAAAAGGCAGCTGCACAGCTCAAAGACACAGAATAACTCCACCTTTGTGTTTTTTTTTTATTGAAGCTGAAGTCCGGAAAAACCGCGTTCCTTTTCATCTCAATACGGACCACATAATATTTTCTCTGAATACGGGATGATTCCGTTTTTTATAGTTATATAGTTATATACTCGCGTTGCGAGTAGACAATCTGCCTCTGGCATTCGTCACGGTGCAACTGAGTGTAGCCAAAGCGCGGAAGGCGGAGCAAGAATTTCCAGGAATGTCCCTCTTTGGCGAATGTATTTCAAAGATGGAGGCTCAACATGGATTCATCCATTCGAGCGACTCGCCCGTATGTATTCTGAATAGCAGATTCTACACTTACAAGAATACTTTCATTAGTAGGTGGAAGTAATTACACATCTTTGAGCACATATTTTTGAAAGAACAAAGGGGTTTTTGCTAAGAATTAACTCAAAAAAATACACAATGTAGCTTTAACGAGGATCAGTTATGCCCGCACGCTTTGATTACGTGCAGATCTCTGAGAGTAGAGAAATAATCACCTCGTCCCCATAAAATTGTTTATTTTTAGCATTTTGTTGCCGTGGCGCGGCGCCACAACTAAGTCTATGTAGGGGAAATACTGCGTTGTCATGTACACGCAAGCAGGAGACTTTTGAAAACGATGACGTCACTGCCAGCCGCCTATGGCCATGTTGGACTTGCGCACTCCGTCTTTTTACAGAAAAACTACAACAATGGCGGATCCAGTTATGCTGTTACTGCTGATGCAGCTTCTGAAGTTATTTGGTCTTGTAAGCAAAACGTAGAGATCATCAGGCTTCTATGCGATTGCCAACGGAAATGCATACAGTACGAGCATCAAATAATCAACACGCCTTTATTTAAGTGAAGGAGAACTACAAGAAGACCATCATTGTTAGTTATCATGAAATGTTTCTTTTCCGGGTTGTGAGGGGGAAACCTTTGAACACAGCATACACGGGGCACACTGCCATCTAAAGTCCAGGCATATGTACTACATCGTTTTCCATCGCGCACCCTGTTGTGTAAACGTAGTGCGTTTTCACCCGCATATTCAAACAAAAACGGCAACGTTGTCATCTAAACAGCCCCTTATATGTAGGCAATTTAAACACCTTTTTTATGGACATTTTGGATACTTCTTACCAGATTGACAATAGCTAATCTGTCCCTGGGTCAGAGTTCTTTTCCCATCCTTCTCCGAAAGAATAGCAATTCTCCTTCCTTCTCCGGTCCTGCACCTACAGTCAAACAGTAAGTATCAATAAGTTCAACACATCTTGGCACATCCACTTGCAGGCTTTTTAACCTTTCTTTCTCGCAGCATTTCTCATATTTGCGTTATTTTGTGTCCAACTCCAGCTCAAGTGGCAAAATCAGCGCGGTATAAGAGAGGGAGAGTTATGATTGACTTTGAACTAGCCAACATGCGGTCACGTGGTTCCTGTAGCCCTAGTCATTTCAGACATTTCAGTCAGTTTGAGCTGCTTCTCACACCACAGAACTTAAAAACTGATATTTTCACATTTTCCGATTTTCTGTGACTGACTAATGCTGTACATTTATTACTTTACTATTTTATCAAAGCATTTTTAGGTGCAGTTTTCACTGTCGTAAATATTAGAAGGAAATGAGACAGCAAAACTAATCGTAGAATACATTTTGATTTTAGCTATTTTTTGATGAAAATATTTATGTAATGCTGTGATGAACTGGCGACCTGTCCAGGCTGGAGATAGGCACCAGCCTCCGCAACCCTGGATAGGATGGATGGATACAGAAAATGGATGGATGGATGGATGGATGGATATTTATGTAATGCACTCATCAATATAACAATAATAACAAAGCACTTTACACATCCCAAGTTAGTCAACAAAGAACACTCAATAAGAAAAGACAAATCAATAAAAGACAAAGTAACAACCAGATATAAAACTATATAGTAACAGAATAAAGAACATAAAATGAGCTAAGACAAGATGGTTTGGCAATTTCTGACCAGCTGGACTACAAAGCCAATTAGAGATTTAAAATCTTTCGATGTACTGGCCATCCTTATACCAAAAGGAAGGGTGTTACAGAGTTTGGGAGCGGCAATAGAAAAGGCTCTGCTGCTTTCCAAGCTTCAAAGCGGCAAAAGCCAGCAACGCAGAAGCGATGACATCACGGCCAAAAAGGGGCTATAAAGAGTAGTCGCGCCCATTTTCAAACTGTTCTCACTCAGAAGTTCTTGGATGAACTACTGCTGAACAGAGGACACCTCACCAGTGAAGATTCTCTTTTGTTCTGACCCGCTGGACCGGGGAAGAACTCATTTCAAAGCTTCGAAGTGCTCACCCCGTCTGCGTAACCAGGGTGCGCGATATAAGAACTTGTCCAAGACAGTTCGTTAGACGTCGACCTGCAGGCCATCCAGCCTGCGTTTGGGCCACACAGTCCTTAAATCCTGTACAGTTTTTTTTTTTAATAACTCTCCCTTTTCTTGCTCAACTACGGACACAATTCGCTCTCCTCCTAGTGGACTGTACCTCCTTCAAAGCAAAGTAGGACTGAACCGGTTCATGTATACTAATATTGCGTCTGGGCGGAGATAAATAGAGAAAATAGAGTTTTAACGAGTTAGATCTCATTCATTGTTGGGTTAAAGTGTTTTTAAGCGCTGTACCTGTTTGCTCATTTTTGCGTAGCCACACGCATAATTTGGAGATGAAATTGCTGTGTTTGAAACTGTTTGTTTTATCCTGAGCAGATCACGCCTTTTTGTTTTTCCTCCCTCTCCTTTACTCTCTCTCTCTCTCTCTCTCTCTCTCTCTCTCTCTCTCTCTCTCTCTCTCGCTCCCTGATCACTTCCGGCAGAGTCGGGCTCGATCCGGCCTGCATTAGCTGGTCTTAGCTGAAAAGATTAACTCCATTCTCTTTGAGGCCTTCCACATTCAAATTCAAATTCAGAAATACTTTATTGATCCCAGAGGGAAATTAAGTGTTGGTATAGCTCATATAATTAATTATTTAAGGAGTTGTTATAGATGATGATGGCTGTGGGCAGGAAGGATTTCCTGTAGCGGTCTGTATTGCAGCGAAACTGAAGAAGCCTCCGACTGAAGAAGCTCTGTTGTTGTATGACAGTCTCATGAAGAGGATGGTCAGGGTTGTTCATAATTTTTTTGATTTTATGAAGAATCCTTCTTTGCATTATCATCTCCAGATGTTCCACAGTTGTCCCAAGAACAGAACCAGCCTTCTTTATCAGGTTGTTTAGCCTTTTTAAATCCCTGGCTCTGAGGCTGCTACCCCAACAGATGACGCTCTCCACAACAGACTTGTAGAAGATCTGCAGCATCATGCTGCAAACCTTGAAGGACCTAAGAAGCTCAAGAAGTACAGTCTGCTCTGTCCCTTCTTGTAGACGGCTTCACTGTTCAGTCTCCAGTCCAGTCTGTTGTCAAGGTGAACTCAGAGGTATTTATACTCCTCAACCACCTCCACTTCTTCTCCCATGATGGAAACAGTGTTTGACTTATCCCTGTTTCTTCTGAAATCTACAATCATCTCCTTTGTTTTGTTCACATTCAAGGTGAGACGATTGTTTCCACACCATGTCACAAAGCGGTCCACCAGCTCTCTGTATTCAGCTTCATGTCCATCTCTGATACACCCGACAATTGCAGAGTCATCTGAGTATTTCTGCAGATGACAGTTCTCTGATTTGTACTGGAAGTCTGTAGTGTACAGAGTGAAAAGGAATGGTGAGAGTACGGTCCCTTGTGGTGCTCCTGTGCTGCTGACCACCTGGTTTGACACACAATTCTTCAGTCTCACAAATTTTGGTCTGTTTGTCAGGTAGTCATTGATCCAGGCTATTGTTGAGGGCTCCATCTGTGTCTTCAAGAGTTTCTGACAAAGTAAATCAGGCTGGATTGTGTTAAATGCACTGAAGAAATCAAAGAACATGATCCTCACAGTACTGCCTGCTTTGTCCAGATGACAGTGGGTTGGTTGAAGCAGGTGGATGATGGCATCTTCAACTCCAACTCCACAACGATAAGCAAACTGCAGCGGGTCCTGATACGTTTTTGTTTGCTTACTCAGGGGTGCCAACAGGAGTCTCTCCAGGACCTTCATGATGTGGGATGTCAGGGCAACAGGACTATAGTCATTGATGACTGATGGGTGAGTTCTCTTTGGCACTGGAACAAGGCAGAATGTCTTCCACAACACTGGGACATTCTCCTGAGTTAGGCTAAGGTTGAAGAGGTGCTGCAGAATCCCACAGAGCTGCTCTGCACAGGCCTTCAGGACTCTGGGGCTGACACCATCTGGACCTGCAGCCTTGTTCCGGTTCAGTTTCTCCAGCTGCCTCTTCACCTGACTTTTGGAGACAGACAAGTGGGAGGGGGAGGCAAACGGGGTAGCAGCATTTCCTGACTTGGTTGACGTCAGACTTGTGGAATCAGAAGAGTCCATGGCTGAGGTGAAGGATAAAACATCCGAGGTGTAACAGGGAAGCTGTTGATCAGAGGAGAGTGGGATGTCTGTTTGGCTGGGAACAGGAGAGGAGGATGCTAAGCTAGTTCCTGAACTGAACCTGTTGAAGAATGTGTTCAGTTCATTGGCTCTGTCCAGACTTCCATCTATCCAATCCTTCCTGTCCTTAAAGGACGCTTCAGCCCATGTGCTCTGTCCATTTTAGCCAAAGCTAGTTTATGGCCCTTTGTCTCCTTACACTACATGTGCTCCCCTCCATCTTGGCACAGAACTGAGATTTATGACTTTGTCTCCTAGGCTATCTGTGATTTGAGCCCCCTGGAGTGAGGGCCCCCCTCAGCTGTTCTGGCTGATTCATTTCATGTTAATTGTGTTTAATGTTCACCTATTATTGTTTTGTAACATCTGTAGTAGTTTTGCATGCTTAGAATAGATGGGATTTTCTATTTTCTAAATAAAGACCCCTTAACTTAAAGAGAAGTTGTCTGGGATTACTTGGAGTGATGCGTACAATTAATGTCCACAGCGTAAGAACTTATTCCTTCATCTATTGTTTAACTATCTTAGCCTTATCAGGCTGGTAATCATAAACATAAACTGAGACTGAACAATTTGGCTATATGTTCCTGGAATCCACCAGGACGGTGCCCCTAAACTTGGTAATTTTTACATAAAATTATTAATCTTATTATAATTGCCCTAGGCAATTATTCATATTTATTCATAGCCAAAACCTACCTATCTGTGGCACAACATAATACAGGAATCTTTTTTGATTGATTCAGTTACCTGAACTCTGTGCGTAAAGTTGAAAATGCATGCGCGTCTGCAACAAGTGGTCAGCGATGTGAATTGTAAAATTCCTTTTTTTTTTTAAAGAAAAAGGAAAATAACGTGACCCCATATTAGAATACATTTGTTCCCTTTTTATTTCTCTGGAATGTTGCAAAGTTCATTCTGATTTTATGCAGAACTGTAGTGAAGTTACAGTTGACGTTTCTGCGCACAGAACGGCGAGGGTTGCAAGGGAAATGTGTTTGTTTTGTTTGTTGCGCATTCTTCTGAGGCGAACATATTAATGTAGCCAACGTTATTCTTTGTGCTACGATGTGGATAAACATGATCTTTCCTAGACAACAGTCTAATGATGGTTTTCAGTGTCGTTTGAAAAACAAAATAAAACACAACGGGCTTTAAATTTTTACACCTGTTATTACACCACAGTGTATATCATAATAAAACGTCAGAAGGATAAATACCTATATATGAATGATTATTTATTGTCCCCACCAATCTTCAAACCACACTCATGTTTATGGATATTGTCCCCACCAATTTTCAAAACAAACCTACGCCATTGGCCAGAACTGTTGCTGATTGTATATTCAATGATTTTGCTCTTAAGTTTGACTGACAAAAAATAATTCACCATGACCAAGGGGGTGAATTTGAGAACCAGCTCTTTGAATGGTGGTGTACTGGGGTCACGTACCGACACCCAACCGCCCGCAAAGACATGGACAAGTAGAAGCTTTAACTGAACACTGCTGTTAAAGAAATTAACTGACAAACAAAAAACTAATTGGAATGAATCCTTAAACAAGCTTATCTATGCATAAACTGCACAAGATGCGAGGTAACTGGTTTCTCATCCTTCTACATTCTTTTTGGAAGGTCCCCAGGATTGAACTTACATTTAAAAGAAAATCTCAAAGTGCAGGTCTCAACAGTGTGGTTCTGGAAGTAAAAATCCCATTCATTTTCTCCTTAGCGGATTTAATTATTAGCCATAATGTCATAACCATCAATGGGAGATTTACTACGAGTTACAACATTGTAAACCGATGGTATGTGCTCCTATAGAAGACACAAGTTTGTAAAGATTCAACCTCGTTTGCAGAAAAACTGGAATTATTTGTAATATCGGGCCAAAGAACTACACTACCCAAGATAAAGTGTCACTGCGACGTCTGATTGGTTGAGCTTGATGCTACCATGACAACATTTCCCTACAACGTTCCCCGCGTCGCAGGTAGTTGGTTAGCTAACACGATAGGTACTAACAAAGTTGTTATGCCGTAGTTAAGGTAGTCTATATGTTCACCAAACACAAGCAGATCAAACAACACTTGCATTAACAGAATAAACAACAACAACGACTAAAAGTTACTTTCAAGGAACAATATACAACTCAATGTTCCACCTACAAGAAACGTAATAACGTCATTCTGACACATAGCACTATGAAAAGTGTTGTAAAAACACTAAAATTACTAAAAAATACAATTAAAACTGTTATTTCATTATTTTAAAAATGATACTCTTCCCTGCTTACCTGCTGGCGCTTCAGTTGATTCTGGCAAAACGGAGCTTCGCTGGTGACGTCATGACGTTGTCCGCCTCAATTCGCTATAGAAAATAGTGGCCGTATAACCCTTCAACTCAAACTAGATGATATGTACATACAAAAAGCTAAAGGTGCATTTACAAGATCAAGAGCCAAATGGATTGAGGAGGGAGAAAAGAACTCTGCTTATTTTTGTAACCTAGAAAAAAGAAGACAACAAAGGAATGCTATTGACTCTTTACTAATTAATAATGTTGAATCCACCAATGAAAAATCAATAGGACAAGAAATATTTAAATTTTACCAACATTTTTACTCTTCCAAATTCTCACCCAGAAACTCTGATACCTTTCTAAACCATACTGATTCTTTCATCCCTAAAATAAATGACTTATTTAAACATACGTGTGAAAAGGAAATAACTATGATAGAACTTGATAATGCAATAAAACGCTTACCTATTGATAAAGCACCTGGCCCAGACGGCCTTATGAGTAACTTCTACCATCACTTCCGGGAGGTCATAGAATCTCTTCTCTTTTAAGTTTTTTTCAGAAATCTTTAAAAATTATACCCTTCCACACACAATAGGTGTGTGGAAGGGCTTTAATAAAGCCTTTGATTCTGTAGAACATCAATTCATCTTTTCAGTCTTAGAACGTTTTGGTTTTGGTAACAACTTTATTAACTTAATCAAGGGCCTATATCAAAACATAAACAGCTGTGTCATCTTACCTAAAAATACCACCCCTAGATACAATATTAACGTTGGTATCCCACAAGGTTGTCCAATTTCACCATACCTTTTTATTCTGGTAACTGAAATGTTAGCAATACATTTAAAAAATTGTAATAAGATTGCGAAACTAAATGTTCTAAGTTCGGATTTAATTATAAGTCAACTAGCAGATGACACCACACTTTTTTTTAAAGACTCTAAACAAATTCTTATAGCCATCCAAAAAATTTATATGTTCTCTGAATTTAAATTAAAGAAAATGTGAACTCATTGCCATTCATCACACACCTTTAAAATAAATATTTAATATTCCTATTAAATCTGAGATAAAATACTTAGGAGTATCTATAACTAAAAATCCCAAACTTAACTCTTAAATTTTGGAAATAAACTTAAAGAAGGAAATTCTAAACTCAACCTCTGGTTCCAATGAGATCTTTCAATTTTGGGTCGTATATAGAGTATCTCACCAAAATGGAGTGTTTATCGAGATTAGTCTATCCAACCTGTAGTCTCGCTATACCAAATAACATAATCAAAAAGATCAATCAAACCAACTTTTACTTTATTTGGAGAAACAAACCGCACTACCTTAAAAAAGCTCAGAATTTGTTTAGTTTGAATTTAGTCTGTGGTAGCCAATTTAATTTAAACCTGAATGTGGTATCCTAATTAAAACACGACCATATAGGTTTCAAGCTCCCTTTATTGTCCTAAGGAGTATATTGAGGACAATACAGGATGCAGTTGGACTTTGCCAGTCAATCTAAGTGCGTGATATCAGACGCACTTAGATTGCGTCTGATCCCACGCCTATCCCTGAGACTAATTTTTTTTGTTCCAGGTTAGTACTTCTTCTTTTTTTTACCACAATGTCAGTACAATATTCAGTACCATATTGACATCTTCAATACGGCCACTAATTTTTTATTTATTTATTTATTTTAAGAAATTTACTTACTTTACTTTTAATTTTACAAACAAACATGGCACTTGTAAATGTTACAGTTTCGACAGTAAATATAAGAGGAGCAGTGAGCATGTTATAAACATAAATATACATATTGGTAGGTACATGTGGAGGGAACAAGAACAAAAAGAAACAAAAAAGTACAGTAGAGTACAGCATTCAATGAGGGTACAGCGTTTCCCATAATGGAATTAGGATATTTCTTTGGGAAGTTCAGCTAAGATGCTGTATAGATTTTCATTGTAATTATTGAAGTGTTTCATGGACTTTAGATATAACTGAAATTCAGTTAAAAAAAATATTGAAAACAGGGGATGATTTTAAGATTCGTTGTTTGTGGATAAAGAATTTGGCTAAGCAGAGGATGATATTACAACACAGTTCCTTGTCTTTATTTTTGAGTAGGATTCCAAAAGTTATTAAATCTTTAGTAAAGTGAACTGGGAGGGGTATTTTTGGTTTGATCCAAATCTCTAGTTTTTTCCAGAACAGTTGTGTTTTCTGACATTCATAAAAAAAATATGATCTATAGTTTCTATGTGACTTTCGTAGAAAGAGCAGTCGTTGCAATCAATATTAAACCGAGTTCTTAATAATGCTTTTGAAGGATATATCGCATTTTCCTCTCTTCCGGCTCTCGACGAGGACAGACGCTTTTTCCTTCTCATCCCTCGTGTTACCATTCCACCCCCTGCTCTCTGTCTTGTGTCCTATCTGGAGCATCTGTCTGCACTCTTCTTGGAAAGCAACTATGGATCTGGTCAGCTGGTCTCTGAATGCAATCGATCAAATTTTTTCAACCCATAAATTGGGGAAGGGGGAACCCGCCTGCCCTGCCGGTACATATCCGTCAGGATATACGATGGATTCCTGGAGTAAGTGGAAGATCGTATGTCTGTCGTTGATGTCAGTGGAGGACGTGGAAGATATCTACATAATTGGATTCATGATAATCGGGTTTCTGCTGTTTGGCTTGGGTGGATTCCTGATGTATCGCAAAGAGAAGAAGCAGTCGGAAGTAATTGGCAAGCTTCTGCAGCTTCAAGAAGGATTATGCCGTGCTGTAAACACTCAGACTAATGCGCTGAACGAGCAAAACCGCAAACTGGATGCGGTGGATGGACTCGTACGCGAGATGGGAAACAACTTGGAGAAGTTGCTCAGCCGGGCTGATGGAAACTGAGCCATTATTCGGATGTTTGGAGCGCCACTGTGGCTATGAGACCGTTGAAAAAACTGTAAGGCTGAAAAGTCCCAGCCTGAACCAAAAATGTTATCTGAATTGGAGCCCGGTGCGGCCTTGAAAGGCTAGACATCACAAACTCCCCCTGTGAAGAGAAGAATGTAAACGGAGGCTCCTACTCCCACACCATTCCCCTGTGTTTACATGAGTCTCACTGTCTCACCTACTTACTGACGCACACACATACACACGCAAGCATATAGCCTCTTCTGCCTCAACTCCAACCATGGACCTAAAAAGAGTTGAATTTTAAAAATGAAGAACTTGATGAGGAAACGTCTGTTCTTTTATCTGAATTGTCAAATGGGATTCCATCCGTGACGACACGCTCAATGTGCGATAAATCAACCTCTACAACTCTGGACAAAAATCCGACATTGGCTTTTACAGAAGACTTTCCTCTTTTAAGCGAGACTCCGATTTCTTTCCTGGATCAAGAGAATCAAATGGAGGAAATTGAGAACTGGATACCTACCGCAGTCAACAGTGCTATTAAAACTGCTCTAAGCCATTTTATGGGTTATGCCTGCATATCTTTACTGCGGAAACAATGTAACTCTTGCAAAATGGGAGGCAGTCAGCAGGAGCACCAGTGTTTAGGTGTAGATGCTATAAAGCAAAATATGTTTTATTCCCAGCAAAATTTGTTACAAACAGGTCCTACCCTCTTTTAGTAGCTTACCCTGGTTGGTTTAACCTGGAAATAAGAAACCCTCCAAACTATTAAAGTTGTAGATAAAAAACAGTCCACCAATCGGCGCTCGACTTGCCCCTGCTCTGCTTTGTATTCGTTGTATTTATCACGCCCCTCATGCCGAACATGTCCAGACAAGTCTACAGGCCCCGCCCCGTACGCTAGGTTCCTATATAAACCTCCTGGTCTTCGGCATTACATCCAGGACTTCCAGGCCGCCGTAATCTTCGCTCCGAGACGATGGATATGGGAGGATTCGTCAAGCAGACCACTCTACCGTCATACTGGGGGATCGGCCAGCCGTATGAGCCGATGAGCACTCCGCCATCGCCTGTGGGGTTCGGCTACGCTAACCCGTATCATCCACCGTCAATTTCATCGCTCTCGCCATGCTACTCTCCACCATCCCCTGTGTTCTCTCTTTCGGAGATTCTGCCTGCAGATGCCCAGCCCTACGCTTGGGTCGAGGGATCATACAACCCTGAAGCTGGGGGAGCGGGTCACCCTTATTTCAACTATTATCGGCCACCTACATCGAAACATCGCCGTGTAAGACCCCCTCTATCTACTTCAACCCCGGTGCCTATGCCCGATCTCGAGGGAGAGTGTGATGGACCTTCAGCGCCCAGCGATGGTGGGACCCCCGATGCGCCGGAATGCGCGACACCGGAACACGGGTGTGCGTCTCAGGATGAGGGGGATGATTCTCCGGCTCTGGCAGGTCCAAGTTTTCCGGAGGGGGGTATTTTGAGAGACCTCAAGACCTCTCAGATGCTCTAGTCCCAGCCGTGAAGAAATATGACAGGAGCATCGATCTAACCTACAATAATGTCTCGAAAAAATTTGACTTCAGGGGGGATGGAAGATACAAAATTTGAGCTAGCAACCCTCTCTCCATCATGCTCGGTTTGAACGCTGACGAATGGTGGACCATCTCCAACAGACCTGCGCCCCACCCAGCGGATCTCGGCACTTGTGTATATAAACTGTTTGTCTACACAGACATAATCCATTTCCAAACTGTTGGTGACAGTCACGCTCTGTGTCGTAAACATAAATGGTAAATTCGGTGACGTGATTGGTGTGAGGTATAACACAGTGCATTACCTCCCCGTTTCAAAAAGCTATATTAAGACAATCTGCATACAGGTAAAAACAGATCGTAACGAGTGTGTGAACTTTGTATACGGGAAGACGATCGTGAAGCTGCACTTTAAACCGGTTTTGACACCTGCGGTAAAATGGCATACTTAACACACAGACCAGAACCAACGCGGTTTGTACAATATTATGTGAACCAGACGGGTGGAGAGCTACCCGGGTTTTCAGGACAGCCTGTCATGTATGGTCGTGGATTTGGATCTGTGTTTGCCCGCCTCTTCCGATTTATATCCCCATTTGTTAAGAAAGGAGTGTCGATTGCTAAACCGCACCTTAAAGCTGCGGCATCGAATATAGCTTCGGACGTCTTTGGGAGGGCGGTCAATAAAATCAAGAGCAAGATCGGTCAGAATTCTGATGCTCAGGAAGGTTCAGGAATAATGATCTTATCAAGACGAGGTCGAAAGAGACCCCCTGGAGAGGGTGTTTGGATGACTAGAAAACAAGCCAAGACAAAGAAAAAGAAACCACTCAGGGTGAGCAGGCAGAGGGGAAGGAAGTCCGGCAGAGGCTCTGACATATTTTAACCGAATAGGAATATGGCTCTACTACATGTCAAATCGGGAGAGTGTACGCTCGGTGAGCTTGACTTATTTTCAGCGCCTATTACTCAACTATCGGTAGAGGATAAGCTGTACACTGAGATTTCACCCCTTTCAGCCATCACCGATGGAGGACCGATAGAATTTTTTATCCCTGGTGGGGGCGAGTCGTATACCGATTTAAATGACATGTTGATCCATCTCAGAGTTAAAATTAGCAATGCTAACGGTTCGCCCATGGCTCGTGACGCTAAGGTCGGCTTAATTAACTACCCTCTGAACACAATTTTTTCCCAATGTGATGTAACCCTTGGAGACCGTTTAATATCGAAGTCCAGCGCTACGCATCCTTATAGAGCTATGATCGAAACATTGCTTAATTATTCAGATCAAACCCTTAAAAGCCAGTACAGTGCAGGGCTTTTTTATAAAGATACAGCCGATGAAATGGATTCTACAGAGACTATTGATGGACCGAATGAAGGATTAAACCAACGTGCCTCCTTTACAGCCCAATCTCGAGAGGTGCACCTGCTAGGACCGCTTCATGCTGACATATTATTCTGTGAAAGACTACTTTTGAACTCTGTTGACATAAGAATTAAGCTAACACGAGCAAGCGATGCGTTCTGTCTTATGGGTGCTGCAGATTCTACTTTCAAACTATGGATTTTAGGTGCAGCTCTCTTTGTCAAAAAGGTGACTGTATCTCCCGCCGTACGGCTCGGTCATGAGACCGCATTAATGAAAGGAAATGCTTTGTACCCGGTATCGCGTGTAAATGTAAAAACATACTCTATACCTGAACATTCAAGAATATGCACTCATACCCAACCTGTTCTTGGGTATGACACCTAAATATTTGGTTATTTCGATGGTTAATCACCAGGCCTTCACAGGAGCGCGCAATTTGAATCCGTTTTCATTCAACCATTATAATATGGAGTATCTAGCTCTGTCCCGTGATGGTAGACAGATTCCTGCTAAGGCCTTCCAACCCAACTTCGATCAGGGTAATTCTGTACGAGAATATTACAACCTGTTTACATCCACAGGGAGGCATTTAAAGGATCTCCCCCTAAGCATAACTAGGGAGGACTTTAACACGGGTTACGCATTATTTGCTTTTAATCTCGACCCATGTGCTGAATCTGAAGCACTATCACCAGTACGCAGTGGTAACATTAGGCTAGAAATGAGATTCAGAACACCGTTAACGCACACAACAACGCTGATTGTATACGCGTGCTACGACTCCATCCTGGAAATAGACTCTAAAAGAAGAGTTTTGGTGGATTATTATTAACCACTTGGAAACATGAATAATCACGAACTCGATGCAATACTCAGTCATCTGCTTGGGAAGCTTTTCTGCGGTGTATGGGCCAGCGACCAACTGGAGCTGCTACCACTAACATTCCCCAGACCGGCTTATTTTATCGTCAATACACACCCTTCTAACATGCCTGGGGAACACTGGCTAGCCCTCACTCTGGAAGAGGGTGGTAAAGCAACGTTTTTTGACTCTTACGGGTACTCAACAGAATTTGTCTATTACCCTTCATCCATTTTGGATTTTTTGAAAGATCGTTCGTCTGTGATAATGTACCATAACCAACAATTTCAGAGCGTTCAATCTTCTGTTTGTGGGCATCACTGTATTTTTTATTTATGCCATAGAGCCTGTGGTCTCTCCATGCAACAAGTTTTATCAAAGTATTGTCAAATTCCTGAATCAAATGATGAGCTTGTATCTAACTTTGTCAAGAAGTATGTGAAATGTGCTATGAAGCGAAACACAACGTTTTTCACGCATAGAACCTGTTCTCTAGATGTGTTTAAAGATTGTTACGGGTTTTGATATGTATGAGAATATGCATCAAATGTATTAGACTTATGATGTTTAACATGGAATGAAATAAACCTGTACGCATGAAATTATGTGAACACATATCGTTTATTGTGAAAAGAAACAACGCTTATTCAGTAGTCATGCAGCTAGCGGGAGAATGTGAGCCAGCTGGGGGCTCGGGTTGCCTTACGAAGAGACTTTTTACTGAAATGATCTTCCGCTCTGGTCCAGAGGGGTGATAAGGTAACACTCTTACGCTTTCTGCGTGGTACCTGCGCATTCTGAGGCCAAACTGGTGACATCATGAACGACCTCCTTCTTTCCCGCCGTTTTGTAGCAGTTGGAGCCTTTAAAGACGGCCAAACTGGTGACATCAATACGCGCTTTTTATTTTTTGATTTCCTGCCTGCTCTCTCATCCACGACACTCTCAACGGCAGGTGTAGAAGAGGTCTCTAAGGAGTCTAGACCGTCTAAACCTCGGCTATACCCACTAACGATCTGGTTGTCCTTCGGGGGGTCATCATTCGCACGGTCTCTCTGCAGCGATAGGGTGACACGCGGCTCTTCGTTCTCTCCTTGCTTAAGGAGGGTTAGGTATTTCTGAAGTAATCCGTGGTAGCGTTTAATTTTCTCGTACGATGCACTGTTTGGGTCATCCAATATTGCCTGCATGTCCTCATCAGTGTCATCCTGAGCCTTATGTCGTATGGTTCCGGAGTTATCCCGTTGCTTCAGACGATTTAATTGATGCGGCGAGACTAGAAACATTTTCTGTGATGCTCTCAGTGTCATAATACACTTCTACCGGCGGAATAT
The DNA here is from genome assembly GCA_963556495.2 of Valencia hispanica. NCBI lineage: Eukaryota > Metazoa > Chordata > Actinopteri > Cyprinodontiformes > Valenciidae > Valencia > Valencia hispanica. The sequence goes on from OY747706.1 coordinate 51,882,957, forward strand.
TCCAGCCACCAATTCTCCGAGAAACGGTATTACAGCTGCAATCAGCGGGAGAATTCCTCCTGTCTGGGTTTTCAATGTCTGTCGTTTGCGCTTTAACCCCACCTTCCGATCAGCCAACAGCCTGAGGATTTTTTTCTGCTTCTTAAGTCTGTTGTATTGTGTTGTGGACAGCTTGATGTTCCCTTTCAGCACATTTAAAGCAATCTCGCACAAGGTTTGTAGAAAGTCGGGAGAACAATGAGTTAGGATATCTTTACGTTTCTGGGGTGTGGAATGAAAAAGAGCCCCTAGTAACGGTGCATTTCTTTTTATGCGTGCCGACATGTTGGTCACTTGTTCTTAGCTATGTAAACAGCCGGCCACTGTCCAGGAAGTAAACCTGTCCTGAGCCTGTATTGGTCTGGTGTGTCAGGGGTTAGGTCTACAAATAAATAGCCGTGTGGTTGGCTCGTAGCATCTTCAAAACTCTCCATGAAAAAGGGTTTCTGTCCAGGGAAAATTTGACGTGCTAAATTTGCTACCTGCAATCTGTCACGTGGGTTTTTAAACAAGACCATATAATTACAATTAAGACTGTTCGAGTATGTTTCCCCTTGAGAAACACATTCTGAGTCAACATCATAACGCTCATGTTTCTATGGTGTCGATATTGTGTAAATATTTTCACGACCTCTGGATGCTCAGCTGCTTGAAAGAGTACATCATCGAGAATCAATAGAAGGTGGGTGGAATAAAACATCATCTTCAAAGGAATGAGGCAATCCTTCGATGAATTTAATTGATTTATTAATCTTCATCAATTCTGTATACAATGGTTGGAATGAAGTGTAGATCCAAACAATATTTTCAGGTACAGAATCCATCACATGTAGACAATTAATCAAAACATTTTTTACAAAAAAAGACTTCCCACAGCCACTCGGGCCTACCACAAGACTTGAAAAAGGAGTTTTAAATCTTGGGTCAAAGTTTATCGCTTCCAGTTCACCCGGATGCTGCATTTTCCCCCCTCAAAAACCAAATGGTAGCGTCGTTCCGTCTGGGAACAACCTCCGCTTGTCATAGACCACCCTGAAAGTTTTGGTAAATGAGTGATTCCTCAGATGGAACCCGTTTTTATCACGTTTGATGGAATGCTGCGGTGCTTTGAGTACCACGCCTCTCTCACCACCCAGGTAACCGTCAACAAGTCCTGTCATTGTATCAAAATTCACCCTTTCACAGCATTCTATGGTTCGCGATATCCCCTTTGCCCTCATCACAACCTTCCCCCTGTGCTTTGTCTGATACGAGTAACTCTTTGGCCCTGCGGCAACAAACTCCTGAATGGTGTCCCCTGGTGGGAGCTCGTTTGTCAATTCACCCAAATAGCTACCTGTCGGCAGAGAGCTCTCGCCTTCACGCACAACATAGATCACACTGTCTGTGTCAAGGTAGAGTACACGTTCTTGGAGCTGGTGTAGGTATCTGAATAACTCTAGTCGTGCGTAAGCTGTTGTAAATGCGGTAACGAACACATTGGTGGTTTTGTTAGGGGGCGTTACACAGTTTTTGTTGTACTTCCATTGAATCATGACCATCTTGGGGTTCAGAAAGCTGAAGTATGTCACGACGAACTTCCCTGAAAACAGGAACTCAAAAAACTTGTCAGGGTGTTTAATGATTGAGGTTTGGGTTTGGTCATTTTTTTGAGCAAACTTCCCCCAAAGCGAATTCAAACACAGCTTGGCTACTTGACGTTTTGCCGGGTTTACTTTAATTTTTTCAGGGTCTAACTCTACACCCTGATTCACCCTGAAATCCTGGATGTATTTCTGTCTGTCCTCCTCGCTCTCTACACCCTCGGGATAACCTGAAGCTTCCTGCTTGGTCTTCAGGAGTTGACATACTTTGCAAAGATCTGATCACTATGCTGCTCAAAGTGCCACACCTCAATGATCTGATCGATTCTGTAGCCGTGTGAAAGGGCTTCTTTAACCTCTTCAGACACCCATACACCTGTTAAGGCTCTCTCAGTGTCAGTGTGGGTGCAACTATGTGTCTGATTGTTCTCCAATGCACATGTGCGACAGAGGGTGAATACAAGCTTTCCATGATCTGTTCTGAATGGTAGAATGGGGAAATAAAGACCACGAGGTGGTGAAATGACTGCTTTGATAAATCCATAATAATTTCTAGGATCATCAAAGTTTTCCCTGATTATGATCGGGTGCCCTACAGGAAAGCTTTTCGTCTTCTGAACAAATGGGTAAAGACTACACACGTCCTGGTAAAGAACCTGTTCACCGGGGGCTGCAGAGTACCTCAACCTGACTGCACATGTACGCCCTCCAAAAAGCGCTTCACGGGGGGTAAGTGGTGCAGGAGCCTGGTAGGTCATCATGAACTGCTTCACATCAGCGTTACTCTTCTTCATTTCTCCCCACACATGTTCCCACATCACCTCGAGCTCTATACCGTACACAGTCCTCAGCACATGCTCCCTCTCCATGGTCGCAGCGTAGAGCTGCCCATAAGGCACACCGGTCAATGGACTCTCAGCTGTTGGATAGCGACAGGTGCTGCAGCCATGATGCTCACACCCATGGAACTCAAACCCTATTTTACGCTCCCCTACCTCCAGGTAACCGTCTAAAAAGTATGATCCAATCTTTTTCTCACCACCTCTTAGAGCATGCTGTATTCCAACCCTCCTTGTATGTGAAACATATTCCAACCATTCAGCGGAAGCTGTGGAAAACTTTTTAAACTGTTCGCTGTAGTCTGTAGGTGAAGGCACAGCGAGAGTGTCTGCCTTCAAATGATTGCTTTGAAACACTTTCATACAAGCACTTGCGATGGTGATCCTGTTAAAAGGGTCAATCTGACTGTCGTTAAAAAACTCCTGACGAAACCTTGTACATCCTTGTAGGAGTATCTCCACATCATTCTTACAGTAAAAGAGAGCCTCCTTTCTAAAGTCAAACACACCCTTGCTAACCTCAGCGTACCATGTATAGAATTCCTCCTGCTCAGCACGATTCATTCGCTCAACACCGTAAAATGATGGCAGCGGGTAAGAACCTACATAGCTCAGATTGTCAGAGGATGAGAAACGGTGTGGGAAATAGCCCTTGCTATGGTCAGGAAAACCGAGGGCTTCAGGCATTTTACTAAGCTTCATGGCAAGGAAAGATAGGCTGTCAATGAACCTCAAACCGTAATCAGGATCAGTGATGCTCAGAATTTTACACCCTTGCATAATGATGTCAGGATTTAAACCCATCTCCGTCATTGCATTCAGAACAAGGTAGGAATCAAAAGCTCTAGCATTATGGGCTACACATGTGTAATTCCGACGGCCTGGCCTCCTGATTTCACGAATAAACTCCCGAATACAATCACTGCCGTAGGCTGACCACTCCTCGCCAGATGTGGACTTTGAACAGATCAGAAATGGAACATGCTCACCCTGCGCACCAGGGAAAGTTTCAATATCGTAAAAAATCACCTTCTCACTTATTTCGGTATCGACAGAACATGTCTGGATATAACATTTATGGTCTGATGCCGGCTGGTCCTTGTCAAGCTTACCCCCACAAATCCTACACTTCTTCCCTTGACACACATGCTTCTTGCCTGTTGTGAGACTCTGGTTATAGTTTAACCCACAGTTGGGACATTTCTTCACCTGATCACAATGACTGACCATCACACGCGCCCTGGGTTTTAGCTCAGGTACTTTATGTCTATCGTAACATGTCTGGTTCTTACAATATCTGTTACAGTCATGACAAAGAATCGGATTTGTAACCCCCTGAGCACACGCTGCATCGTTGCAGACAGCGCACGAACCTTTGCATACATGATTGTATTTATGCCCTATAGGATCGAAACAGTAGTGGCAAATATCCCGAGCCCTTATAAAACCCTTCAAGTTTTTGATCCCGTAGTAATGGTCTCGGAAGTGCAATAGAAAAACAGTCCTGCTTCGGTCCTCAAAGTCGGTCTGAATCTTCCCTAGAGCTCGCTCTCCCTCACTTCTGATAAAAACAACTATTTTTCTGTTCAGCAACTTCTCAAATTTGTGGATATCGCCTGATCTGACGGGGGTGTGTTCTGAAAGGCCTGCACGCTGTTGCAACTCTCTACCGAGCTGTATAGCCGCATCGGAGCAGGGCTAGGGTCTGCAACACAGGCTAAGCTAATAGCAAAACACAGTTTATCATCTCGATCATTGTTCACAATATATAGGTGGCGTCTCTTCTTGTGTATAAGCTCGCAATCGAGAGACATTTCAGGTTTTCGTCTAGCTCCCCCGCTAAGATCACGCACTGTTTGAATTACAAACTCCAAACGCTCTGTTGAGGCTATTTCAGCATTGGATTGCATCAGATCATCTAAAAACGTTTCGAACTGGTGCATGACGTTACTCCCCCCTTCATCGACAGAGAAAGTCACGCTGCGAGACACGCCGGGTCCATTAACCTCTATCTGCACAATATCGTTAGTGTTAACCAGCGGTGTCACCCGGTCTGATAAACCCCTGAGCATATTCATTATGTGATTATGAAATTCATACGGACACGGATGATCACCCTCAGGCCGGACAAAGTTGTGTCTGATCTCTATGTTATTGAATTCATCACGTACATTGATCTGAAATTCTTCACCTTCCTGACTAGACGGTTGAGGACTATTTAGCTCCTGTGAGACATTCATAGTGACTGGTTGATGTTGCTATTTAAACACACGATCAAAAAAAAAAAAAAAAAAAGGACATGAACAAACATTCAGAGTCCGACAATACACACAAGCTGGAGAAAGCTCCAGACAGTCTCACAGCTAACCGGAGCGCCAAGGCGGGCGTTGGGCAGATCCGCTGAGATCCAATAGCAAACAGCTCCGCGCTTCGATCACGATCTATTATAAAGCGCAGGTAAAAGTCAGGAATATAATAAAATAAATACATATACGGTAATACCCGTATCTAAACAGTCAACAGAATTTAACCAGCAGTAAACTCACCTCAGAGCGGAGTTTCGCTTTGTAGCAACCCCCAGTGCCTTTTTCCCGCTCCAGCCCGAAACCAGCTCCGAGCAGCAACTGGAGTTGAGCGATACTTCTAGCTGTAACAGAGTATGTATGCTATGGTGAATCTATCGATAAGCCAGCAGCGAATCCATCTTGGTGCTATGAAACATCCACAGACGATCGCACAATTGCGAGCTAAAAAAACATTTACTCCTCGCTCCAAACCGATAATACAGGTCGCCGATGTGAAGATTTCCTGAAGTCGCTGTGAAGTTGATTTCACCGCTGAACCCGTAACTCCAGCTCTTAGCAGGGGAAGCTCGGGAATCCCGCCAGGACTCAGCTCTGACGCGGTCTGACAATGACGCGGGCTTCTGGGATTCCCCTCGAATGAAGCCGGTGATACAGTCTTCGTGAAACCGCTGTTTTCTTTGTTCGTCGCAGCACCGCGCTCCGTGTCCTTAAGGTCGGATTGTTGAACGAGGTCCTTCCAGCATGCTGTAGAGATTAACCGTTTTCCGACAGCCTTTTATACAGGTAAATGCCGCCCGGTGAGCACCGCCCAAACCGGTTTACCTGACTTGCGGACGTAGGTGAAGTCAGGGGCGTGATAAATACAGCGAATACAAAGCAGAGCAGGGGCGTGTCAAACGCCGATTGGTGGACTGTTTTTTATCAGTAACTGTAGTAGTTTGATAGATTTCTTATTTCCAGCTTAAAGCAACCAGATTTAAAGTGATGTTTTTTTAAATCCTTATCTGTTTTTAAAGACTGTGTAATGGTGCATTTTTAAAATCAACAAAAGGATGAGCATCTGCTTCAACATAGCTGTGGGTGAATAAATTCTCTTTTTAGTGCTCTTACAAGTTTAATTTATCATGGTTGAATTGTTAGAATCAGATGTAATGGTGTCTCTAGAGTGTTGGAGCTAATGTGGTTTTAAATTAAAGTCAGGAAGCTAAAAAGCACCTTTTAACTGTTTAAAATAAAATGGAATGCTCAAGGAGTCATGTTGAGACAGAGCCCAGACCGTATAATATTAAAGGGACTTGTTCGGACATGTTCTGATGACACTGAGGAGTTAGATTCAAACCATTGGGGGCGCTATATATACTATAGGCTGTAATTTAATTTTTGAGCCACTAGGGGGAGGTATTTTCACATTTGGGTGTAACGTTACTTTGATCCACTAGAGGGGGCCAATTATACAATAGGCTGTTATATTAATTTTGAACCACTAGAGGGAGGTATTTATATATTTTGGTGTAATACTATTTATTGGGCCACTAGGGGGAGGTATTTTCATATTTGCATGTAGTTTAATTTTTGAGCCACTAGGGGGAGGTATTATTACATTTTCATGTAATGTTACTTTGATCCACTAGAGGGGGCCAATTATACAATAGGCTGTTATATTAATTTTGAACCACTAGATGGAGGCATTTATAAGTTTTGGTGTAATAGTATTTATTGGGCCACTAGGGGGAGGTATTTTCATTTTTTTTTTTTTTTGCCTGTAGTTTAATTGTAGAACCAGTAGAGGGAGCCATTTAGTGCCATATTTTGACAGGTGGGCGTGACCATCAGGGGGCGGAGCTTATTACGACAGGGCGGAGCTTGTTTCGACAGGTGGGCTTGGCCACCATTGGGCGTACCCCATTTTGACAGGTGGGTGTGTCCTATCTTGACAGGTGGGTGTGGCGATGATGACTGGCGAAGCCCTGAGCGTGTAATAACATCGCGGATGGTTTTACATTGAAGTTGGTTGAAAGTCATGAGCGTGTCATTATACATAAATGGGTGCTATATGGTGGGCAGAAAACGCCAAAGGACGTGACAAAACGTCCTTATAGGGCGCCCTGGGATGAGAACGGGTTGGATCACCATAGTTTCATTAAAAAAAGAAATTATTTCTCAGTGGCAACATGATGGACTTAGAGAGGAAGGGTAGATATTATTATAGTATTCAAAGGCATGTTGGGATTGGGAACACCGCAACCTGGGGAAACAACAGAACAGAACATGTCCTGATAACAAGACTGCGGCTTGGTCACTTTGGACTAGCATCTGGACTCTATAGGATCGAGTAGGATCAGCAAACATAATAATGGTTTATGTGAGAGTAGTGGGAAAGAAGAGACTTTGCTACACGTTTTGATTGAGTGTTGTAGATTGATGTCCAAAGAAGAGCTCTTTTTTCTCGAGTATTTGATATGGGACATGATGCCAATTCTATCAGGACTTTGCTTGGTCCTAGTGAACACCAGTTGGAAATCTATAGGGCTCATATGGATTTTATTTTTGTCACTGCATGGACTCTATAAAAGTGTGAGGTAGTGGGGTAGTAATTCCTCCTTGACAGAGGAAGGCAGCAATACGCCATCTTGCGTGCAGTCTGCCGTAAAACATAAGAAGAGAGGAGGATAAGATGGCGGAGTGAGAAGACGCCTTGCTGCAGGCTCGTATCTTGGTTAAGACTTTATCAATCCTTGATTGTTAACTGGACGCATTTTGCTGTTGAATGTCAGCTAAAAACAACTTCGGGTAATTTGGCTGGATACATTTGGGAAAAAAGACGTTCCTTTTTTTTCAATCAACTTAGTGTGCAAGTGTGGTAGCTAAAAATGGAGGACCACGACCACGACTCAGTGACTCTAGAAGGGAACTATGAGATGGCTGATTCTGAATCCGCGGATCAAACATCTAAGGCGGATCAAATTAATCTGGCTCATACTCCCATTAAAAACCCACTTCCTAAAAAACAAAAGAGAGGCTGCAAATCTTCTCAGGGAGATTGTATTGGCGACACCATCCTGGAGGCTGTGAATGCGTTAGCCTCCAAAATGGACACACAAACTGAACTTTTAATAAACTTTGAAAAGCGAATTGAAGAAAACTCCGCCACCATCATCGCGAACAAGGAACACATCACAGGTCTACAAGAAAAGGTCAACAAGTTACAAGTAGAGAATAAACGTCTGAAAGAATCTATACTAGAGCAAGCACGCTACAAGAGGAAAGGGAATCTGAGATTGAATGGGCTTCCTGAAAAACAAGGAGAGGACACCAGAGAAGTGGTCATTGGCATTTTGACCAGAGTGATACCCGTCTCAGTGGAACGTCTTCGGGAGACGGTTGACACAGTGCATCGCCTGGAAAAAATGAAAGGTCCGGCCACTTCAAACAACACTCCAAGATCGATAATCATCCAGTTTGTGACAAGGGCAGTGAGAGATGATGTCTGGAAAAGGCCAAAAAATGCAAAAGTATGCCAGGAAATGCACATCCAGTTCAAAGAGGATTTTTCTAAGGAGGACAGAGAGGCTCGGATGGTTCTGTGGCCGCTGGTACGTGATGCCAGAATGAGAGGTCAGAGAGCTTTCCTAAAGGAAGGCTATGCTCTTATCAACAACCGCAGAGTGAATCCTACTTGATGCCAACTAACTACCCTGGTTCCTTCATGTCCATAAACCCTAAAGTTTCGGGTATACGGGTATAAGGTAAAATGCTTGTTATAGGAAGTTAAAGGATGTGTTGTTAACTCCTGCTCATCTTATACTGTATTCTGGTTTTTTCGGAAAGAGCAAGAGACATTTGAATTATTACTTCTTTTATTTCTTTGAATGCTAGGGGGCTCAAAAATAATGTAATGCGAAAAGCTATTTTTCTTTTTTGTAAAAAACAAAAAGCAAATTGTGTTTTTTGCAGGAAACACATTCTGCTGAAGAGGATGTTAAATTTTGGAAATTACAGTGGGGTGATTCCCTTTTTTTAGTCACGGTTCATCACATTCAGGTGTGGTTCTGATTCTTTTCAATAGATTCCCTGGTAAGATAATTAGTCACAGTAGTGATTTGGAGGGTCATTGGCTTCTTGTAATGACGGAAATTAATGATGTAAATTACATTTTGGTTTGTATCTATGGTTACAATGATAGGAGTAAAAGAAAAACACAAATTTCTGATCTTTGTAAACTCATAACTGTTAGTATGCATTCTTACTCAACTGATAAAGTGATAATAGGAGGAGACTTTAATCCAGCACCAGACTTGTGGCTTTGCAGAAATCCTCCTAAGGCTCAATGCCATAAATATGATGATTTGATCATTCAACTGATGAACAGTGCCAATTTAATTGATTGTTGGAGGTTTAAGCACCCTAATTCTAAACAATTTTCTTGGTTTAGTGCCTCAGGTAATGGCTTAAGCTCTAGACTTGACTATTGGCTCACTTCTACATCGATAATGAAATATATTAGAAAATGTGATATCTCTGCCTCTCCCCTAACTGATCACTGTGTCATTTCTCTAGAATAACAATTCAGAAAACTTGACCCTAACCTAACTTCTGTGTGGAAATTCAATAATACTCTGCTGGACAATTCTGTTTTCTGCGGTGAAACCAAAAAGCTAATAGTGGAGGTTGCCAGTTTGTAAATGTCAGCTGTTGGTAAATGGGAGTGGCTTAAATATAAAATTTGAGAATTAGCTATTGATACTAGTAAAAAAATATACAAATTAAGGAAGCAAAAACAATTTAAGATTATCACTAATATTAATTTTCTCTCCCAAAAAAATGACCTATCACCTGATGAATTGTCCGAATTACTTATATTACAAGGGGAACTAGATAATCTATACTTAAACAAAGCAAAAGGGGCCTTCATACATTCACGTGCTAAATGGATCGAAGAGGGTGAGAAAAACACCTCATATCTTTTTAATTTGGAAAAACAAAGACAACAGAAAAAGAGAATATCTAAACTAGAAATAAATGGATTGAATTCGGAAAATAAAAGTCAAATTGAAGAATATATAATTTCTATTCTAACCTATATAATTCCAATTACTCAGAAGTAAACTGCTCATCTTTTTTGAATATGATAAAGGAACATAATAAAGGTATCGATAAAACCTTTAAATTTACTATGGAAGAACAAATCAGGATCAAGGAATTAGATAAGGCTATCTTGAAAATGTCCCTAGGAAAATCTCCTGGTCTAGATGGGCTAACAACTGAATTTTATAGATTTTTTGGAACGATATTAGAAGGATGTTATTTGAAGCCTTTTTGGAATGTATCTCGACAGGAAACCTTTCTAGTATAATGAAGCATGGACTAATCACTTTAATTCCCAAACCCAAAAAGGATATACAAAAACTGGATAATTGGCAACCTATTACTCTCTTATGTACTGACAATAAAATTTTGGCCCTTTTTTTTTGACGATAGAGTGAATACTGGTCTTAAGGAGATAATAGATGAAAGCCAGTCAGCCTTTGTTAAAGGTAGAAGTATACATAACAATGTTAGATTTGTACTTGATCTACTAGACTATAGAGACTGCAATGATGAAGGAAGTTTAATTCTGTTCCTTGATTTTTATAAAGCATTCGATACTATTGAACACTCCTTTTTGTTGAATGCCTTAAGATTTTTAGGATTTGGTGAAAATTTTTGTAAGCTAATCAAAATGTTCTACTATGATATTAATAGCTCAGTGTCCCTCAATCCAGGACTTACAACTAAATTTAGGATCCAACGTGGTATCTGTCAAGGGTGTCCCATCTCCCCAAAATTATTCATCTTGTACACTCAATTATTGGCCTTCCACATTATCAAAAATCCAGAAATACAAGGAATTCAGATATTTAATAGAGAAGTTAAATTAGGTCAATTTGCAGAAGACACAGCATTATTTTTGAAAGATAGTTCAATGGTCAGTAAAGCTCTTAATATTATAACAGTCTTTTCTAAGGCTTCAGGATTGGGGCTCAATATCAAGAAATGTGAAATTCTTCCCATTCATAATTGTGCTCAAAAATGTATTTCGTAAATTACAGTTCAAAAAGAAGTTAAATATTTCGGAGTGATATTATCTAAAAATATTAAAAGAAGAGAAGAGGTAAACATCTCGGAACATTTAATAGACATTAAAAAGGTACTCAGCTCTTGGTTGACAAGAGATTTGACTATATTCGGTAGGTCCTTATTAATAAAAGCTGATGGCATTTCAAAAATAGTATATCCCTGTCATGCCATGTTTATCTCAAGGGAAAACATTAAAAAAGCTAATTCCATTATCTTTAAATTTCTATGGAAAAATAAGACTCATTATATTTAAAGAGCTCAGCTGGTTAAAAGTTATGAAAAAGGAGGTATTAAAGCACTAGACTTTGAGGCAATGATCAGAACATTCAGGATCAAATGGTTGAAAACCTTCATTACGGAACAAGACTCCATGTGGTTTCATATCCCTAGTTCTATTTTTAAACAGTTGGGTGGAATTGATTTTTTTATAAGATGTGACTTTGAATTAAGTAAGACACCCATTAAACTATCCAAATTTCACGAGCAAACTATCCTTTTTTGGAAAATTATATTCCGACATAATTTCTCTCCACATAAGTCGATTTTATGGAATAATAGGTCAATATTAGTTGGCAAGAAAATGATTTTCAATAAGATGTGGTTTAACAAAGGTGTTATATTTGTTAATGATTTTCTTGATTGTCAAGGTAATTTAATTGACTTGAAGTCCTTAACACTAAATTCAACCTTAATTGTTGTTACAAAGAATTTTGCAAAATATGCAAGGCAATCCCCTTGGCATTTATTCAGTTGATCAAGAATATTATTACATATTCCAAGGTAAAGATTTTGTTACCAAGTGTATTAGTAAATAACTGTAACCTGCTTGATCCCAAATGTAATAATAAGGTGATTAATAATGCCATGAAGGAAAAGATCTTCCACTAGTATAATAGGAACTCTTTTAAGAAACAGACAATTTTTGACTGTGGGACTGTATGGGAAAATGCCTTCTCCAAATACATGGCCTGTTAATCCCAAGGTTAAGGAAACTAATTTCAAGATTATCAGTGGAATATATCCTGTTTCTAAATTCCTGGAAAAAAAATTTAAATTTGTGGCTGATAAATGTGCCTTCTGTAAAGCTGAAGATGAATCTTTAGAACATCTTTTTTTTTCCTGCCAACACTCGCAACGGTTATGGATGGACATTAAATCCTGGCTTAATCTCAAACTTCATATCCTTATATTTGATGTGGGAGACGTTCTTTTATATGTTAAAAACTTGAACTCTACATTTTTAGATGTCATTAATATTGTTGTTTTATTAGTTAAATACCACATACATTGCAGTAAATGGAGAAATGGTAAACCCTCCTTTCAATGTTTTCTTAATGAGTTTAAACAGTACTTTGCTTCTATTAATAGTATAAAAGATTGGAAGCCAGCCAGAATAATATCACAGCAGATTAGGATAACCTACTCTTCTGAATATTTGTATTATCCCTGCCTTGCTGATTTACATTGATTTATGTTACTGCGTTAAATGTGTGATCGCCCCCTAGCGGTTCTTTTGTTCCTACGTCCTCTCCGAGAGTCTGTATTTTGGTCTGTTGTATTGTCCATCCATCCATCCATTTTCCATACCCGTCCATCCTATGTAGGGTTGCGGGGCGGCTGGTGCCTATCTCCAGCAGTCAAGGGGCGAGAGGCAGGGTACACCCTGGACAGGTCGCCAGTCCATCGCAGGGCAACACAGAGACATACAGGACAAACAACCATGTACGCACACACTCATACCTAAGGGCAATTTAGAGCAACCAATTCACCTAACAGTCATGTTTTTGGACTGTGGGAGGAAGCCAGAGTACCCGGAGAGAACCCACGCATGCACAGGGAGAACATGCAAACTCCATGCAGAAAGACCCCAGGCTGGGATTTGAACCCAGGACCTTCTTGCTGCAAGGCAACAGTGCTACCAACTGCGCTACTGTGCAGCCTTTGTATTGTCCAAGTTCTGAATAATAATAAAAAAAGAAAAAACAGAAGAAGAAGAAGAAGTAGAAGAAGAAGAAGAAGAAGAAGAAGAAGAAGAAGAAGAAGAAGAAGAAGAAGAAGAAGATGATAAAGGGAAAGTAATGACAACAATGGATGCTCTTGGAAAAACTAGAGTAACTTCTCCAGGTAAAGATAAAATTAGTTATGAGATGCTTAAACACTTAGGGAGTAAGATGAAAATAAAATTACTAGAATTATATAACAAAGTTTGGGAAAAAGGGAAATTACCAAGCAATTGGAAAGAGGCTGTGATAATTCCTATAATGAAACCTGGAAAAGATCCAAGCAAACCAGAAAATTATAGGCCAATAGCACTCAAGTCACATATCGGAAAAATAATGGAAAGAATGATAACGGAGAGAATAACATAGTATCTTGAAAGTAGGAAACTAATATCACAGGAAAGCACAAATCAATAAAGAAAATTTTGTAGTAGTTTATTTTGATGTAGAAAAAGCATATGATGTGGTTTGGAAAGAGGGATTATTGATTAAATTAAGTAGGTTAGGATTTACAGGTAGGATATATGATTGGATAAAAGGGTAATGGAACTGTTAGATGAATTGGTTTTTCTAAATTGCCCTTAGGTATGAGTGTGTGTGTGCATGGTTGTTTGTCCTGTGTGTCTCTGTGTTGCCCTGCGCCCCTTGACCGCTGGAGATAGGCACCAGCCCCCTGCAACCCTGCATTAGGATGGACAGGTATAGAAAATGGATGGATGGATGGAATTATATTTGATACAAAATTAACATGGAAGGAGAATATCAATAAAATTGAGGAAAGATGTAAAAAAGTAATTAATATAATGAGATGTTTGAAAGGGAATGAGTGGGGAGCTAGTGCCCAGGCTCTAAAACAAATTTATATATCAATGATTAGGTCAGTTATAGATTATGGTGGTATTATATATAGTTCAGCATGTAAAACATTATTAAAAAAGATAGAAGTTATACAAAATCCAGCGTTAAGAATATGTAGTGGAGCAATTAGAACAACTCCAATAGTATCCATACAGGTAGAAATGGGAGAAATGCCATTGAAATTAAGATTCAAACATCTATCATTGAATTAATGGGCAAGTATGGGATATTCAGATGATGAACACCTGGTTAAAAAAGCTATGTATGCATGCTGGTAGAGTGAAAACCAAAAGTTTGAGAGTGTAATTTGGAAATTAAATAGGTTAGCAAAGATTATGAAATTACATGATAAAACAATAATAAAGAAATTCCTATATTGAGCTACTCCAATTTGGGTTTTTGCAGACGAAAATATAGCTTTTTACATTCAAAATAAAATGGTAATCAGTAAAGGCAAAGGAAACTGGGATAAGATTGTTGAAGAAAGATTAGGTAGTACACATAAATCGTTTATTCCAGTGTTCACAGATGGGTCAAAAGATTCAGAAAAAGAGAATACAGGATTTACTTTTTGTATTCCAATATTAAGAAAATATGTTAAAATAAGAACATCAGACAATTTATCAGTGTTTACGGTGGAAATGTTAGCAATTTCATTTAGTTTACAATGGATAGAACAAAATAGAATAAAAAAGGGTATAGTATGTTCAGACCCAATTCAATTCAAAAATACTTTATTGATCCCAGAGGGAAATTAAGTGTTGGCATAGCTCATATAATTAATTCTTTAAGTAGTTGTTGTAGATAATGATGGCTGTGGGCAGGAAGGATTTCCTGTAGCAGTCTGTATTGCAGCGAAACAGAAGAAGCCTCCGACTGAAGACGCTCAGTTGTTGTATGACAGTCTCATGAAGAGGATGCTCAGGGTTGTCCATCATTTTTTTTGATTTTATGAAGAATGCTTTGCATTATCATCTCCAGAGGTTCCACAGTCGTCCCAAGAACAGAACCAGCCTTCTTTATCAGGTTGTTTAGCCTTTTTAAATCTCTGTCCCTTCTTGTAGACGGCTTCACTGTTCAGTCTCCAGTCCAGTCTTTTGTCAAGGTGAACTCCGAGGTATTTATGCTCCTCAACCACCTCCACTTCTTTTCCCATGATGGAAACAGTGTTTGACTTATCCCTGTTTCTTCTGAAATCTACAATCATCTCCTTTGTTTTGTTCACATTCAAGGTGAGACGATTGTTTCCACACCATGTCACAAAGCAGTCCACCAGCTCTCTGTATTCAGCTTCTTGTCCATCTCTGATACACCCGACAGTTGCAGAGTCATCTGAGTATTTCTGCAGATGACAGGTCTCTGATTTGTACTGGAAGTCTGAGGTGTACAGAGTGAAAAGGAATGGTGAGAGTATGCCCCCCTGTGGTGCTCCTGTGCTGCTAACCACCTGGTTTGACACACAATTCTTCAGTCTCACAAATTGTGGTCTAGGCAAGTCATTGACCCAGGCTATTGTTGAGGGCTGCACCTGTGTCTTCAGGAGTTTCTGACAAAGCAAATTAGGTTGAATTGTGTTAAATGCACTGGAGAAATCAAAGAACATGATCCTCACAGTGCTGCCTGCTTTGTCCAAATGACAGTGGGTTGGTTGAAGCAGGTGGATGATGGCATCTTCAACTCCAACTCTACAGCGATAAGCAAACTGCAGTGGGTCCTGATACGTTCTTGTTTGCTTACTCAGGGGTGCCAACAGGAGTCTCTCCAGGACCTTCATGATGTGGGATGCCAGGGCAACAGGTCTATAATCATTGATGACTGATGGGTGAGTTCTTTTGGGTACTGGAACAAGGCAGGATGTCTTCCACAACACTGGAACCTTCTCCTGAGTTAGGCCAAGGTTGAAGAGGTGCTGCAGAGTCCCACAGAGCTGCTCTGCATAGGCCTTCAGGACTCTGGGGGTGACACCATAAGGACCTGAAGCCTTGTTCCGGTTCAGTTTCTCCAGCTGCCTCTTCACCTGACTTTTAGAGACAGAAAAGTGGGGGGAGGCAAAGGGGGTAGCAGCATTTCCTGACTTGGTTGAAGTCAAACTTGTGGATTCAGAAGAGTCCATGGCGGAGGTGAAAGATAAAACATCTGAGGTGTAACAGGAAAGCTGTTGATCAGAGGAGAGTGGGATGTCTGTTTGGCTGGGAACAGAAGAGGAGGATGCGGACCTAGTTCCTGAACTGAACCTGTTGAAGAATGTGTTTAGTTCATTGGCTCTGTCCAGACTTCCATCTATCCAATCCTTTCTGTCCTTAAAAACCTGTGATCTTTCTCATTCCTGACCAGACATCCCGGATTTTGTTCCTCTGTAGTTGGTTCTCCAGCTTCTTCCTGTATACCTCCTTGCTGTCTCTGATCTTGACCTTAAGTTGCTTCTGTATCCTCCTTAGAAATTCCCTGTCTTCCTCCCTGGAGGCTCTTTTTTTCTTGTTTAGCAGTTCCTTCAGGTCACTGGTGATCCTGGGTTTGTAGTTAGGGAAGCATCTCACTGTTCTGGTGGGGATGATGTTGTCCACACAGAAGTTTATATAGTCAGTCACATATCATGGCATTGATGTCCTCTCTCTGTGCTTGGCAAAGAGTCATCCAGTCTGGGGTTGCAAAACAACCCTGCAGGGCTTCTTTAGCTTCCTGTGACCATTTTCTCAATGTTTTCTTTGTAACAGGTTGCATCTGAACAAGTGGTTTATATTCTGAACAGAGAAAAACAAGATTGTGATCTGATTGTCCCTGAGGAGGTCTTGGTTTGGACATGTATGCATCCTTTACATTTGCTTAAAACAAATCCAAGGTCCTGTTTTCTCTTATAGAGCAGCTGACAAACTGTTGAAATGTTGGAAGTGTAGTAGAGAGCGAGGCATGATTAAAATCACCACATATTGCCACAAATGCATTGGGGTGCTGTGTCTGTACCTTAGCAACAACGGAACTGGTGACATCACATGCATTGTTGGCAACTGCTGAAGGTGGAATGTAAACAACTGCCAAAATTACACTGGTGAACTCTCTTGGTAAATAATATGGACAAAAACTTACTGCCAAGAGTTCGACATCTGGGCTGCAGAGACGACACTTCACAGTAACATGTCCTGGATGACACCATCTCTTGTTGACAAGTACTGCTATTCCACCTCCTTTTCTTTTCCTGCTCGTTTTCAGATCTCTGTCTGCTGTTACAGTCAGGAAGCCTGACAGAGAGACGTTGGAGTCGGGGATATGATCCAGTAAAACACATAACACTGCATTCCTGTACTCTGCCTGAGTCCTTGTAAGGGCTTGGAGTTCATCCATCTTGTTAGCCAGTGATCTTACGTTGCCCATTATTATCGATGGACGAGATGGCTTGAACTTCCTCTTTCTATGTCTCCTTTTCGCTCCTGCTCTGCATCCACGTCTCCTCCTTATCAACTCATCAGGGATTTGTGGCTTCAGTTGAGGTATTATTTCAGCTTTTGCAATGTTAATCAGCTGCTCCCGTAAACCACATTGTTACCATGGTTACATATCATAAAAACTTGTCAAAAAGAGAGTCACTCCAACATGCAGCCACCCAGAGCAGCGCAATTCTAGAATTACTCACTGTCACTCAATATCTCACTGTGAGCTCTAATGTCACTTAAATCAATGTCAACAGATAGTAGACCTGACATTTTATTTGAAATATATGAAAGCTTATTTAGATTAAATAAGATCGAGTCAGCAGTAAGATTCATGTGGTTTCCAGCACACAGGGGGGGTAGAAGGAAATGAAATAGCAGATTTTCATGCAAAGCAAGCAGCAAAACAAGGTACAATAATAGAAATACCATACAGTGTTTTGTAGAGTGTAGCAGAAGTGAAAGCAATTATTAAAAAACAAATAATGGGCGTATGGCAGGATCAATGGATAAGGGAAAAGAAAGGACGGCATCTTTATCATATTCAGGGAAAATTAGAAACAATGAATATTATACAAATGAATAATCAGGGGTGAAAGTAGTTTTAAATTCTTGCCGGTACTATTACCAAAACCTTCATCTCTCTCTCACTTCATGCATTTTAAAATAGCAAATATTCAAAACCCAAACAAAAACATTTCAATATTTTACTGTAGGCTACCTGTAGGCCTAGGGTTAGGGGTTAGGAGTTGACAAGAATTAAAAACAATTGATGATATTGTAAAATGATAAAATGATGGTTTGGTAGATATTTACCTTGGATTATGACCATTTAATTCTGTGTATTTGAAGAAGTTTGACCAAGGATTAAGAAAGTTACCTGGGGGATGGCCTACATATTCTGGCGGACAGAATTATCTGGCCTGAAATAATTTGTAATAACCTTGTAATTTTGACAAGGAGGACTTCCAGCCTGAATTATTTCTCTTCACCCACCAGAGAAATATCAAAATACCTGTAGGAACATGCACAAAATAGTCAGCAGAAGCAGGTTGGAATGCTTTATTTACATCACTAAAACGTTTTCTTTTAATGTTTGAGAATATAAATGATGTTCTACATGCCATTTCTCTTTTCAACCGCAGCCATTTCCTAATGTTGTGAAGCTGTTCACATATTTGGCAATAAAACCTTCCCGATTCTGATTCTCTTTTACTTTGTTATAGTTATTTATTTTAACACTAAAATAAACAGCGTTTTTCAGTGTTGAACTCGAGGAAGGTGGATTTTTGTTTCTAGCCGACAGAACTTTGGGCGACGTAAAACAATGAAAGAAAATAGTATTTTTATAGGAGATTGTGAAAGAGTCGTTTACTTGCCGAGAACAATTTATATTGAGTGTAATTTTTATATGAATCGAGACACAGACGTGACCGTTTTCTTATTAAGCCGACCGTGCGACACCACGTTAGAAAAATAAATCTATTTATTTCTGTGGTAACCCACAAACAGAACGATGAAGTAAAGACTTTTGGTTTTCACTATTTCAAAGATAAAACATCGTTAGTTCAACGTGTTGTTGGTTGTGATTGTGGCAGAGTCAAGTGGAACAGCGCTTCCTTCTACGTGCGCGCTCCCGACACAGAGGGATACAATTTTTGACGGGGATAACTGCCTTCCACGACACCGGCATTAGCTCATAAGAAGTTTCTTTTCTGAGCTGTTCTGTATGGTTAAAAAACTAAATAACAATTCAGAAACAATTCGGTATGAGTTAAAAGGAATTTTTAAATGGACTGGTTCTGAATGAGGACTTTAAGACAGGCAGCCGCTCTCCCATCTTCCTGGTGCTGCGTACCACCACAGAATTACAATAAGGTGTGTAAAGCAATACCAACGGCTTTATTAAATATTATACAAAATTATTTACACTATTCCAAAAGACAAACAAATTTGCCTAAATTACATTTAAACCAAATTCCCTTAAATAGCAAAAAATGCAACAATAACTATATCTGTAAATTATTTAAATCCAAGCTATTTCATAATTTCAAACAAAATGAAAAAATAAGACACTATAGTGATAAAATAACTAACAAATATATTAAGTTTATGAAATGGCCAATACCTCCTAAAATCAAAGAATTGCAGTTCAAAATAATAAATGGTTACTATCCATCAGCAGCAATGCTCAAAAAACGATTTGGCTTTGTGGTGGAGCCATGTGTGTTCTGTACCAAGGAAGAAGAGACTACTGAACATTTGTTTTTCTCTTGTTCAGTGATAAAAGCTTTCTGGCAAGATGTTGTTAATTGGCTGAAAACAAAAATGAAGGACATTACACATCAAAACTTACAGCAAATTCTATTTGGTAATGATGACCTTCCGAAAGAAATTTTCAGACTTTGCAATATCATAATAATTATGGGCAAATACTATATTCATAAAAGTAAATGGCAAAACAAATATCCATCCCTATTAGTGTTTAAAATTGAATTGAGGGATTTTTTTGCTTCTCTGAAACTACTAAAAGACTCAAGTAATATTTACTCTCTATGTGAAGATGTCTCTGAATATTTGTCATTCTGATTTGTAAAGCTTCCAAGTAACTTTACTATAAGAATATGAAGACTGAAGAAAATTTATGGTATTCGCTTTGGTTTAACTGATGGACCGAAGTGCCTTTTTATTTATCTATTTGTATTATTATTTTCTTTGTCAGAACGTTGTTTTTATCGAACTGCTGTTTGTTTCTTCATTTATATCTCCCTTCGAGAGATTTTGTATATTCTTTGCTGTAAAAAAATTGTTAAAAAAAAAAAAAGTACCACCACAGAATCTTTTAACGGTACGCAGTAACGGACCGTACCGGCTTACTTTCACCCCTGTGAATAATAGAGATCAAACAGTTATATCACGGCTAAGGATGGAACATACAGCGTTAAATAGTACGCTTTATTTGATAGGGAAACATCCTACAGGTTTGTGTGTTTGTGGAGAGGACAGGGAAACGGCGGAACATGTAATATGTGTTTGCACTAGGTATATAGAAAACAGGAATAGGTTAGAAGAAAAGTTAAAAGTAAAAGGATATGTGGTATTGAGTTTAAAGAATATATTGAGTGGGGGGAAATGTAAATATACGTTAGTTTTGGAATTCTTAAGAGAAAGCAGATTAATAAGAAGGATATAGTTTTGTTTTTTGTGAGTTTTTATTTTTTAACTAGGCTACAGTATATTGTCCCGATACGACCCACACTCCTACACAGTAGGTGGCGGAAATGCACCTGACGCTAGTTGCCACCCGCCAATAAACCCAAAAGAAGAAGAAGCAGAAGCAGAAGAAGAAGCAGAAGCAGAAGAAGAAGAAGCAGAAGCAGAAGAAGAAGAAGAAGAAGAAGAAGAAGAAGAAGAAGAAGAAGAAGAAGAAGAAGAAGAAGAAGAAGAAGAAGAAGAAGAAGAAGAAGAAGAAGAAGAAGAAGAAGAAGAAGAAGAAGAAGAAGAAGAAGAAGAAGAAGAAGAAGAAGAAGAAGAAGAAGAAGAAGAAGAAGAAGAAGAAGAAGAAGAAGAAGAAGAAGAAGAAGAAGAAGAAGAAGAAGAAGCAGCAGCAGCAGCTTGCCTTTGATATGTATTATGGCGCATTCTAAAGAATGGATATAGTGTTTTGCCTTTTATCCTCAGCTGTCACAAAGATATTCCAATTGTCAAGACTCAGCAGAAATGGCATGAGGACCAAGACGATGGAGGAAAAAGCTTTAGACGTGTACGGTAAGTCAGTGTGCGGCTAATAGAACTAGCTGATATGCAAAGGAGGTATGTAATTTTTGGCCTTATAAGGTAAACCTCGAAAATGTGTTTAGAAAACAAATCTCGTTCCGACGTCTGGCATATACGTACTGTTCATAAAATAAATACGTTCGTACTGAGTTTAAAAGTAAAAGTTCGCCTTTGTAATATCGCAGTTTTTTTAATGATCAATGTTTTAATTGTAAAAAAAAAATTTCTCCAGTATTTCTTAAAACATTCTAAATAATAGGTCTCTAATTTGGCTCCAAAATGGCTGTAGAAATTACTTATGAGACCATCTGAACCAGGCTATTTGTTAGGAGTCAAACAGCTTGAACGTCCTCCTCTATTGTGGGTACAAAATCCTTAACATGGTCAAAAAAATACCTTTGCTTCATTGTGTCAGTAAGAAGATGAATACAGCGTGCTATAACACTGGTAGAATCCCTGAGAGATATATTGAGGGTTAGAGCATTCTTTATCTTTGATTAAGCCTTTAATTATACTATATTCCCGTCTTCTCTTTTCTAATCTACAAACCTAAGTTTTGCTCTTCTTCCCCTCTTCAGTCCATTTTATGCACCTTTGCCCTTGTCAACATATATATTGTCTAAGGATGTTTGGAGAAAGTTAGTCAGTTAAGGGTTTTTACAGATAATTTATCTCTTGAATAACACTTAATTCTTTTTCTTTTTTCTGTTTGATTAAGATCTTTTTTGGTGCGAATGGCAATCTGGTGTTCTTTGTATTTAAAGTATTGCCATTTTTCTCTATAAGATTATATATTGCCATCGCTGGCATATTCTTTCAGTTGTTTCAACAATTTCTTTACAAAATGATTTGCATTTTATTAAGTTTCAGTTAATTTCCCCCCCCAAAAAAAAACATTTAGTGGAAGATTTTATGAATAGCTTAACCATACAATGATCAGTTAAAGGGGCAGCAGAGATGTTTGATTCTGAGACAACTTGAAACCCTATATCTGAGACAAGCCAAAAATCCAGTATCGACAGGACTGAGTGATTGAATTTAAACCATGTAAATTGAACCGGATTCTGAATTTTTTAGACGCCAGACATCTTTTAGTTTCAGCACATTGCAGAAGTCAAGCTGAAAATAATTGGATTGAAATCTAGATGGATTGAAATCTAGATGGATATCTATCTAATCAATCGTCCATCACCACATTGAAATCTCCATCAAATATTATTTCTTCTGTAGAGTATATTTTTCCTAAATTCCTAATGGTATGAGTGATTTTAAAAGGCATATTTTTGTTTTGAGAAACAGTATTGTAACCATAGATATTAACTAGAATAGAAAAACTTATCATTAATAATAATTCCACAAATTACCCAGGGTCCCTCAGCAGCTTTATAAATGTCTAAAATCTTCCCAGATAAATAGTTCAAAAGAGTAGCCACACCTGCTGATCTATTGGTTCCATGGCAGAATATAAGCTTATCGCCCCAGGACACATGCTGCTGAATTTTGTAGAAGTAAGTGTTGTAAACCTGAGATACTCTTTTTGGGAGGACCAGAAAGCAGGGCATTACAGTAATCAATTTTACTGGTGATAAAAGCATGCATCAGTGTCTCCGTGTTGGCCCGAGACAGAATGGAGTGGACTCTGGCAATGTTCTTTAGATGATTAAAAACCTATTTTAGTAATGTTTTTAATTTGAGGGATAAAAGTCAGCTTAGAATCAAAAATCAGGTTCTTCACCTGTAAAGTCAGATTAAAAGACAGTGATTGTAGTTTTGATAAAAGTTACTCTCTCTGAGCCTCAGGACTGAAGACTAAAACTTCCGTTTTGTCCTGGTTGGGCTGGAGAACGTTTTCTTCTATCCAGGATTTGATGTCTAAAATGCAGTTAAAAAGTGCATCCATTGGCCATGTGTCCTCAGGAGAAATGGAGATGTACAACCGTGTATCATCAGCATAACTGAAAATTGACTCCATGTCTTCTGATGACACTGCCAAGAGGGAGCATACAAAACTTAAAAAGCACTGGGTCTAAAATTGAACCCTGGGGCAAACCACATGTAATTTTGTGGGCCTTAGAGGAGCAGATATCTAAACTTACAATAAACGTCCTGTCTGTGAGATAGGATGTGAACCATGTGTGAACAGCACCAGAGAGGCCAATCTGTTTTAAACGGGTTAAAATAATAGTGTGGTCCACTGTATCAAAGGCAGCGCTTAGATCCAGTAGGATGAGGACCGTCACCCTCTGTGCATCATAGGTTGATCTGAAATCATTCAAAATCTTCAAAAGGACCATCTCGGTGCTGTGGTGTGTGTGTGTGTGTGTGTGTATGCATAGCCAGCCAGCCAGCGTGGTTAACTAGCTCAGATAGCAGGAGCTTCATCTACAAAGACGGTCTGTTAGTGCAATCAGTATCACAGCAAGCCATCTTTGTCCAATAAGTGCACGATTTATATCTAAACACTAATAAAGTTTGCGGATACAACTGATGTTCAAGTTCAGAGAAAGTAAATGGCCAAAGTCTTAACGTGAGGCTGAAGGCCTTCCCCGGAGCAAACAGGGGGGGTAAGCAGTCTATGACGGCAAGCTGCTAACCACCAGCCTAAGCGCTGACGGCTCATCCGAGACCTGTCAATCAAAAGGACGCGCCCCTGATTATTCATAATTTCAAGATTAAATTATGTCTAAACGGATGAGTTAGAAAAAAATTCACCCCCCTCAGAGTTGTCATGACGATAAACCTGACCTATTAAACCTAAAATGGTTTTTTGGACCAGGCTGTAAACATGTTTATTTCTGCTGTGAAGTTGGCCTTTTTAACATGGGAGTCGATGGGAAATTGCTCCTTTCTGGAGTAAGAAATAGAGGCAACAATTCACATTGGCTCGCCAAAGCTGGACAACACCAGATTGGAAAACTGTTGCCAGGTTACTCGATTTCAGCTGGAACATTCAAATGGTAGGGTCATGATTTGGTGTAAACAGCATAAAAGCATGGATCTGCTATTTAGGTGTTGTTGATGGTGATGTAATACTTTGAGACTGATTTATTTGACATACTATTGGCCCGTTAGTAGCAATGTAACATTGTGTTGGAGGAGACGAGCTTACTGAGTCACACAGCCCTGCCTCTCCCCTTTCAACAACACTTCCCAGGCAAAGCGTAACGAGTTCACAGATGAAAATGCTGAAACAATTGAAAGTTTGGCTCACTCAAATTGGAACAGATTTGATTGTATCAGATTGTGATAATCAATTCTAACTCTTGAGAATCGGAATCGATTCTTGAAATTTGAATCGATACCCAGCTCTAGTCATAAATATACATTTTTAATGGTTTTGCTAGTTATTTTCTCTTCATTTAATTTATACAATGTATTTTTTTCCCTTCAGAACGACAACTTCTTTGTATTTTAATGGAGCTGATGCTGCTGAGTTGCTGTTTGTTTACTTAAGAACAAGTTACTTTCTAAAAGAAGAAGGGGGAAGGCCCCTATAGGGACTGTGAGATGACCAACAGTGCTGTCTAATGAAAAGTGTTTACACTCTCACTACTGTTGTGGCCGTGGCTTGGTTCAAAGTTAATCGGACCCATGGTGGTCTGGGGGCCCCAAGCAATTGCCTGCCCTGCCTATTGGCAGGCAAGCTCAAATGATCTTTGAAACATTTAAGGGAGACAAAATAAAGAAAATAATGAACTGCAGAAATTTGTACGGTATAATTAAAATTTACAGCACAACATTAACTCTTTTTTTAATGTTATGTTAAATCTTTATGAGATTTTAAGCTACTTGTTTAAACCTGTTTCCTGCCCTTCCTCAGATGTGATTCGATCAATACGAGACCCAGAGAAACCAAACACCCTGGAGGAACTGGAGGTGGTGACGGAGAAATGTGTGCAGCTTCAGGAGCTCAGCGAGGATGAGTTCCTTATCATTATCAAGTTCTCTCCAACTGTACCTCACTGCTCCCTGGCTACTCTCATTGGTGAGTTAGTCTGCTGATAACATAAGTCTCCCTTAAACCCACCTGAACTGGTCACATTTTATAATTGGAAAGACTAAACAGATAATTTAATAATTGTATAAATTATGGTAATTGTCATTGTTTTGTGAAAGTTTTTTTTTCATAATGAATTTATTATCAGATCTTTTCCTATTTTGACATTATAAGACTAAGTCGACACTAAACAACTGATCAACAGTACCTCACCATTCATACAGGATGTTATCAAAGGGAAGTGTTCACCTAGTTAAGAGCGTCACAGAATGTCATTAGCAGGTTGCAATAGAGATGCAGAGACACTGAAAGACTCACAGAAAGGGATAGAATCCCACACTGCTGACCACTTTACTGTGAACAGTGCCCTGCGTAGCTTTGGTGAAAAACACCAAATTGTCACATCAGATCATTCAAAACCGTTAAGTTAGCATAATCTGTGGTGGTGGTGTCAGCTACGCTTCAAACCTCTCAAGCACAGTCACTGTTGATATCGTCTTGCATTGGTCAGGGAGCATTTGCACTGGACAATGGACCAGTGGGCCTCACATCTGTTTTCTGATGACAATTGATTCATGCTGAGCAGAAATTATGGCTGCACCAATGTTGGAGACATCAAGGAGAGCCCAATGCATCAGCCGCGGCTGCAGACAAGCTTCTGATTGTGGTGGTATTACAGTGTGGGTATGGGTGTCTAGTCAATACAGAACTGCCATGTACGAGGTGAATAGTACAGTGACAACCCCATACTACCTCAATACCATTATTAGTCGAGTAGGGTGCTCCTGCATGAACAATATATGGACAACAGCGTTCCAGTTCATCAAGGTTGCATCATTAGGGAACCTATGGGATCAACCGAGTCACCGTATAGAGGTACATAACTGACCTCCAGAACCTTTTTCCAGATAGTGTTTTCCTACTGTATCTGTATTTGATATACCACCGATTTCTCTTGTTTGGCTTTTACAAAGAATACAGTGGTCTGTAATCTTCATCTCAGATATACCTCAACTGTGGGAGACCTAATCTAAATAAAATCCAGAAAATCAAGTTTCTTTTTATCAACTTATATTTTACTGTATTAAATATTTGATTTAATAGATATCTTCAGGGATTCTGGAGAGCAGGGTCCGTTGGATAGTTGAACCTTGGATTCATGAGGAAAAATGTGGTCACCATCCTCCTGGCCATGGATCACTGGACCAGTTTTATAATTTATCAGTGTCCTGCAGCGTGCATTGGAGTTCACCCATCCCGTCTACATGTGTTTTTTGGACTTGGAGAAGGTGTTCGAACATGTCCCTCAGCGAGTTGTTGTAGCTGAGAATACAGCTCTTCTAAAACAAAGATTAAACTGAGTCCCAGAAGGTGTTTCATGTATTTAATTCAACATGTCTGGCCAGATCATGGAGGGGACAGAGATTACTCTTAAATCACCCTACCCAATCTTTCTGACTAACAGTTTAACTAGTATTCAGCTATCAATGTTGATCTCTCCAGCATGTCTCCTTCAATCTTCTTGTCCAGCTCGTTGAGAACTGGTTCATGCCAGTCTGATAGTAAAGCATGAAGCAGCACATCCAGGTCAGAACGTCCAATGGATATCTTGCTGCGTGTGACGTCTGTCACTCCGGTGATCTGACACATCTTTATCAGGAACCACTATGCTGGAACAATACGCTTATTTTCCCTAACTTGTCATCCTGCCTTAGATACATTCACTAGACAGAAAATATCTAATTAAATCCTGATTACATTGGAATATTCCTACAACAGGACTGTGAGGGTATGGGGTAACATTCCCCTTGATATGGGTTGTTAGGTCCCTGTATGATTGGTGTCATAGCTTGGTCCGCATTACGAGCAGTAAGTCGGGCTCGTTTCCAGGGAGAGTTGGACTCCAAGGTTGTCCTTTGTCACCGATTCTCTTCATAACTTTTATGGACAGGATTTCTAGGCGTAGCTAAGGTGTTGAGGGGATCCGTTTTGGTGGTTTAAGGATTGGGTCTCTGCTTTTGCAGATTTTGTGGTCCTGTTCGCTCTATCAGAACAAGCTCTCCAGCTCTGGAGCAGTTCAGAGCAGAGTGTGAAATGGCCGAATGAAGATCGGCATCTCCAAATCCGAGACCGTGGTCTTGAGCCAGAAAAGTGTGGAGTGGCTTCTCCGAGTTGGGGACGAGGTCCTGCCCAAAGTGGCAGGGATCTTAAATGCTGATCCATGGGAAAATTGTCTGACCTTAAACCAGTCTGTGGCAAAAAGTGGTTGGGGACCACTGCACTAGGATACCTGTTTTATATACATATATGTCCAATGAAATTGTGGATTTGCGTATGTTTCTGCCATGGCCATCTTTGAAGTCCTGACTGGACTGTAAAGTGGTTTGTGTCTTACGCAATAGATAATATCCAAACTCACATGGTGTCAGAATGGTGGATGTTTAAAAGTATTATGCAACCACATCTGGATAGTTTTTTTGTCTTTGTGGGTTTTTTTAACAATGACGAACTGAAATGAAATAGGAGTAGCAAGGCTATTTTAAAAGTTACAGAGTAGAAATGACAGATCATTTTCTCAAAATGTAAGGAGTGGAAGTAAAAAGTTGGCTAATAGATAATTACTCCAGCAAAGAATAGAAGAATTTCAACTTAAGTAGGTAACGAACTATGTGTACTTCATTTCTTGACACCTTTGGCCTAAAGTAGGGTTGTAGAAATAATTAAAGCTGCAAGCAGCCTTGAACGGCCTTCGCAGTTTTGCACTGCTCCAGCCTGTGTTGTGTTGGAAAGGACCAAAATAGCAGCTTTCAACCAAAATAGCCAACCTCCTGATGGGTATAGACCCTGGCTTGAAAATACTTTAATACCGTAATTTTCAGATTATAAGGTGCTACTTTTTTCACACGCTTTGGACCCAGCGTCCTGTACAACGATTCAGCTAATTTATAGATTTTTACTGGCTAACGGCCTCCAGGGGGTCACTGTAGCAGGAAGCGCAAAATTGAGACAGACATTTTGGGAAAGATTATGTGTCAAAGAGGACAATAACATTTCTGAGATACATGGCTGTGCTCTTCCAGCGTAGAATAAAGATTTGGGGCTGCTGTGCGAGGGGAGCTGCTTGTGAGCGCTCTGACATGGGAGAGGAGTGGAGCTTAGAACTGCTGGGTGGTGGTGGATACGCCCTTCTTGTCGTATCAACCCCAAAATTCTATCAGTTGTTCCTGGTCACATTTCCTAAATTTTCTTCAAGATCCATCCATAATGTTTTGAGCTATGTTGTTAACAGATGGCCAGAAAAACAAACAGACAGGCATGAAAACATTATCTCTTGGCGGAGGTAATAAAAGAATCGTAAGTGTACCATCTTTCTGTGTAAGTATCTTATGTTACAACATGAATATATGTTGCTGATATTCAGGTGCGCCCTATATGTATGTACAAAGTTTATTTTCTTTTTAAATTTAGTCGTTGCGGGTTATATTCAGGTGCGATCAATAGTCCGAAAATTATGGTATGTCTTCAGAAAACTACAAATATGTACTGAATTTCACAGTCTTAGTTGAAAGCATTGTTTGTGGCTGATTCCTTTCATGCTCCTAGGGGGCGTTGTGCAGGAATTAGGCTACCCTCACAGAATATTTGCATACATATGTTAGGGGTTGGACTGGATGATGTATGTGGAAAATAGAGCCAGACTTTTTTCCATGGCGTGACATCAGTAGGGTTGTGCCGATGGCTGACCGACATCACGATGGAGATGCCACGCCCACCACCCTGTCAGACACACACTAATCCTATAGTCTCTTCTATAGTTTAACTAAAAACTTTGCAGGGACTGCTCTGTAAACATTGAGAATGTTGCACAGTGGGAAATATTTGTATATTTTTGTATTTATTTTGCATGGTTTGTTTGTGTGGATTTGGTGTGTTTTGTTCGCATTTGTTTTCTCTCTGTGAAGCTCCAAGAGGAAAACCGAACTTATCTGGATGAGTCAGGAGGAGGAGCGCAGCAATCAACTGCTTTGTTACAGGTGCGCAAAAATTTGTTAGGCTGCACATAAAAGGAGCTGAGGCAGGACAGCAAAACCCACTGGCCAACACCACGAGCGATGACGCTCACATCGATGATCTGCCTTGCTCTGCCTGCCACTCGCAGTTTTGCGGGAGACGTGTGCGCGTCATCGCTCGTACTCACGTTCTGTTAGTACCGTTTCACCTCTGTTTTGAAAAGCGAGCGAGGATCGTCGCACAACTTGCGCCATGCGCACTATGAGTCAAGGGTGCGCGGATTGGTGCCTTCCTTTTGTTTTTCAGCTTTTTTTGGCTGACGGGGGAGTAGCACGCCGAGGGTGGAGACGTGAGAGCGTCAAAGGAGATCAGCTGTTCACCTGTCAGCCGGCACAGGGGAGGAGCGCATCATGGAGCTGCTCGGTGGGAAGAACTTATTGTAAGGCTGTTACCTGGGAGGAGAACCACCTGGAGTAGTAGGTGGATCCTGATACAAACACCGCCTTCCTATGGGTGACTGAGGACAAAATCCGGATCTCAAGTTTTATTTCCTTTTTTTTTTTTTTTTTACTTTTTGGCATCAGCGACTGGTCCACCACGAAAATAAGTTGTGCTTTACAGCTCTGTTCATCAGTCTCTATTTTATTTTTTTTCTTACGTGCAACCGAGTGCCAGGTATTAAAACGCCCGGGTGAGTACAGTGGGTCCCATTAAAGTGGCCACTTCATTAACTCTTTCAGTGAGTCACGCAGCTGCGTGAAGTGTATTGCAGCTTGGCACGTACAACGTATTCCAACTTATAATATATTAGGATAGTAAAATAACGAAAGTACAGTTTACGAAATTAAGTTTTTCCTACTTTTTAAGTAAAAATTTTTTAGGCCTATGTAAAGAGATATAGGGAAAAAAAAAACTCTCAGTTCTGGAAACCAAGTAGCACCAACTTGTTTTCAGTCACTGGCCACAGCTAGATGTTGTTTATTTAAAGTCTGTAAGTCAAAAGCTCTAGGAGAGTTTGTTAAAATACGACGTGTAAATGGGACAAATTGGCAGGTTTGATCCAAAATGCCCTACTTCGTGTTTGGGATGGGCATAATTAATCGACGATCGATTAATTGATCATTAAGAATTTCATCGATTTAATTTATTTTACCGATCAATTAACATTCTTCTGTTGTGTAGTGTGAGTTTTGAAGGAATGCAATGAATTTAGCTATGTGACAGTAATTAAACACTTTACCACACGAGGGCGATGACTGAAAATAAAACCCACAGGCCGACTCAGTTTCTTGCGAGTTTCTGTGTATTTCAAAAGTAGCATTGGGATGAAGAGGTCGCAGCAAAGTGTGGCGTGGGACCACTTTGACTAAAAAAAAAAAAGTCTCTGTTCACTGTCAACACTGCAAAGTTGTGTATAAGTACTTGAACGCACTTCCAACCCTGGTTAGAAGCGGAGGATCCTGCCCTTGGTCTCAATCAAGTCGGTGTTGGCACAGAGGAGCCGAGATGCACAACGAACAGAGAAACATACTCACCGATTACTTTCTGAGGGAGGCTCTGCCACCCCTGGATTGCACCCCTACAGACTGGTGGAAAATGAATGAAACAAGATTCCAGAGGCTTGCCAAGTTAGCACGGAGGTATGTGTATCACAGCGACGTCTGTCCCCTCAGAGCTGGTGATCTCAGCGCTGCAGGTCAGACGCGACAGCAGCCTGGTCTGCTTTTGCTTCTGATCCCAGCGCATGTTAACATGCTCATCTTTCTCAACAAAAATCAGTAGACTGCTGCTAATGTTGTATATAAGTTACGGTTTCTTTTTGTTTGGTCTTTTTTACTCCGTTAATGAGCCTAATTTATTGTTAGGTACGCTGATCTCTCTTATGCTATTTCTCGACTCTTTTTTTCCAAATGTAACACAAAACTATCAGAACTATATATATTTTTCTATTAAGTTATTGTTTAACATGACTTTTTTTTTTTTTTTTTTACTTTTTTGGGGAAGAAAAAAATATTAGCATCAGTTGTGTTAATGAGTACCGTCTTTTAGCTGTCGGCTCCGCTGCTTATAGCGCATATTTTCTTTGTGCAACTACCGTGAATTAACTGCCACAAGAGGTGTCCCACTTGTAATGAGGATCTCAATGAAGAAACACGCTGTTTTTCTATTCTCACTGCCTTTTAATATAGCCAATAAACAAAGAATTTTTTTTTTTTTTTTTTTTTACGTGTCCTGTTTCGCAGTGTGGAGCTCAGAATTTGTGTCTGAGTACCAAGTAGAACCCCCCAGATTTACTTTCACAAGCGGAGCAGTACAGCTTTTGCTATAGTCCTCCACTTGATATATGTGTGAAAAATCTTTATTATGAATTGTTGGGGTTTTTATTTCCTGATGTTATGGACACGGAGACGGAAAATTAAGGAGAAGAAAGAAGGAAGATGAAGAAGAGAGGTAGGAAACAAAAAGTCAAGAGAGAGGGTGAGTTGAAAATACAAGAGAGGAAGGGGAACAAAGAAAACACAGGAAGACATTGAAGTCTGCCTCCATACCCACAGGACGGCAGAGAGAGGGGGAAAAACAAAACAAAACACGAAAAAGGAACATCGACAAAACAAAACAAACATTGTGAACTAAGAATTACACAACCACATCACACAAAAATAGAGATAAAAATACAACAACAATGTCACGGAAAAACTCATGGTACCGATTAATCAAGC
Organism: Valencia hispanica; assembly: GCA_963556495.2. Classification (NCBI taxonomy): domain Eukaryota; kingdom Metazoa; phylum Chordata; class Actinopteri; order Cyprinodontiformes; family Valenciidae; genus Valencia; species Valencia hispanica. Next base: position 51,914,629 of record OY747706.1, read on the forward strand.
TCTAGTAATGATAACCTCAGCCCCAAGAATATATCCTTAAACACCAGAGACCCCACATCTATATGTGTGTGTTAGCATGCTGGTGCATATAAGGTTTCTCCATAAGAGTGTTCGATAGCTTGTGTGAGCAGGCATCAATCCGTCTCCCAGGAATCAATGCAGACATGAAGGAGATCGGAGGAAGGACGTCCAAAGGACCCCCAGAGCCCCAGGCGGACCCGGGCGGGGCCGACCGCATCCCCCAAGAGTGGAGCAAAGGAGAACCCCAGGGGAACATCCAGCGGCCACTATGCAGGGGCCCGGGGGGCAGCAGTGACGAGCCCACGGGCCCCGCCGGCAACCGGCCACACCAGGGCGGGCCGGTCAATGGACCGGGAGAGCCGGGGCCCAGGGGCACCCCACCCCCCAGCAGGGACCCGACAAGGGACCGGCCGACGAGGGGCCCCCGGCACTGCAGGGGCCGCGGCCGGCCGCCACGCGCCACCTCCACCCTAGGCCAATCCCCACCGCCAACATCCCAGTGCCCCACCGATAGCAGCAGGGGACGGACTGCATCCCCATAAACAATGAATTTTAATATAAAAATATCAATGATTAATCAAAAATCGATCGTTAACTCTCCCGATGATCGATGAAGACAGTTTAATCGAATGCCCATCCCTACTTCCTGTGCCATTTGGACCATGGCTTCAAGAGACGTTTTTGTAGACATTTCTGAGACACTGTGTGCCGAATTTCACAAACCTTGGTTAATGTATCGCTTCGGGCTGATTTAATGCCTTTGTGACTTTCTGCATAGGAGATATAACAACTTTATATTTTTGGCCTGGCCCTGCCTCTTCAACATGCATGAAAAATCCCTTTTTTGGATAACTTTAGATCCCTTCTGCCCGAACACCATCCTGACCAGTTTACAAGCAGATCGGTCAAAATTTCTTGTTCAATCAAATGCAGAGGCTGCAAATGGCGAAAACGGGATCAAAATCACAATTTCAGTTTCAGACTTTTAGGTAGGTAGTTCTACAAATGTACCAAATTCCATATCTCTACAATAAACCAAGCTATATGGGGGGGGACTCTGTTGAGCCAATTCATTGACAACTTTTGTGAAACTATAAATTACGTGAATTTCATGCACAGCTGATGTGCCTGCACAAAATCTTGAGTTTTTCAATTCAAAAATTGAATTGAAATGTTGTGTATGTTTAAGCCTCCAAAAAGCCAATTTATTTGATGGAAAAATAATAAGAAACAGAGTGGTTACAATAGGCCAGAGGTACTCTAATACAAATCTTAAAGGGCCACAAAAATAATTTCAGCCAGTCAAAGGTCTGTTTATTATCCTTTGTCAATTAATTCAATTTCAGTTCAATTTATATAGTGCCAATTCACAACACTTCGTCTCAAGGCATTTCACAAGATATTTAAATCATAAATACATTCCAATCAGTCAGTTAAAACGTTTTCTATCTAATCAACACACCTTAGTAAAATTTGCTTGAACAAACCTTGTCTGTTTAAATCAAAACAGCAACAAGAATACAATATAAGTTATACTCAGTGTTTCCCATACATACACTTAGCTTTGGTGCCGTGCCATGGCTACATTTTCAGCGCCACGGCAACAAAATGCTAAAAAAATGAATAATTTTATGGGGACGAGGTGATTATTTCTTAATTGAACCTGTTATCTACTGTCAGAGATCTGCATGTGATCAAAGCGTGCCGAGAGGGGAGGGGGAGGGGGCATAACTGATCCTCGTTCAGTCTCATCAGTCTTGTTAAGTGAAGGTCGAGCGCATCATACAAGCGTAAAAGTATGAGAGAGAAGGTAGTTGTGGTTAAATTGCTTTTTGATTTTACAAGTTAAGACGGCATTTCGTTAAATATATTGATGAGCAGGGCTCACGATTGTATTTTTAAGTAATTGGCCGTAGCCATTGACTGGTAAGGCTGTAGCTAGGGTTGCCAACCGTCCCGTAAAAAATGGAATCGTCCCGTATTCAGAGAAAATATTATGCGTTCCGTATTGAGGTGAAAAGGAATGCGGTTTTTCCTGTACTTCAGCTGCAATGAAAAAGAAACACAAAGGTGGAGTTATTCTAGACGAGCTTGATTGATTGCGCCCCTTGCCCACAAAGAAGAAGTCATGTCCAAAGAATTGCACATTTATTTAGATTATGATAGTATAACAATAACAATATAACGTGCAAAATAATAAAGCTTTTCAGTAATAAATATACAAAAAAAAGTTTAACTTGAACAGCAGTGCAACATCTGAGAATTATGTCAAAGTATTGTTATAAATAGAGGGATGGCAAAAACTGTTGAAAAAAAAAATAGACGTTATTTTTTTTCTCGCCGCATATTTGGCGCCCCTCACTAGATGGCGCCCTAGGCAAGCGCCTATGTCGCCTGTAGGAAGGACGGACACTGCTCCCTCTCCTGTTGCTCATTCAATCATGACTGATCAATGATCAGCTAATCGGCTTTTCTGTCGAAAGTCCCGTCTCTCGCTCTCGTTTGTTTATCGCCCACTTTGCGCAGAAAGAGGAAACCAGCGGATGTTGCGCTAAACAACAGCAGCACATTTAATAACTTGTTAGAACTGATTTAATATGACTTTCTAGTATCAGCTGATGTTTGCTGGAGCCACAGGCTGTAAAGGCTGCTGGTCATGATATCAGTTAGGAAATGTGGTGACAGGGAAACATGAAGATGAAACCAGGAGATTTCCTTGCTGTATTATGAGAGCTGAACAGGTGATTGAGAAACACGTTTACCTTTTAGGTGACATGAATAAGTTGAAGGGAAGTTATGAACTGTTTCTGAGAGACAAATCACACCAGGATCCCTCTCTACTTAGCTGACAGCTGGTAACTGTGCAGGGGCGGCTCTAGCAAAGTTTTGCGAGGGGGCCAGTTAGTGCGAGTGACAATACAGTCAGCGTGTCGATAGCACAGACAAGACTGCACTGTTGCTATGTTACGGAGCTGACACACGGACATCATGTGGTCTACCTGTTATTATCTAAATAGAGCGCGTACAATACCGCGCTGCCTCATTATTAAAAACGTGGGTATAGTGAAATAATCGTGGTTTCAGAGCCAGAATTTGGTGGTTTGCGATCCAGGTCCGGACCATGGGCCGTCTGTTGAAGGACGCTGCAATAAATATTTCAATATAGCTGATGCTAGAAAAATGAATTATTCATAGATTCTCGTTTGCTTCTAAATCAATAAAAACTGACCTGTTCTTATTTGCCAGATTGTTGCAAATTTTTCCAGCAGAAGCTCTGCACCAACAGAGACACTCAGTCCCCCTCCCTTCCCAGCAGCTTCTCACCTGACCAAAAACAATGAGCTGCTGGAAGTTTTTAATTCTGCAAGCATGGTAAATGCATTTAGGAGAAAAACATGACACTTTCTTTAGTCAAGAAGGCATATAAAAGCATTTCTCTGAGATGCTTTCCTTGTGAGGCAAACAGACAGGGAAAGAGATAAAATGGCAAAGAATGTTACATGCTAGCTACGAGCTAATATTTCAGAATAACTTTAAAGGTCAGTAAACCTCATATATCTGCAACAATGCAATAGTAAATCTTCTGAATGATGTAGGCTAATGCTAACTGTGTAAATGATAGCTTCATGAACATGGACAGCCCAATAATCACTCTTGAATATTCCTACACCATCTCCACTTTTTTCCCATGATGCAAATAGTATTTGACCTGTTCCTGTTTCTTTTGAAATCTACTGTCATCTCCTTTGGAATTTTCACATTCAAGATAAGATTGTTTCCACCATAGCACGGTGCAGCAGCTCTCTGTATTCAGCTTCTTGTCCTTCTCTAAAACATTCGACGACTGCAGAGTCATCTGAGTATTTCTGCAGATGACAGGTCTCTGACTTGAAGTGTACAGAGAGAAAAGGAATGGTCCTGCTTAGCACTTGGTTTGACACACAAACTTTTAGTCTCACAAACTGTGTTCTGTTTGTCAGGCAGTCATTAATCCAGGTGATTAAGATCTCGACCTGTGTGTTATGGAGCTTTTGATGCTGAGCTTGTTCCTGAACTGAACCTGTTGAACTTGTTCAGTTAATTGGCTTTGTCTAGGCTTCAATCTATCCCATCCTTGTGCTTAAAGCCTGTGATCTTTTTCATCCATGACCAGACATCTCTGTCATTGTTCCTCTGTAATTTGCTCTCCACCATCTTCCTGTATATCTCCTTGCTATCTCTGATCTTGACTTTAAGTTTGTTGGAAACACAGTCATGGTTACCGGACCAAAGCACAGATCTCCCATCGGTAGGACTGATGATCACACAACACTCTTAAGTTTCAACAGGAAGAGGGGGACGTTTGATCAGCCAAACTCAAACCAAGCCAGCTGCCGCCCTGCACTTTGGCCTCTTTGTTCATGGACAACCACAAAGGAGAGGCGTGAACTTTTAACCTCCTTCGCTGGCGATGGGGGAGGCCAGTATCTGAAAGAAACTAATTGAATCCAAAAGATATACAACTGCCTGTTGATGTTGATCAGGTGAACTGTATCCTGTCGATGAATTAAGTCCTGACTGACTTGTTCAAAACCCTGCAGAAAGAGTAGTTGAATTACAGATTCTACCAGGGAGGGAGTAGGAACTGATTACACTCCGCTGCACGGGTCAAACCTGGACCCGCCGACCGCATCTGAAGCTTCACTGTTAGCGGTCCACCCAGCTACTGATAACAGGCCAGCTATAACAGCTGGTTTCTCTGCTTTATTACCGGTGTTTTCAGACAACGGAGCCACCCTTCCCTGAATGTTTAATAAACTTTCACATAAGGTTGTGTCTAGACAGAGATAAATTAGTGCAAAAATAAACAAATTAAGGTTTGTTTTGATTCTTTATTTCACTGTGTTCTTGCTGCATTTGTAAGAATTCATTCTTCTATTGTTTGGGTATTGCTGGTTTGGTCATCTTTATTTGACGTGTTTGGCATCCAAAGTGAGGTTTCTCCCTATACCCTCAAAACATGCTCAGGAATCACGGACACCGCATGAAGAAGGGCTTCTGGATTCGTGATTGAGTCAGCTGATGGAGATATTCATCTATCATTGCCAACCCTAATTGAGTGTAACCTAATTCCCAATTATAGAGACGAAATCCCTACCCCAGAGGCTGTGTGTAGCCACACGCATCTCGAGCCTATTGATGACAAGATCCCCCCTCTGAACTCTTCGGCTGAAATACTTTTACTTGGCAGAGACATCATCCGAGTACACAAAGTACACAGCCAACACAACGGTGATCACAAGAGCCCTATGCCCAACAACTAGATCTGGGTTGGGTTATAATTGGTAATGTCTACTTTGGTGGGGCCCACCGGTCAACTGTCAACACATTTAAGACCAATGTCCTTGAGAATGGACCTCCCACCTTCTTCAAGCCTTGTGAGAACAAAATCATCTTCAAAGAGAAGGTTGTAAACGAACGGTTTGTGCCCTCTGCCGCTCCGACCTCTACTCAGCCAAACATAGGTGCGCTGGTCTTCAATGTGTAGGTAATGGCAGGAAGCAAAATGACCACAGTGCACACATCGAGTTTTATTAATGGCTGCTCCGTTTCTGTTTTGCTCAAAAGCACAAAATGCTGCACTGAACTCAAAAAAGTGGTCATTTTTATTTTATATATATATATATATATATATATATATATATATATATATATATATATATTAGTGTTTCCTCTGTTTTCTTGAGGAAGATTGCATTTTTTTGGACCTGTGTACTGTATTTGAAGCTGGTGGAAGGATTTTTGTTGTTAATCTTTTATTTTTTGATAACTTGTTATAATGTGTAACCATGAAAACAAGTTGTTTTATAGCTGGGAGCAGCTGATTAACACTCCAGAAGCTGAAATACTACCTCAACTGAAGCCACAAATCCCTGATGAGTTGAGGAGGTGTGGATGCAGAGCATAAGATCACTGGCTAACTAAATCAATGCATTTCTGGCAATATCTGGTGATTTAATCATGCCTCGCTCCCATCTTCACTTCCAACATTTCAAGTTTGTCAGCTACTCCACAAGAGAAAACAACACCTTGGATTTCTTTTATGCAGATATAAAGGATGCATACATGTCCAAACCAAGACCTCCTCTGGGACAATCAGATTATAATCTTGTTTTTCTGTGCTCAGAATATAAAGCACTTGTTCAGAGGCAAACTGTGACAAAGAGAATTGAGAAAATGGTCACAGGAAGCTGAAGAAGCCCTGATGGGTTGTTTTGAGACCCCAAAGTGGACTACTTTTTTCAAAGCACATGGAGAGGAGATCATTGCCATGACTGAGTGTGTGACTGACTATAAAAACTTCTGTGTGGACAATATCATCCCCACCAGAACAGTGAGATGCTTGCCTAATAACAAACACTGCATCACCAGTGACCTGAAGAAACTACTCAACAAGAAAAAAGAGCCTTCAGGGAGGGAGACACAACATTTTTGAGTAATATCAGAGATGTCTGGTCAGGAATGAAAAAGATTACAGGCTTTAAGCACAGGAAGGATTGGATAGATGGAAGTCTGGACAGAGCCAATGAACAGATCGCATTCTTCAATAGGTTCAGTTCAGGAACTAGCTCAGCATCCTCCTCTCCTATCCCCAGCCAAGCAGACATCCCACTTTCCTCTGACCCACAACTTTCCTGTCACACCTCAAATGTTATATCCTTAACCTCAGTCATGAACTCTTCAGATTCCACTCGTTTGTCTTCAACCATGTCAGGAGATGCTGCTACACCCTTTGCCTCCCCCTCCCAATTTTGTGTCTCTGCAGTTCCAGATGGTGTCAGTCCCAGAGTCCCGAAGGCCTGTGCACAGCAGCTCTTCAGGATTCTGTAGAAGCTCTTCAACCTTAGCCTGACACAGGAGAAGATCCCAGTGTTGTGGAAGACATCATGCCTTGTTCCAGTACCAAAGAGAAGTCACCCATCAGTCAATATCTACAGACCTGTTGCCCTGACATCCCACATCATGAAGGTCCTGGAGAGACTTCTGTTGGCCCACCTGAATAAGCAAAGAAGAAGAAGAATCAGAAGAAGAATCAGCTTTAATGGCCAAGTATGACACATACAAGGAATTTGACTCCGGCAACTTTTCTCTCCAGTACAGAACTTAAATAAGAGAAATAAATACAAATAAATAATAAAGGATAATATATACACCAAACCGGGGTTATTTTACAGTGAGTATGTACAGCAGTGCAGAGTTATAGTTTATTGTTATGCGAATGGACTCACACAGCCTGGGGGAAAAAACTGTTCTTGTGTCGGGTGGTTTTGGCGTACAACGCTCTGTAACGCCGGCCTGACGGGAGGAGCCTAAACAGATTGTGGCCAGGGTGTGAGGGGTCTGTGGTGATTTTTCTGGCCCGCTTCTTGACCCTGGACTGGTACAGGTCCTGAATGGAGGGAAGATCAGTACCTATGCTCCTCTCTGAGGACCTGACTGTTCTCTGCAGTCTGTCCTTGTCTTTTCTGGTGGCGGATCCGAACCAGACAGAGATGGATGAGGTCAGGACAGACTGGACTATTGCTGTGTAGAAGATGGTCAGCAGTTCCTGAGGTAGGTTGAACTTTCTGAGCTGACGCAGTAGAACATATCAGGACCCGCTGCAGTTTGCTTATCGCCGTGGAGTTTGAGTTGAAGATGCCATCATCCACCAGAAACTCCTGAAGACACAGGTGGAGCCCTCAACAATCGCCTGGATCAACGGCTGACAAACAGACCACAGTTTTTAAGACTGAAAAATTGTGTGTCAAACCAGGTGGTCAGCAGTACAGGATCACCACAGGGGTACGTACTCTCACCATTCCTTTTCACTCTGTACACCTCAGACTTCCAGTACAAATCAGAGATCTGTCATCTGCAGAAATACTTGGATGACTCTGCCATTGTTGGGTGTATCAGAGATATACAAGAAGCTGAATATAGAGAGCTGGTGGACTGCTTTGTGACATGGTGTGGAAACAATCGTCTTACCTTGAATGTGAACAAAACAAAAGAAATGATTGAGGATTTAATGAAGAAACACGGATAAATCAAACACTGTTTCCATCATGGGTGAAGAAGTGGAGGTGGTTGAAGAGTATAAATACCTGGACAACAGACTGGACTGCAGGTGCAACAGCGAAGCCATCTACAAGAAGGGACAGAGCAGACTGTACTTCTTGAGGAAGCTCAGGCCCTTCAAGGTTTGCAGCAAGATGCTGCAGACCTTCTACCGGTCTGTTGTGGAGAGGGTAATCTCTTCAGCCATCATCTGTTGGGGTAGCAGCATCAGAGCCAGGGATTTAAAAAGGCTAAACAACCTGATAAAGAAAGCTGGCTCTGTTTAGGGGACATCTTTGGAGCATCTGGAGATATTGATGCAAAGAAGGATTCTTCATAAAATAAAAAAAATAATGGACAACCCTGAGCATCCTCTTCATGAGACTATCCTGCAACAACAGTGTTTTCAGTCGGAGGCTTCTTCACTTTTGCTGCAACAGAGACCGCTACAGGAAAGCTTTCCTACCCACAGCAAGCATGATCTACAACAACTCCTTATAGAATTAATTGTATGAGCTACAACAACACTTAATTTCCCTCTGGGATCAATAAAGTATTTTTGAATTGAGTTTTAATTTTTCCTTCAATGATTCAAAGTTTGAAAACGCCCCCTTGTGAATAAAAGAAAATGTATTAAGACCATTTGAGACCCAACTTGTTCACCTGTTATCTAGGGCACGGGTTCTCAACCTTTTGCAAGCTGGGCCCCCCCCAAAGCTGGTTCATTGCAGTTGGGGCCCCAGTGACCCCCCCGCCCCGCATCTTGCAGGTAGGCGATGTTAATGTGAGACCTGAGCCTGCTTTGCCTTGCAAAGGTCCTCAATTCTTGGCGCAATGTTTGATAAACATAGCCTCAAATCATCCTCGATTTGTGCACGATTGCGGTATTTTGTTTTGAGTGCAGTCATTTTTGAGAATCCTGCCTCACACAAATCTGTCGACGCGAAAGGAAGGAGAATCTTCAAGGCGACGTCACAGAGTTGAGGGTATTCCTGCATCAATGCTGCCCAGAATGACGAAAGAGGGCAGGAGCTAAAGAGTTCCTTCAGTCTACTGTCACTCTTCAGCTCAATAAGCTGGTCCTGCATATTGGCCTAATTGACATAGTGTGATCATATTTTGATTTCCAAAAAAGAGGACATCTGGCACAGTACTGAAACACTTTCAGGACCTGGCCAAGACTTTTAATTTTAACATATTGAAAGTGTGCATTATCAATGTGGCTAGAAAAGATTAGGTCAATAACAAACTTTAGTAGAAAAAATTATTTTATAATCTCTGGAAATAAATTATAATACAAATAAGTACTCTTCTGAATTAAAAAAGTTACCAGCAACAATATTAGTTTACTTTTTAAATTGCACTGGACAAAAACTGAAGAAAAATCTGAAATAATCTTCTGAGAAATTAAGTATTTTCTTTCCACTGTAATAAAAGTAAACAGCTGCAGACTCAAAAAAACAATAAAAAAAGCGCTTACTCTATTTAGTTTACATCTTCATCCTCCACAGTCAATTTATAGATGAACTCTAACTTTGCTCAGCCTTTTTATAGTTTGTGTCCATGTGATCTATGGGATATTTGCCACTTTTGTCACACACAGAAACACACATGCCGGCTATGTGAATGGTGCACTCCACCACCCATTTGTTGCGACTGGATGGTATATATTTTGTGGTTCGTGCATGAAGCTTGTGCTTTGACTTCTTGTAAACAGCAGTAACTCAGCGCAGCGCTGCGCAATTGCGTTGCAAAATGCCGCATAAAGCGGTGAAGTGCGCCGCAACTCGGCGCAGCGCTAGGCAATGCATGCGGTGCGCCTCAACTCGGCCTGCTGTCTGTGCCGTCAATAAACTGATCCGAACCAGGCACTTAGACAGCAGCTAGGGAGGATGTTACATGATAGAAAGGCTGTCATACTGCATCACACCAGTCAGTTTTAAGTGTGGACATTTTCATCAGTCTCAAAATCCCCCCGGATGCCCTGGACAGCACATGAAAAGTGGACATGTCCAGGGAAAAGAGGACGGTTGGTCACCCTAAATTGACAGCTCGTTTGCTGTGCACACAAATGGATCTCGAACCCACGTAAAAGAGCCATAATCCTCTTTACAGTACGTCACAAATTTTCTCTTTTCTGACAGGTGGTCAGACGCTAATTGAAATAGGGAGGAGAAATCATGGGACGTGCCTGCATCAGTGATAAAGTCTACAAGTCTGGGGAACATGTCACGGTTCCCTCGACTGATGCGGGCATGCCAGAGGCTAATTTTTGTATAAAGGCGTGCACTTTGTCTGCAAGGAGCAAAATGACTTTCGCGGCCTTGCAAAGACAGGTTAAGGTCATTCAAGTGGTCAAATATATTGACCAAATAGAACAGAGACACAAGCCACATAGTGTAATCCAGATGCTTCGCCAGATCTGATTTGATTTCTGCCAAAAACCACTTCACCTTCTCTCACAGCTCATACAACCGCTGTAACACCCGCCCCCTGGAGAAGCAGTGAACTTAAGTGTGACTCGCTTAATAAAACCGCTTATCACCTGCATTTGCGCTCACGATCGACAAACGAATCAAATTTGTTCAAAACTTCTTTTTTTTATCAGTCCAAACACATTGTAATTTCTATTCAGGAGTTGTGTATATACAAAACTATAACTTTTTATGACAGTAGTTTAACGATTAAAAAAAGTCTAATTTTTCTTTTTGAGTTTTTTTCCTCCCATGGAGCCTACTCGCCCCAAGGTAGAGAAATCTAGGGTACCAATCTAGGGTATTGGGTTTAAACTTTGAATCATGGGCACACCACCTTAAAATTCTGAATGACTCCTCTTATTTGCAAATTTGTATAACTCCCGTCCATGGTTTCAGTAAAGGTTCGTACATAAAATCTTCCATTATATGAATTTTGTTTTGCAGATTTTTGTCAGCTAGTATGGCCATAATTGGTATTCCCTTTATGATAGTCCCTTCATCAGCCTTCCATCTGGCAGAATAGGCAGGTGAGCATTAAGGTTTAAGTCATGCAGCGTTGTAATAATCCTGAAGGCATGGGAGGCCCATTCCTCCTTTCTCTTTCCTTAATTGGATTGTCTGATATTTAATTCTAGCCCTTTTATTTTGCCAACTATAATTAGACTGTATTCTATCCCACTCATCAAATTGTTTTTTACTTATGAAAGTTGGGAGAGATTGGAAATTGTCTCTGCTCTGTCTTCTCAACTCCCCAGACGGTCGTGGCAGATGGCCGCTTGTACTGAGCCAGGCTCTGTTGGAGGTTTCTTCCAGTTAAAGGGGTGTTTTTCCTCTCCACTGTTGCTAAATTCTTGCTCAGTATGAGGGATTGCTGAGGGATTGCTGTGGTTGGATATCTGCATCAACAGGACGCAACCTCAAGTCAATGACTCGATGCAATCTGCTGGGATTCCTTAAATAGGAAACTAACTAAAGCTTTAAACTAATTGGAATGTTTGTATGATTGTATTGAAATTACTTTTCTTGTAAAGTGCCTTGAGATGACATCTGTTGTAAATCGGATCAATATAAATAAACTAAATTGAAATGGTACAGTTCATTCTGACATATTCAACCCGAGAATGTAAGTTATTAACCCAATCATCTGAATCAACTAATTAACTCTAAACACCTGCAAAAGATTCCTGAGGCTTTTAAAAACTCCCAGCCTGGTTCATTACTCAAAACCGCAATCATGGGTAAGACTGCCGACCGGACTGCTGCCCAGAGGCCATTATTAACACCCTCAAGCAAGAGGGTAAGATACAGAAAGAAATTTCTGAATGAATAGGCTGTTCCCAGAGTGCTGTATCAAGGCACCTCAGTGGGAAGTCTATGGGAAGGAAAAAGTGTGGCAGAAAACGCTGCACAACGAGAAGAGGTGACCGGACCCTGAGGAAGATTGTGGAAAAGGACCGATTCCAGACCTTGGGGGACCTGCGGAAGCAGTGGACTGAGTCTGGAGTAGAAACATCCAGAGCCACCGTGCACAGGCGTGTGCAGGAAGTGGGCTACAAGCCACTTTTGAACCAGAAACAGCGGCAGAAGCGCCTGACCTGGGCTACAGAGAAGCAGCACTGGACTGTTGCTCAGTGGTCCAAAGTACTTTTTTTCGGATGAAAGCAAATTTTGCATGTCATTCGGAAATCAAGGTGCCAGAGTCTGGAGGAAGACTGGGGAGAAGGAAATGCCAAAATGCCTGAAGTCCAGTGTCAAGTACCCACAGTCAGTGATGGTCTGGGGTGCCATGTCAGCTGCTGGTGTTGGTCCACTGTGTTTTATCAAGGGCAGGGTCAATGCAGCTAGCTATCAGGAGATTTTGGAGCACTTCATGCTTCCATCTGCTGAAAAGCTTCATGGAGATGAAGATTTCATTTTTCAGCACGACCTGGCACCTGCTCACAGTGCCAAAACCATTGGTAAATGGTTTACTGACCATGGTATTACTGTGCTCAATTGGCCTGCCAACTCTCCTGACCTGAGGAGACTGCACGTAGCCATGTGACTCCACTCCATATGAATAACATAGTACAGTGTCTTAAAGGCACAAGAACATCCTCAACCGACACATCTTTTCATGGGCATAAATAACGTCAGTTATGTCATACATTTTGGTATCTTGTAAATGTTCAGTTTATCACCCAGCCCTAGTCAGAACCACTAAGTTCCCTGGCATGAAGATCTCTGATAATCTTATCTGAAACAACACCAAGTCTGCTTGTGAAGAAGGCATTGTTTCCCGCAGAGACTGAGATGAGCTAGCCTTCCAACTCTGATCTTTACCACTTTCTACAGGGGCATGTTGGAGATTGTCATGACATGCTGCATCACAGTGTAGTTTAGGTACAGTCCTTAAGATCAAAATACCCTGTGTTATGAGAAGAACTATTTATTCCGTGTATGCTTTTCTTTCTACTTTGTAATTATACAAATATTTATTTGTTGGTCTGTTGCATAACATTTTACCATTTTAAATTCTGCAATAGGTTTATTAGTATCTTTGTCTGATGATCTGTTTCCTGCAGGCCTCTGCATACAAGTGAAGTTGCAGCGGTATTTGCCATTTAAACACAAGGTGAGTGTGACAATGGTAACGAGACATTTAGGCCTAACAGCAGATTTCCCATGTTTCTCTTGTCTTCTGAGGAGCAGTTATGTTGTTATAGTACAATTTAAAAATGATTAAAAGACTTATGTTTGTAAAGAAATATGTGCATTTTCCATCATATATCCCATGTTTCAGATTTAATTTGTTATTGTGTTTGTAATCCTAAACCACCTTCACTCAAAGCTATTATTTCAAGTCATATCTGGTCTTGGTGGAATTTCTCAAGAAAAGAGACAAGCAAGTTACACAGAAACATGCAGTTTGATCAGTTTCTTCTTTTTCTCTTCAGTTGGAAATTTACCTTTCAGAAGGAACCCATTCGACTGAAGAAGACAGTAAGTATTTATTTAATGAAATGACTTAATACTAAAATACTTGTATAGAAAGTGTAATGTAAAAGTGATGTAACTGAGTCTACTAAGCCTTAACATTACTTTTGTGAAGGTATGTACTGTATATGGGTAATAGGGAATTATTGTTTTTTGGGTTCTGTGAAATATTTTGCTATATTCTTCTTTTTTGGATAGAGAGTTCAGAAATCGCGTGGAATTAATCATCAGTTAGCTGTTTTGTAAAAAAATAAATAAATAAATAAAAAGGTTGAGACATAGAACTGCTTTATTTACTTGCCGTGCATTAAGGCTTTGTCAAATAAACCGTGAAAAAAACTACAATACTTGAAAAGTGGATTAGTGTTGAGGAAACAAATTATGGACACATGAACTTTTTTGCATGTCTTCTGACATTTTGACAGCTTGACTTTTTCGTTGCATGACCATTTACATTCCAACATTCCCGTACAGCAAGTGACAGATTAGATTTGCTTGTCATTTTATTTCCTTTTTATTTTTAACTTCCAGCATATGTTTTCGTTTCGATCAGGCTGCTGGGGGACAAACTGACCCCTTCTCTGAGCACTCAGCTATGTTCTTCTTATTCTTTCCAATTTGCATTATTTGCTGTTAGTTCAGCTTTTACATTTTTTTTCCTCCGTTTTTTTCTCTCCATAGATGCTCCAACTGGCCTTGTGTTGCCAACAACTTAAAATTTTTCTTACGTTTTAAATTTTAACATAGAAAGTACTCCTAGAACAGTGGTTCTGTTTATTAATTTTTTTGTTTATGCTCTGTGTACTCACACCCTAAATCAACGTGGCAGATGGACAGTCACTGCCAGGTTCTGCTGAAGGTTTCTTCCTGTTAAAGGGGAGTTTCCCTCTACACTGGCGCAACATTGATGCTTGGTATAAGGGATTAGGGTTATCAGAATAATTGATCTTGATATAACCGATAGCGAATCGGACACGTTTCTGAAGCGTTGTCACGGCCCCTTTCCTAAATTTACACGTCAGGTCTCTTTAACCTGTACACTTCTAAAACGCGTCAAGCTCTACAGTTTAGATCAGACCAGGCACGGAAATCAGACACTGAAGCAGTGAAAATTATCCATAACTTTTCAAAATAAAAGACACATACAGATTTCTGATTGCTTAACTACAAAAAAAAAAACATCACTACTTGTGACACCAGGGTTGAAGTCAGTTGGTCTAATTTGTTGGTTTTTATCATGGACAATGAGAATTTAATCCTTGAAGTGGAGAATTACCCAATTTATATGATACCTGTGATCATTTTTACAAGGACAACATGAAAAATGAGAAGGCAAGAAGCCTGACTTGAATACAGTCAACAAGCCCCAGCTCTCTGGGAGTGTTAAAATAAGAGCAGTCAGGTGGAATTAATTCCGCAAGATGCACGCCATAGGGAGGCTGGGACATCGGCGAAAAGCAGGCAAGTAGTTTTCAAAAGAAATTGATGTAAAAGAAGAGAATCTGACTTAGACCAGGGTAAATAAAGCAGGGTGTGTCTATCATATGTCAGAAGATCTTCAGTCTGACTCTGTCTGAA
The DNA here is from genome assembly GCA_963556495.2 of Valencia hispanica. Taxonomy (NCBI): domain Eukaryota; kingdom Metazoa; phylum Chordata; class Actinopteri; order Cyprinodontiformes; family Valenciidae; genus Valencia; species Valencia hispanica. Next base: position 51,929,760 of record OY747706.1, read on the forward strand.
AAGAGAACTTAAATTCTCTGACACTGAATGACTTTTATGCTCCACTTAACACAGCCATGTTTCCAAACTTCCGGAGGGCCGCACACACAGATGCTGGTGTTGTTTGGCTCGACGTTTGTGAGCAGGCGTTCGGCATCATGAACGTTACTAAATCTAGGAACAGATCCAAGTTAACTGACCAATGCCTCAGGTCTATCTTGAAAATTACCACAACAAAACTAACTCCAGACTTTGATGCACTGGGTAAAAAAGGGGACCAGCAGCACTGTTCCCATTGAAATAGGCAAGTTTCTCTACTGGTATGAAAAAAAATGTATTTAAAAAATGTACAGTAAGCACTGTATATTAAGACTTTGCTACCTACTAAAGGCTAGAAGCATGTATCTATGGTTTTTACATTTAATTTTTCTTTCAGTTCACACACTCCATACTGTATATTCGCTCCTGGTCCTGGCCCCCATCAAATTTTAGAACTCATTGTGGCCCATGAGTCAAAAACGTTGCCACCCCTGCATTAGCGCATAGAAAAATGGCGTATTCCTAAATTTACGGATTACAATACGTTAATATACGTCTTATTTTTGATACAGACTGCTTGCTATAGCAAGACGCTTCTGGTATAAACCAAACCAACGGGGGCCCATTATAAATAGTTTGCGAACACGCTGCCATAGTCTATAACGGTTTTTATTAGCTGTGGAGACCGCACGGTTTTCAGTTTCTGGGGATTTTTTTACATTTTCGTGTAAACTTGTTTAATTCTACACTTTTTGGTCTAAAAACGTCTTAGTGCTGCCCTCTTAGGGTTGAACTGTGGCTACTGCATTTGAATTTTGTGATTGGTGGAGATTGGTACATCTTCTCCACTCTTTATGTCACAGGCATGGTCTCACAGACACGCCCTGTGAGTTTGGGTATAAGACCATCTCTCAGACACACTCGCCCCGTGGCGAGTTTGGAGTTGGATTGCGTTTTTCAGGTTACCATTATACCATCACATTAGCACTTATTTAGCATTGCTAACATACTGTTTTGAACGTTAGCCTATGTTAGCATTATCACTCAGACACTGAACTCTCCTAGTCTCCCTCTGCCTCAGCAGCAGCGGCGGCCTCAGACAGCGCTCCCGTGGCTCGAATTGTTACAGCTCGGGGCCGCAGGGCTCTATAAAGCCTCCCTCTACCTCCGGTGACATCGGAGGAGATCCGCTGGCTCAGGGCGCAGTCAGTGCTGCCGGTGCTGCTGAGGCAGAGGGAGACAGGATGGTTCCAGTCTCAGAGTGGTAATACTAACATAGGCTAACGTTCAAAACAGATGAACGTCGATCAGATCGATCAGTTGCAAAACTGCCAACGTCGCTTTGGTCACTGTCCATGTTTCAGTGTCAGATTAAGATTGCTGTCACTGTCTTCTTGAACACACCCCCACGTTCCCCCCTACGCTCATCCTCCACACTTGGCCATACCCTTCCGTGTTTACTGGCACTGCCCACTTTGTAGAATTTTTCAAATGTTGTTCGGGGGCGGGGTTATGATTTTTCATGGGGTTCAGTTCCACTTTAACTACTCATCTGGATTGAAGCGGCAAATATTCGGTGTAAGAGTAAAGAAACAACATATTTATAATACGCTTATTTGATTCACTGCTGCTACATATAGTATTTTGAGCTCGACAAACCAACTAGGCTAGCCTACATTTTACCTCAACTTGCAACTATAGTTAACTTTCTAAAGAATGCGCAATTGCTTGTTTGCTAAGGGTCGGGACCTACATTAACATCAACACACTGAAACTATTGTATTCAGTGTTGCCAACTGCCTCCGACAGAAAGTAGTTGAAGTTGCCCCAGAAAGTCGCTATATGTCGCCAGATGACGTCATATGCTAATTTGCATAATGATGATGTCATCACGTGATGACGAATGAAAGAGAAAGGAGGAAATAATTATATTTAGATTAGGATTACAGGGTTAAACAATACATTATTTAAACAGGGGAAACATGCCCCAGTGAAGTGTGACTTTCGTCTTCAAGAAGAGACTGTGGAACATGTTATATTATTTTGCCTGAAATAAACTAAAAAAACTGGTACAAAATTTACAAGATATCAAATTGTAACTGGACATCAAAAACCTTTTTAAAATTTTTTAAAGTTAAAGTTTTGCTGAGATATATCAAGAAGACAAAATTAATACAGAGAATATAGTTGTTTGTTTTTTAGTATTTTGTAAAAATAAGTAGGGCATATGTAGCATGCATCAAATGTGTCTTGCCAACCGCGATTAAACAGAAGTTTATTGCTTATATTGTTTTCAGTGGGGATTTTTTGTCATAAGTTTTAAATGTCCTACGTTTTTGAACTCACCATACATTTCGAAGGTTCCTTGAATGCACCACAGGTGTGCGATGCAGCGTAGTATAGACAAACTTCTGCCTCAATTCCCGTTGAAAGATTGGTCTTATATACATGCAGATTAATTTTTTACCCTTGAACTAACATTAACTACTAAACAACTTTGTTTGTGAGTGGGTGAAATGAACCGAAAAAGGTTTATGATTGGTCAAGTCGACATACTCTGATCATGCCGCATACACGTGCAGATCATTCCCTTTCTGAGCGTTGGGAAGGAACAAGCTGGGTCTCTAAACTGCAGAAAATCACAGGTTATTCAGACAGACGTGGTGTGCACGGAGGGGATGGGCTGTGTGTGTGTGAGAGAGAGAGCGAGAGAGACGCTTGAGTGACAGAGAGACGAAGAGAGAGCAGGGAAAGGAAATGCAGCTGAACAAATACGCTGCACGTTTTAAATAGCTTAAAAAAAGAAAAACAAAATGCAATATGTGACGGTCTGTGTTGATTTTTTAGTTTTAGTTTTCTTTGGTCGGTGTTGAATCTGTGGCGGTCGGAGTTTAATCTGTGGCGCACCGCCACAGATTCGTTTATGTGTGGGAAACACTGCATCTGTAAAGATCAGATCCTTGTTTAGACTGTAAAAAAAAAAATTCCTCGCCAGGTTCATGTTTGGTTTGAAACACAATTTATTTTAGTGTAGAATTATCCCTTATTTGTCCCTCAGTAAGATTTATTTTAATCAACAGCAAATTGAGAGAGAAATTGAAGCACACACCTAAATATACTCAAAGGTATATAAAGAATATTATAATTGAAATATACTGTAATGTCACACAGTGGGGAAATCCAGGTGTTGTGACATAGATAGGTAGGTTTTGGCTATGAATAATTATGAATTATTTTTTAGGACAATTATTAAGATTAATAATTTTATGTCAAAATTACCAAGTTTGGGGCACCATCCTGGGATCCAGGAAAAAAATAGCCAAATATTTCAGTCTCAATTAGTATTTATGATTACTTGCTTGATGAGGCTGAGATAATTAAACAATAGATGAAGGAATAAGTTCTTGGCATTCTTTAAACAGCAAGTTACTACACATGTATGTGGAACGACTTTCCAAAATACAAGAGTTTATTACAGAAAGACTTCAACCTTCAGTTAAAATTATTTAATCAACAAACTCACTAAGCTAGTACCACCCAACTAAACTAAGTAAAAGAAGAATGAACAATAAAACTAACTTCCTAAATTAAAACTGTAAAATGGACAATAATGCAAAGAAGTAGAAAAAATAACCAATAAATTGATCGTGATGTCACAGTTCAGTATGAATATGTATGTTAAAGGATCAAGGCTATTGAAGCGTTTTGGGAGTGAAGCTAAGTTAGTCTTAAACGAATTCTAATTAGTTTAAGACTATTTAGTACCACTGGTTTGTTTTCAAACCATCAATTCACAATGCAAAGCAGAAGTGAAAACACACAAAAAAAGATTCTTTGGAGGAAGTAATGTTAATTTAAAGCATTTGTTGAATTAGAAATCAATAACCTTTTGGAGAATTCTATTTTATGGATCGGTCACCGAAGTGATTGATGTAATTTAGTATAGTTTCAAAAACTACGTAAACAATTAGTTTTTGTTGTTTAAACTACTACAGTGGCTTGCAAAAGTATTTGGCCCTCTTGAACTTTTCCTCATTTTGTCACATTACAGCCACAAACGTGAATCAATTTTATTGGAATTCCACGTGAAAGACCGAAACAAAGTGGTGTACACGTGAGAAGTGGAACGAAAATCATACACGATTCCAAATTTTTTTTACAAATAAATAACTGAAAAGTGGGATGTGCTTTATTAATAAGCCCCCTGAGTCAATACTTTTAGAACCACCTTTTGCTCCAATTCCAGCTGCCAGTCTTTTAGGGTATGTCTCTACCAGCTTTGCACATCTAGAGACTGAAATTCTTGCCCATTCTTCTTTGCAAAACAGCTCCAGCTCAGTCAGATTAGATAGACAGCGTTTGTGAACAGCAGTTTTCAGATCTTGACACAGATTCTCGATTGGATTTAGATCTGGACTTTGACTGGGCCATTCAAACACATGGATATGTTTTTTTTTAAACCATTCCATTGTTGCCCTCGCTTTATGTTTAGGGTCATTGTCCTGCTGGAAGGTGAACCTCCGCCCCAGTCTCAAGTCTTTTGCAGACTCCGAGAGGTTTTCTTCCAAGATTGCCCTGTATTTGGCTCCATCCATCTTCCCATCAACTCTGACCAGCTTCCCTGTCCATGCTGAGGAGAAGCACCCCCAGAGCATGATGCTGCCACCACCATATTTGACAGTGGGGATGGTGTGTTCAGAGTGATGTGCAGTGTTAGTTTTCCGCCACACATAGCGTTTTGCATTTTGGTCTCATCTGACCATTTCACCTTCTTCCACATGTTTGCTGTGTCCCCCACATGGCTTGTGGCAAACTGCAAACCGGACTTCTTATGGTATTCTTTTAACAATGGCTTTCTTCTTGCCACTCTTCCATAACGACCAACTTTGTGCAGTGCACGACTAATGGTTGTCCTATGGACAGATTCCCCCACCTGAGCTGTAGATCTCTGCAGCTAGTCCAGAGTCACCATGGGCCTCTTGGCTGCATTTCTGATCAGCGCTCTCCTTGTTCGGCCTGTGAGTTTAGGTGGACGGCCTTGTCTTGGTAGGTTTACAGTTGTGCCATACTCCTTCCATTTCTGAATGATCGCTTGAACAGTGCTCCATGGGATGTTCAAGGCTTGGGAAATCTTTTTGTAGCCTAAGCTTGCTTTAAATTTCTCAGTAACTTTATCCCTGACCTGTCTGGTGTGTTCTTTGGACTTCATGGTGTTGTTGCTCCCAACATTCTCTTAGACAACCTCTGAGGCCGTGACAGGGCAGCTGTATTTGTACTGACATTAGATTACACACAGGTGCACTCTGTTTAGTCATTAGCACTCATCAGGCAATGTCTATGGGCAACTGACTGCACTCAGACCAAAGTGGGCTGAATAATTACGCACACCCCACTTTTCAGTTATTTATTTGTAAAAAATGTTTGGAATCATGTATGATTTTTGTTCGACTTCTCACGTGTACACCACTTTGTATTGGTCTTTCACATGGAATTCCAATAAAACTGATTCATGTTTGTAGCTGTAATGTGACCAAATGTGGAAAAGTTCAAGGGGGCCGAATACTTTTGCAAGCCACTGTATTTTAAAGCCAAACTGTATTTTGAATACTGTAGGTAGCAATCTTTGTTTATGAAGTGCTGGCGGCAAAAGCAAGTCACACCGATCAGATCGAGCTTGCAGAGCTAATGTAGCTCATAGCTTCTCTATTTTAGCTTAGTACCAAAGAACAAAGGAAAACTCCGGTCAGGCAGAGTAACTTGTGTTGTAAGATTTAAACGATGTTCAGTCGATCATAAACCTTTAAAACACTGTTCATACCCATACAATTGAAGAATTCATTCTGACAAATGCGGCAAAATACAGTGGAATACACAATTTAAGAAAAACTTAATTTGTTTATCTTGGCTCTGTTTCCAACACAGGTTAATAGAGTTATGCAGATTCTAACTAAAATACATTTATGTTGTACAGTAAGGAGTAAATTTACAACATTAAGAAAATAATACTGTACAGATTAACATGATTTAACATCAACACTTCTTCTAAGTGTTTTCTTGTCTACTGCTTTGCCAAGCAGGGATGTAACGTTTTTAAATCAACGCTATGTAAGTTTTGCTCACGGGGTCCCCCTACAGTTGGGAAAAATTTATTGTTTTCTACTACTGTTGTAAAATCTGTTATGGTTACACCAGGGGATTCACGTGCATTGACAAGCGATACCCTCTAACGTTACAGATTTTCACGTCTTGGGCAGCCTTCGTTGTGTGTCAAATGTCTTCATCCCAGGTACGTTATCTATATTTAGCATGTCATATGTACCGGGCGTAGAGCTGTCAGTCATATAATAAAGAATTTAGACTGTAACACGTTATAACATGATAGTTTTGTTGAGGCTATTGCCTTTTACTAACGAAATGCATCTCCCAGCATCCTTTTACTGAACGAACTGCATCTCCCAGCATCCGTTGCGCCGCCCTCAACCCATTCCCATAGGTCTGTGGCCAGTGATGACATCACAGAGTTGATAAAGGGGGCGCGAAAACTAAAATCACTGTCTTTTGGTTCCTACCCGCGGAGCCGCAAGGAGACGCTTTACTTCACCGCTAGCAAACTTTCCCCTTTTTTCGTTCAAACCTGCTGGACCAGGAAGAACTCCCCTTTGTAAACTTCGAAGTGAACCGGCCAGGCAAACAGACTTCCCATATGTGCCACCAGGGAGTCCGCTGGCCTCTGAGCTCTATTGAAATAGGCCTGAGTCCCTCAGCACCTAAAAGTGGACGTTCCGCTTTCTGACCTCGGTTTTGCGCAAACTTCTCCTTTAAACTGGACACTCTTAGGCAGTTCTTCGTCACGGACTGTGAAGAGAGTCATCACCAAGTAGGATAAACCTGGTTTATTTCTGTTGGGTCTGGATAGAGGAGATTTAGGTCAATGGGATAGATCCCGTCTTCTGTTGGTTGATATGTTTGTGAACTTGTAAACCACTGTTATTCTTAGTCATCTGGCGTCGCTGTTCGCTGACCCTAAATGTTTGCATGCTTTGTGTTTTTATTATTTTACTTTGGTTGCAACCAGAAGCAGTATATTATATTGTATTATTTCCCGGCTTGTTGTATTGTCCGCTGCGGTCGGCACGTGTCTGTTTAGACCGGTCGCGTGGCCTCCCGTTGATCCCCTTTCTCTGTCATCCTGTTTCTTTCGTCCAAGCCACCATTGCTAATTGAAACTAGCCTTTGTTGAGTCGCCACGCGGTCTTTCTTTGTCCTCCAATGTGAACCAATTGCACCAACTGATAAGGCTTGGGTTATTGATCGTATTGAGGGTGTAAGCTAAACCCCCCCTCATTCGCTCGCTGTCTCCCACACACACACACGCCGTACACACACACACGCCTTACACACACACACACACACACACACACACGCCATAACCCCTTCCCTCAACGTTAACTTTGTTCTATATTTTTGCATGCGTTAGAATAGATGGAAATTATAACTGAAATGTTTGGCTGTAAGGTTGACCTATTTTATTAATAAATTTCCTTAATTAACGAGAAGTTTCTTGTTCTATTTCGGTGTGTGCTGTAAAATTTGTTGATCCTCGCTGACTGACTCCGCCCTTTCAGAAGAGACTGATGGTCTGGTTTAATTAAAAGTATCTCACTTATGAGATTGGTGCCCCGATGATCTTTAATAAACAGGTTAAACTCGAACGTCATCAATAATTATATTTATATTAATTTATTGATTATAATTATTGATGCTCAGAATACCAGACACTTAAAAAATATATATAATAGTTACAACAGTTTATTGTAAAAACGTGAAACTATCACGTTATAACGTGATAAGTTCTAATTTCTTTTTTATATGGCTGACAGCTCTACGCCGGCGCACATATGAATACAATTTCATGTTGTTTTTTCTTCAAATGCCAAAGGATCGTGTAGCTCACGTTTACAAGCCAGCGTCATTATAGCAGCCTATAGGCTACTGTTTTACATAATGGATAAGCTAATTCTTGAGTTTGTCACTCTCCCTTTTTCGCTTCCTAGTCTCCTCCGACAAAAACTTTGCCTTTTTCGGTTTTGTTGCTGCTTCGGCCATTGCAAAAACATTCACAAGCGGTAGCAGTCAGCAAACAAATGCTTTTTTGGCTCACGTGGGGGGTGGAAGTGAGGTATGCCGTAAAGCAGCAGTCGAATTTTGTAGTTCTTTTTGTGCACAGGTTACTACCCGCACCCCGAAGTTACATCGTGCCAGTAAAAGCGATACAGGCTATGGCATGCGTGTCATTCAACCTATTGTAAGTCGATGTACCATCACAAGGGTCTAGGAAATCTATTATGAAAGTTGAAAAACTACATATTGTTGCTTTAAAATGTCATATTTTGAGGGCAGAATTGTCCCTTGCTTATTTATTTTGACTCTTTAGAATATTGCCATATTATAATTAATCATACTTGTTTATATTAGCTAGAAAGTTTCCTGTGTGTTAAAACATTTTTGCTGCGGTATCAAAATGATTTTGAGTATCGAGTATTTTTCTAAGGACAGAAACAGAGTTTGAAACTTTAGTATCTTGACAAGCCTATAAGAGATTGCTGCAAATTCAACAACACCATTGAATGCAATTGTCCATTGTTGCCACATGCTGGTCCAGGACAAGTAAATGCTGCAAGTCAATGACTCAATTCAACCTGCTGGGTTTCCCTAGACGGCAAACTTTTATAACTAATTTGAATAATAAACCGAACTTGTCTGCACTGTTTGATAATGAGGTTCAATTGGAATTTATGTATGATTGCATTGAAATTACTTTATGTAAATTGTTGCTATATTTAAAAAAATAACTGAATCAACCCCATATTATCACTGAATTAGCTAGATTCTGCTTTTATTTTGGTGACCATCTTTGTTTCATAAGGATGGCACCAAATAAACGTTAACTCCTTATTACCTTGGCAAATGAAGATTTAGGATTCTTATTGAATTCTACTTTCATTCAATTATCCAGTCTGTGACTGCTTTCACAGGTATCTTGTTTTCTTTTGTTTAGGTGTTAAGAATACTTCTAGTTGGCCAATGTTTCCTGCCAATTAGTTAGCTGCAGGAGTGCGTGCCATCTTCCAGCTGATTACATCATTGTTTCCTCAATATTGAGTGATTATATTTAGTTTTTCATGTACTGGATCTGAGAAAGTATGCAACAGAAAACAACAAAGCAACAACAGGTCACAATACATTGACATGGCAAGGCTAGACAAATGTATTTGTATGGCACACTTTCAGCAACAAGGTTTCTGCAGCACCTCTTCAACCTTAGCCTGAGCCAGGAGAAGGTGCCAGTGTTGTGGAAGACAACATGCCTTGTTCCAGTACCAAAGAGAATTCACCCATCAGTCATCAATGACTATAGACCTGTTGCCATGACGTCCCACATCATGAAGGTCCTGGAGAGACTCCTGTTGCCCCCCCCCCTGAATAAGCAAACAAGAAATATCAGGACTCACTGCAGTTGGCTTATTGCCGTGGAGTTGGAGTTGAAGATGCCATCATCCACCTGCTTCAACCAACCCACTGTCATTTGGACAATGCAGGTAGCACTGCGAGGATCATGTTCGTTGATTTCTCCAGTGCATTTAACACGATTCAGCCTGATTTGCTTTGTCAGAAATTCCTGAAGACACAGATGGAGCCCTCAACAATCGCCTAGATTAACGACTACCTGACAAACGAACTACAGTTTGTGAAACTGAAGAATTGTGTGTCAAACCAGGTGGTCAGCAGCACAGGAGCACCACAGGGGACCGTGCTCTCACTATTCCTTTTCACTCTGGACACCTCAGACTTCCAGTACAAATCAGAGACCTGTCATCTAGAGAAATACTCAGATGACTGTAATTGTCGGGTGTATCAGAGAAGCTGAGTACAGAGAAGCTGGTGGAGCGCTTTGTGGCATGGTGTGGAAACATGTCATGTTACGTTGAATTTGAACAAAACAGTAGATTTCAGAAGAATCAGGGATAAGTCAAACACTGTTTCCATCATGGGTGAAGAAGTGGAGGTGGTTGAGGAGTATAAATACCTCGGAGTTCACCTGGACAACAGACTGGACTGGAGGTGCAACAGTGAAGCCGTCTACAAGAAGGGACAGAGCAGACTGTACTTCTAGAGGAAGCTTAGGTCCTTCAAGGTTTGCAGTAAGATGCTGCAAATCTTCTACAAGTCTGTTGTGGAGAGTGTAATCTCTTCAGGCTTCATCTGTTGGGGTAGCAGCATCAGAGCCAGAGACTTAAAAGGACTCAACAACCCGATAAAGAAGGCTGGTTCTGTTCTGGGGACAACTGTGGAAAATCTGGAGATGATGATGCAAAGAAGGATTCTTCATCAAATCAAAAAAATAATGAACAACCCTGAGCATCCTCTTCATGAGACTGTCATACAACAGAGTGTCTTCAGTCAGAGGCTTCTACAGACTGCTACAGGAAATCCTTCTTGCCTACAACAACTCCTTAAATAATTAATTGTATGAGCTACAACAACACTTCATTTGCCTCCGGGATCAATAAAGTATTTTTGAATTGAATTAATTCAATGTGCTTTACATTATTTGGTGGGAAAAACCAACAATAAAATAAAATAAAAAAACAGAAACACAACGTCAGAGACAAGGAACATTAAAGCATACTACCATTATGACAATCCAATTATTAATTAAAGGCAGCTCTAAATCATTGGGTTTTTAGTTTTGGTTTAAAAAAATTCAGTGTTTCAGCAGCCTTGCAGTCTGGACGTGTATCCCAGATTAGAGCATAGAAACATCTCCATGTTTGGTATTGGTATGAATTCTAGGGATGTTGAGTAGACTGGAAATAGAGGACCTGAGTAATCTGTGGGGTTGGTATGACAACAGATCTTCAACATACTGGCCATTCAATGATTTATTCAATTTCAGTTCAAATTCAAAATTACTTTATTGATCCCAGAGGGAAATTAAGTGTTGATATAGCTCATATAATTAATTCTTTAAGGAGTTGTTGTAGATAATGATGGCTGTGTGCAGGAAGGATATCCTGTAGCAGTCTGTATTGCAACGAAACTGAAGAAGCCTCCGACTGAAGACACTCTGTTGTTGTATTACAGTCTCAAGAAGAGAATGCTCAGGGTTGTCCATACTTTTTTTGATTATATGAAGAATCCTTCTTTGCATCATCATCTCCAGATGTTCCACAGTTGTCCCCAGAACAGAACCAGCCTTCTTTATCAGGTTGTTTAGCCTTTTTAAATCCCTGGCTCTGATGCTGCTACCCCAACAGATGATGGCTGAAGAGATTACACTCTCAACAACAGACTTGTAGAAGATTTGCAGCATCTTGCTGCAAACCTTGAAGTACCTAAGCTTCCTCTAGAAGCACAGTCTGTTCTGTCTCCTCTTGTAGACTGTTTCATTGTATAAACTAGTAAAAGTATTTTAAAGTCTATTCTCCGAGCTAGAGGGAGCCAGCGTAAAGACTTCATAACTGGGGTGGTGTGCTCCACTTTCCTAGTTCTCGTGAGGACTTGAGCATATTTTTTTATATCCAAGGTTATAAATTCCTGTCATAAAGTAACCTAACAGTCATGTTTGTGCACTGTTGGAAGAAGTCTCAGTTCTTTGAGAGAGCCCACACATGCACAGGGTGAACATGCAAATTCCCAGGCCTGGTTTAAACCCAGGATCTTCTTTTTGCAAAGCAAAAACAGTGCTATCAACTGCTCCATAGCGCAGCTGATAAATTTAATCATTACTTGAAACTTGCTCTTTGTATTTACTCTTATCTTTGTCTGATATTAAAACATGTCTAACAATCGCAGAACATTTAAGTAGGAATAAAAATTAAAAACAAGTCATATGTAAGTATGTATGTTCTACAGGAGATGGGTGTTTTTTTCCTTCTATTCTTGCTTTTGCTCAGTAACTGAGTGAGACCCTTTTGTTCATGTCTCCAGTTAACAAACAGATCAACGATAAGGAGCGAATAGCAGCCGCCATGGAAAACCCCAACCTCAGAGAGATTGTCGAGCAGTGTGTTGCTGAACCAGACGACTGACAGAGGAAACCCTGTTTGCTTAAATCAATATTTTTTTATCTTTGGTGTTTGTAATGTCCCAATGCCTGTAAATATTGTTTAGATGACATAATGAATATGAGAATATGATTTCCTTGTATCAGTTTGAAAGCAGATGGGCAATAACTCTGATGATTTGACAGATTTTTCTATCTCCCACACAAGCTTTGATTTTGAGCTGTGACAATTGGGCATGATTTCAAAATAGTATAAAATAACTACTATTTGCTGACTTTCCCATCTTGTAGACTGCCTTGTGGCAATATTGCAGCAGTTATATATTTCCCTCTTATTGCTGCTTAGAGCCACTAAAGAAGCTGGATTAGCAGTGGACTAGGAAACATGCTTTATGTCCTACTTTATTCAGGGTTCTCCATCTTCTCTCCATCATTCCTCTTGTTTTCCATTCTGTGGAAGATGTTCTGTTTTTCTTTTGATAAATTGAAACCGAATAAGCAATTAAATATTTTATAGGTCTGGCTGGTTTTCACAAATGTACTCAATTAATGTTCTTCGAATTCATGTTTTATTAAACTTTCTAGAAGTGCTTTAGATAAAATTGAAAGTGGCTTATATTTTTAAATCAGAAGCAAATGTTTAAACTGTTGTGGGGGGAGAAAACAGCATACGTAGTTTTCAATAGAGTGAAGTATGTTTTACATTCCCGTGGGAGTAAGCTGGTTTTCAACATTATCTTCTTACCTCGGGTAATGGCTGACGTCACTAAATAAATAAATGTCTGAGTATCCATCAATTAAATAGATTTCCTCTTATATGCTCTTGAGTCTTTTTTTTTGTCAAAATTTTGAGAAGTTATGCTTCTTTGTGGTTCCTTGAGTTCTATGATAGTTGCATATAATCCTGACTGTTTCAAACCTGTAGATCTGGAAATGCATGAATTTTCCAACTAGTCATTGTCAGCAGAACTTACAGAGAAAAGACTTACTAATCGAAACTTACATGACTTACTAGTCATGACGTGCAGTCGTCATGACTAGTAAAATTGTCACTAACGAATTTGTCCCCTTGTTTGTGCTATAAATTTGTTTTCTGTAAGAATTTAAAGAGGCTACATGCAACTTTTTCCCCAAAATAAATGTAGCAATAGCCTTTTTATTTGACCATTTATAATGATAATGGCTTGCATTTATATAGTGCTTTTCAAGACTCTCAAAGCGCTTTACAACTCCATTATTCATTCACTCTCACACTGGTGGAAGCAAGCTATGTTTATAGCCACAGCTACCCTGGGGCAGACTGACAGAAGCGAGGCTGCCATATCGTGCCATCGGCCCTTCTGGCCAACACCAGTAGGCAGTTAGGTGAAGTGTCTTGACCAAGGACCCGACGACATGTAGCAGGTAGAAGCTGGAATCGAACCCACAATTTTTGGGTTTCAGGCTGACAATTCTACCACTGAACTACAGCCACACCGATATTTATGACTCAAACATCTCCTGATGAGCATACTGACACCTTGTCAGCTCACAGTGGGTGTACCTATAAGCCTGTATCCAATTTTTCCTATTTACTGTCGGGTCGGATTTTTCGCGCACTGTCTGCGGATGTGACGTCAAGCGCGTTCATGTTAAACGTTTCAGATCACTCTGCCACCACTGCTAGTCAGCAATTAGCCTACATTGTGCGAATACACAGAAGAGACCCAGGACAACTCTGACACCAACAGTAACTCCACATAAGACTAAAAAAGGTAAACCCCTGACAAGTGCCCGAAAAAGATAGAAGATTGAGAGCTCTTCATTTTATGTTATGATTTATAAAACACACACTATTCTAAACAAACACTGAAACATACAAACACTATTACTATATAACTCCGAAGCATTACTGTGCATTTTGTCATATATATTGCAAACAAACTTAGTTTCTCAAATTTGACTGTTCTTATCTGTAAACATAATGTTGACTTCTTTGCAGCGGATAACTTGTGAAGTGTGCACGTACGAGTGCAGGCTGCGAGCGCGAGCAGAAAGGAAGAGCAGTTCCGTTTTTTGGCCACAGGTGTCAGTCGCAAGTTCAAATTTCAGAAAATTGCATGTAGCCTCTTTAACATTTTGTTATCGAAGTTATCGAAGCATTTACGCATTGCCTGTACAAATTCATGGAAGAAGTGCAGGGTGAAGCAGTGCTTTTCCTCACATCTAGTGGCGCTGTGTTACAGTGAATGAAGAAATCTGTTAATGGATGCCAGGGCTGGGCTGGCCATGTGGCTTAACTTGCAATGACCGGTGGACTGATTTAGATCTATGGGCAGGCACAGGGTTGCCATTCAAGGAAAAGAAAAAGGTATATCGTAATACATTTCAATTCCAATCCTCTTTGAAAGAATTTCTCTTAAGTCATCTTACTAATGAAGATAAAATGGCAATAAAGCTATTCGGACCATCGAGACCAAATTTAATCATCGAGGATCGTTAATAATTATCATTAAACACAAGATTAATAGTTTAATGTGAAGCAGAAACAAATAGCTTAAACGTCAGTCTTAATTCACATTTGGTGTCAATCTGGAAAAATGTAACTGCAGGTTAAGAATGAAGGTTGGAGTAAATCACTATGATTACCTTACAATATGACATCAACTCATAATACAAGTTTTTTTTGTTTTTGTTTTATAGGTTATCAAACTGATAAACAATCAAATTACCTGAAAAACACATTACTTTGCTAGATCTACTTTCTACAAGAAAGGAGATGGATAAAGATTCTAAAGAATAATTAAAGAAGGCATAGGATGGCTGATCCTGGTGGGCTAGCTATAGAAATACAAAAATATTTCAGTCTGAATGAGAGAAATTCTGAAATATCTGTGAAAACCCAAATCTCTTTCTCAGCAAGTTGTAATCTCTACTTACCATTGAAGACCCCACATAATCTCCCCTGCTGCTGGTATCTTCTTATGTCTCTCATAGCCCTTTTCCGTTGCAAAGAACCGAGAGCCTGTTCGGAGCTGGTGCTGGAGCCAGAGCGTTTACAAAACCTCCTTTGTTTTCCATAGCAAGGAGCAAACTTGGAGCCACCATGAGCTACGGTGTTGAGTCATCCAAGCGTCTCTTCTGTAATCACGCAGGAAGCCACTCGCCGGAAATAAAGCAGACGCAGAAGAAAAACCATAACAAAGATGGATGACCTCGTCGAAGTGCAGATGCTAATCGTCGCTTTACATGCATTTGTTGTGATACAGCGGCAAAAGGCATCGCTGTTGCAGTTACTGTCGACAAGGCAATGTCGTAGTAGGCGACGTAGTCTTGATGCTATCCATGTTTTTAACAACAAAAAACATTCCCAGCAGTCTGGATTTAAATATGGCTTTGGCCCCCTACAAGAGTGGTGCCAGAGTAGCACCCGTTTCTGGCTCTTGGAGCTGGTGCTCGCGGGAATCGAAAACACCGGAGCTTAGTCAGCACGGGAGCTCCAGCTCCGCCTCAGTGGAAAAGGGCTTTCAATTTCTCTACCGTGGGACAATAAAGGATGTTTGTAACTCTGCTCTTTCTATTTTGGCATTTAAGATCAAGCAAAATGAGGAAAACCAAGTTTTGAAATAGAATTGGGATGAATAGCAGTGAAGTTACTGTGTAAATTAACCTCAGAGTCCTTTTAATGTCATAGATATTTTTTTCTTAGCCACTTGTGTTCTCTTTTCACCTGTGCAGACCCTCCCTGACCCTATAAAGTAAGGACCATTTAACACAAAGTGAGGACGTTTTGCCTGATCTTCGCTTTCTGACAATGTTACTAAACTCTACTGGTTGGTTTTAGAAGTATGGTGGAATTAAGATTGGGGTTAGGAATAGACCATTAATGGTTAGGGTTTGACATCCAGTTAAATTGTATTGTGTGTTGAGAACATTTAAATACAATCTAAAAGTGAAGACGAATGAGAAAAAAATTGAAAAAACTGGCAGAAAATGGACAAAATGAAAAAAACAAACACAACTATGGAAATTAAATGTTAAATATTTGATACATAACAGTGCTACTGGAGAAAGGTATTGACAAAAATAGAAAAACAGCAGTTCTACAAGCACAAATCACAGGGAAGCAATGTCGTTTTTAGGGAATGACTAATCTCTTGATTGCTAGAGATGGGGACCAATTTCCTCTCCACCCACATCCCTGCAAAGGATTGACGGTATAGATAATAATAATGGCTTGCATTTCTATAGCGCTTTTCAAGACTCTGAAAGCGCTTTACAACTCCATTATTCATTCACTCTCACACACTGGTGGAAGCAAACTATGATTATAGCCCTGGGGCAGACTGACAGAAGCAAGGCTGCCGTATCGTGCCATCGGCCCTTGTGGCCAACACCAGTAGGCAGTTAGGTGAAGTGTCTTGGCCAAGGACACAATGTTGGACAAGATAATGATAATGTTGGACTAATCTCTGTCACTCCTGGATGCCAAATTTTGCCGAAATAAGGGCTTCCCTACCAAAACTAATGTATGAATTGATGCTGAGGTCTCATTTTTTACGATAAAAATAACTTGTGGATAGTTTAGTGTTAACTTAGAATATCAAAAAATCTGTGCTAAAAACTGTGGATTATAAAAACAATGACGATGTCTGTATTAATGGAACAACAAAGGGGATAAAATGAGACGTTAGCAAATTCTTAATCTAAAATCGATTTAAAGTATTAATATATAAATATTTACAAATTATTTAGGATTTTTTTATCCAGTCAAAAATGTTCAAAACAAAACTCATGCTAACATGAGACTAATTTACCATTACCCCCCCACCCTCCCCCATCATCCTGCGTGACTAGATACTGTGGATACAGTAGATACAGTAGATACTGTGAAGTCCTACCGCTTCCTGGGCTCCATCATCTCCCAGGACCTCAGGTGGGAGTTGAACATCAGCTCCCTTATCAAGAAGGCACAGCAGAGTGAGAAAGTGTGTCCAAACTTTTGGTCTGTACTGTATATCAGTGGTGTGTTTATGAAATGATGTACTGTGGGGGGATAAAAAAACAACAACCTCACATACAAGTAAATCTATATGCTAATGAATGCAGTTTTGTTCATACATAGCATTTGTCATAAATACCTTATGTGTGGTGAGGGTGTGTTTTGGGTGTCCATATTGGAAAGAGACAAATATGGGACATAAATGTTATGAGGGACATTTTCTAAAAGTTGTTTTAAAAATGCTAAATTTGTATGATTATTTCTTTTAATTTACTATCCTTTTTTTTAGACTCAGCCTTTAGTAGTAAATCTAAAAAATAGCTTATCAATTTACTTTTACACAATGAAATAGTATTTCTCTTTGTACATGTGCACAATATTGAAGTTAGGCTATAATTATTTTACAAACTCAACATTACACCACCTAGGACATAAAAAAAGAATACAAATACAATTGTTTGTAACTCCCAATAAAGCTCTTATTGTAAGAATGTCCACATGCTGGTTATGCAGACGGTGCTACTGCAGTTCACTTCCCACTACACCCAGTTTGGACCGTTTTAAAGATGTGAATGGGAGGTACGTTTCACCCAACTGCCAGCAAGTGAGCATTGAGGTGAATATGGTCTTAACGCGCGACTATTTGCCGTCAGTCTGCTGAGAAGATGAGGCGAGAGGCACACAGGCAGCTGCCGCAGAGCGGAGAATGATTTGGAAAAATTGTGCTGCACAGTCAAATGCTGGACACAGCTCCAGTTTGCGTTATGTGGGATTTAAGTTGAAAAAGCTGTGCAGTCCTGAACAATGCAGGATATCTTATCCTGTGGCATGTGTGTGCGTATGTGTGTCTGTCTGTAGCGCCACAAGGTGAAGAAGAAAGTTATAGGAGGGAGACTTTAGTAAAATTTCCTTCCTGTTGCTTATGCCTCGTCACTATTAACTAATAATACCGGCTAAATGCATTACCTTGCTCCCAGTCCACTTACAGAAGTCGCAATCATGTGACAATGTTTTCTCTTCAGGTGCATCGTGGAAGTACTGTTATGCTACGCTAAGACCATTTGACAGTATTTACACTGGATAACGTTATCCGCCTTGCGTAGCATAAAATGGTCCCACATCTTAGAAATGTTCTGTCTTTTTCAAACTCTGTGTCCACGTTTTCCGCCATTGGTAAAGGAAAAAATACTGCTTCACTCATGTCTCTAGTGTTTGCGTCACATCAAATCTTCGTATGTGTCAATTATTTCAGTCCAGCGGAAACATGATGCAGGCGGAGCTGTAACTGTCTACAAAGTGGCAGCAATACAACAGTAGAGCGCCACTTAAAGTAAACAGACTTTGGTGACAAGAATTAAACAAAGCCTCAAGGCAGAGAATTTGCCTTTTTTGTAATCGGATTACTCGAGTTACTCAAGGAATTGTTGCAGCCCTAAACAGGAAAGCTGTTGGTCAGAGGAGAGTGGGATGTCTGTTTGGCTGGGGATAGGAGAGGAGGATGCTGAGCTAGTTCCTGAACTGAACCTGTTGAAGAATGTGTTCAGTTCATTGGCTCTGTCCAGACTTCCATCTATCCAATCCTTCCTGTCCTTAAAGCCTGTGATCTTTTTCATTCCTGACCAGACATCTCAGATATTGTTCCTCTTTATTTTGTTCTCCAGCTTCTTCTTGTATTCCTCTTTGCTGTATCTGATCTTGACCTTAAGTTGCTTCTGTATCCTCCTTAGTAATTCCCTGTCTTCCTCACTGAAGGCTCTTTTTTTCTTGTTTAACAGCTCCTTCAGGTCACCGGTGATCCAGGGTTTATTATTAGGGAAGCATCTCACTGTTCTGGTGGGGATGATGTTGTCCACACAGAAGTTTGTATAGTCAGTCACACACTCAGTCATGGCATTAATGTCCTTTCCATGTGCTTGGCAAAGAGTATGTGGTTACAAAACAACCCTGCAGGGCTTCTTCAGCTTCCTGTGACCATTTTCTCACAGTTTTCTTTGTAACAGATTGCCTCTGAACAAATGGCTTATATTCTGACCAGAGAAAAACAAGATTGTGATCTGATTGTCCAAGAGGAGGTCTTGGTTTGGACATCAATGCGTTCTTTACATTTGCATAAAACAAATCCAAGGTCCTGTTTTCTCTTGTAGAGCAGTTGACAAATTGTGGAAATGTTGGAAGTGTAGACGAGAGCGAGGCATGATTAAAATCACCAGATAGTGCCACAAATGCATTCGGGTGCTGTGTCTGTAGCCTAGCAACAACGGAACTGATGACATCACATGCATTGTCGGCAACAGCTAAAGGTGAAATGTAAACAACTGCCAAAATAACACTGGTGAACTCTCTTGGTAAATAATATGGACAAAAACTTACTGCCAAGAGTTCGATATCTGGGCTGCAGAGACACTTCACAGTAACATGTCCTGGATGACACCATCTGTTGTTCACAAGCACTGCTACTCACCTCCTTTTCTTTTCCTGCTCGTCTTCAGATCTCTGTCTGCTCGTACAGTCAGGAAGCCTGGCAGAGAGACATTGGGGCCGGGGATATGATCCTGCAGCCACGTCTCAGTAAAATACATAACACTGCATTCCCGATACTCTGAGTCCTTGTAAGGGCTTTGAGTTCATCCATCTTGTTAGCCAGTGATCTCATGTTGCCCATTATGATCGATGGAAGATGTTGGGACTCCATTATCGTCAAATGAACTGAACAGACTGTTGGACAGCTGGAAGCCATTTTCCCTAGATGGACTGAGCAGACCACATTTCCCAGCAATCGTAGCGGTGACTCCCAACACACTCCTATTGCTCCATGGCCACCAATGGTGACATCAGCGATGACATCACGATCAAAGGGCTATAACAATGGTAGTGGCGGCCATTTCAAATTTGTTCTCAGCAGAGGTTCTTAGCAGAAACTCCTGCCATACAGAGGACATCTCACCGGTGAAGATTCTCTTTTGTTCTGACCCGCTGGACCGGGGAGAACTCTCATTTCAACGCTTTGAAGTGCTCATCCTGTTGGTGTATCCAGTTTGAGCTATATCAGGACTGTTCCAAGACAGTTCGTTAGGACGTCAACCTGCAACCATCCAGCCTGCAGTTGGGACAAAAAGACCTAAAAATCCTGTGCAGGTTTTCTAACTCTTCCTTTTCTTGCTCAACTACGGACACATTTTGCTCTCCTTCTCGTGGACAGGACTTTTCTCAACGCAAAGTAGGACTGGTCCGGTTCCTTTATGCTAATGCTAATCTTGTGTCTGGGCAGATATAAATAGGAAAAATAGAGTTCTTAACGAGTTAGATCTCCTTCATTGTTGGTTTAAAGTGTTTTTAAGCGCTGAACCTGTTGGCTTGCATAAGTTTGAGCTGTATTTGCTGTTTTTATCCCACTTTCTTTCTTTCTTTCTCTCTCTTCCTCGTCTTTCTCTCGCTTGCTCTCTGATTACCTGGTTGGCAGAGTAGGGCGCGGTCCGACCTGCTATAGCTGGTCTGTTAGCTGAAAGGTTAACCCCATTGTTCCTTTGTCTGTTAGTTAAACCTGTGGCCTCCATATAGCCAAAACTAGTTTTATGGCCCTTTGCCTCCAGACACCCCATGTGCAGCTCTCCATCTTGGCACAGAACTAGTTTTATGACCCTTTGTCTCCTAGGCTATCTGTGACTTGAGCCCCCCTGGGGTGAGGGCCACCTCCCTCCCTGAAAAAAGCCTGAGCTGTGTTGGGGTTGACTCAGCATAGGCTATAAATGTCTGGTTTCTCTGAGCATCACTAATTATGATCAATAACTTAATATTAATATAATTATTGATGAAGTTCAAATTTAACCTTATTATTAACGATAATCAGGGCACCAATCTCTAATTTAGAGATAATTTCGATACCAGACAATCAGTCTCTTCTGAAAAGTTGAGCTCTTCCGCTGGGACATCAGTAAACTATACATACGGTGATGAAAAACAGGAAACTTCTCGTTAAACTAAGGGCAATTTATTTAAAAAATAGATCAACCTTACAGCCAAATTTCCATCTATTCTAACGCATGCAAATATAAAATAAAAACAGTTTAACACATTGTTTAACACATTGTTTAACAAGCTATAAAACTCTACTAGTTAGGTTTAGAGGTATGGTGTGAATTAAGTTAAGGTTAGGGTTAGGCATGTGCCTCCAGTAGTCGAGTTGAGGGGGAGCGAGGGGAAGCGAGGGGGAACACCGCTCCCCTAAAAAAGAAATCCAATATATAACGTCCCACCAGTAAAGGTCCCATCCTCCATCTCCATCCCTTCCATTTTACAGTAAATATTGTATGGAAATATAAATCATAAATAGGCTTAGCCTATATTAAATAATTTCATCATCGAAAATGTTAGGTCTCCGCATGTTGAGCGAAAATAAACAGTAATAAAATCCGGGGGACAGGGGCACGAAACGCAATGATGCAACATTGTTTTAGCCTGAGAGTAGGCCAGGTG
The DNA here is from genome assembly GCA_963556495.2 of Valencia hispanica. Taxonomy (NCBI): domain Eukaryota; kingdom Metazoa; phylum Chordata; class Actinopteri; order Cyprinodontiformes; family Valenciidae; genus Valencia; species Valencia hispanica. The sequence goes on from OY747706.1 coordinate 51,951,299, forward strand.
AAGCCAGTTTTCGTTTCATCTCGTTCCAACCTCTGGCCTCTACAAAAGCTGTTTACGTCATAAAATCGATACGTTCGCACTGAGTTCAAAAGTAAAAGTTCTCCTTCTGTAATAGCGCAGTTTGTTTATGACCGAGTCTTTCTGGGTACGCCCCTGGAAGTCTGGCGGACGACCAGCTGGGCGGCCCCTGAGGACCTGGAGGTCGGGCGGAGGGATATCTTGCTGGACGGCGGTCGGGCGGACGGCCCCGGTGGCGTCCCCTTGCTGGACGGCAGTCAGGCGGACGGCCCCGGTGGCGTCCCCTTGCTGGACGGAGGTCCGGAGGATGACCCGGATGGCGTCCGCTTGCTGGACGGAGGTCCGGAGGACGACCCGGATGGCGTCCTCTGGCTGGACGGAGGTCCGAAGGACGACCCAGATGGCGTCCTCTGGCTGGACGGCGGTCCGGAGGAAGGGCCTGGTGATCCTCCCTTGAGAACCTGGAGTTTGACCGGACGGCCCGGATGGCGTCCTCTGGCTGGACGGAGGTCCGTAGGACGACCCAGATGGCGTCCTCTGGCTGGACGGCGGTCCGGAGGACGGCCTGGTGATCCTCCCTTGAGAACCTGGAGATTGACCGGACGGCCCGGATGGCGTCCTCTGGCTGGACGGAGGTCTGGAGGACGGCCTAGTGATCCTCCTTTGAGGACCTGGATTTTGGGCGGACGGCACGGATGGCGTCCTCTAGCTGGGCGGAGGTCCAGAGGACGACCCAGATGGCGTCCTCTGGCTGGACGGAGGTCTGGAGGACGGCCTAGTGATCCTCCTTTGAGGACCTGGATTTTGGGCGGACGGCACGGATGGCGTCCTCTAGCTGGGCGGAGGTCCAGAGGACGACCCAGATGGCGTCCTCTGGCTGGACGGAAATAGGGCGGACGGCCCGGTGGTCCTCCCATGAGGACTGAGATCGAGGGGACAGCCCTTAGGTCCTCTTCTGAGGTTTAGGCAGCGGCTGAGGAGCTTGGCTGGTCGGCGGCGACGAAGATGCCTGGCTGGTAGAGGTCGGCCGATACAAAGAGAGTCTGGAGGCTCGGACGCCGGCTGTGACGAAGAATCTGGAGGCTCGGACGCCGGCTGAGACGAAGAATCTGGAGGCTCGGACGCCGGCTGAGACGAAGAGTCTGGAGGCTCGGACATCGGCTGAGAAGAGTCTGGAGGCTCGGGTGATGGGGACAGGTCCTCCTTGACCCTCCCTGGGAGCTCTAGCGACAGGGACGGGTCCTCCCTGACCCTCCCTGGGAGCTCTAGCGACGGGGACGGGTCCTCCCTGACCCTCCCTGGGAGCTGTAGCCAGGAGGACTGCAGGAATGGTGGAGGCTGAGACTGGCTTATGGACTGGAGCTGGAACGGCTCTGGAACTGGAGCTGGAATGGGCTCACGGACTGGAGCTGGAACGGGCTCACGGACTGGAGCTGGAACGGGCTCACAGACTGGAGCTGGAACGGGCTCTGGGACTGACCCGGAAGCGGCCCCACCTCGGCGGCGTCGCTGCCTGCGGTGAGTCGGCAGAGGAGGCTCATGCCGTCGAGGACCAGTCCCCGGTGAACAGAACGCCAACCTTGTGCCGACGAATGCGGACCGCTGCTCCGAGTCGTCCTCCAGTACCGGCGGCGCAGCGGGACCTCCGCCGGCAGCCAGATGGTGGAGACGGAGAGGGCGGACCGATGATCTGATCCAACGCCTCCCAGCGAACCCTGTCCGACTCGCTCCGCAGCGCGGCGAGATCCGGAGCGGAGAACACCCTCTTGAAGTGAGGGAGCACTCCAAGGATTTCCTCAGCTCCGGAGACCCCCACAGGAAGGTGAGGAGAGGCAGAGAGTTTGGCCAGGTTGGCCCAGACGTCCTGGCGCAGGGCGGCGATCTCCTGGGCGAGTGCTGGGTCCATGTTTAGGGCCGGATCATTCTGTCAGGGATGTGTGTGAAGGATGGACCCAAACGCAGATGCTGAGGAAGCGCAGGATGTTTATTAAAGGGTGAGGTGATGGTGATGATGATGATGAAGAAGAGGATGACGGCAGGAACGGAGAGACTGGACATCGGGCAGGAACAAGACAGCAGGGAAGGCACACGAGACATCAATAGTAAGTAGTAGTCGTTAATGATCCGGCACTGAGTGGAGAGAAGTGATTTTAAAGGCAGGAGGTGAGTAGGATCAGGTGTGAATGATTGGAGAGACAGATGAGGACAATGAGTGAATAGGGCAGCGTGACAGAAACACATTTTACATAGGCCTACATGCTTTTACTCAGTTTTGTAAAAGTTTTAAAGAAGTTTTCATCATGACCTTAGATGTCTCCATATCCGCATACGTCATCACGTCGGTTAAACTCTGCCACCGCATTGGTCTAAAACGGGTACGTAGCAGCCCTATCACTCCTTTCTCACTATGGCGAAAACCAACTAGCCGAATTAAAACATCGATCATAAAAAAACTGCGCTATTACAGAAGGAGAACTTTTTCTTTTGAACTAAGTGCGAACATATTTATTTTATGAAGTGAACAGTTTGTAGATGCCAGAGGTGAATGAGATTCATTTTATACAGACATTTTCGGGGTTCACCTTATGGCCTAGAGAGCGGCAAAAGCTGCATTACAGTAGTGCAAACATGCACAAACAAGCGGCTGGTCAGCAGGATGTCCAGGATTTTTTTAAAAAGAAAAAAATTACAGGTGAGCTATTAATCTCAATAATTAACCTAGCCTGCTTTTTGTTATCTAAAGACCACCCGACTCACCACAGATACCAGGATGCTACCCTCCAAACTAGCTAAGATGAACGGGCGACTCCCCCCATCTCTCTGGTTAATTAGCTTGCTAAAATACATGACTTGTCATTCAGTCGGGACACGCATGCGGCTTGCTGAATCTGCACTAGATGTCGACTCTTTTTACACATCTAGCCATAATCGGCCAAGGAAAAATAATCACCTTGTCAGAGCTCATCTGACAGTGCCGACATTTAGCCATAATCAGGACGAATGTGAACAAGAGCAAGAAAAACTGTAGAAAAAAAACATGATTACGAAAGTGTTTGGAAACTGCTATGAGCATGTGGATAAGGTGAGGGTTGTAATGAATAAAATAGAAATGACTAATTTTGTTTGGTCTTTCACGTTAAATTAATCCAATACTTTGTTTTGTATAGGCCTAGTTTGCACGAAAAAATTTCTTCTGCACTGCAATTATTTGCTAAGGCTTCATTGCAAGGTGCTGGTATCAGCTTTGCTTCACAGATATATATAAAGCCTCCATTTCACCCGATCTTGTTTAATTCTAATGCAGGCTATTCAGTTGTAGTACCCTAACATTCCGGGCAATTCGGTGATACAAAATACCACCTTTTTAAAAATTAAAATCCAGATTTTTTTAATAGGCGAAAAAAATGACCATCCCCCCTGAATTTTTTTTACAACTCGACTACTGTGTGCCTCTAATTGTTAGGGTTAGGGAAAGTGTCTGGGTTAGGCATAGTAGAATCAATAGAAGTCAATACAATGTCAACACAACATAGCAAGACAGGAGTGTGTGTGTGTGTGTAGAGGGAGAGAGATAGACGATGAGCGAATGAGGGGGGTCTACCTTACACCCCCCCTTGTCATAGATCACTTCGACTCAAACCTTATCAATTGGCGCGATCGGTTCACAAAGGGAGACAAAGAAAATCCACGTGGCGATTCAACAAAGCCTAGCTTCAATTAGCAATGGTGGGTTGGACAAAGGGAGGGGTGATGGTTAACCAGACCGGCGGAGGGCCATGTGACCTGCCTAAGCAGGCACGCTGGTTAACCACAGCGGGAATGACTACACACAAGCCAGGGGAATTATATAACAGACTGCTTCTGGTTGCAACCAAAGAGAAAGGACAATTACACAAAAACATGCAAATACTCAGGGCCAACGCGCGGCGATGCTGACTGCCCAAGAATAACAGTGGTTTACAAGTTCACAAACTTATATCAACCAACAGAAAGACGGATCTAAACCGTCTGACCTAACTTCTCTACCCAGACTCAGCAGAAATAAACCAGGTTTATCCTACTTGGTGATTATTCTCTTCCGTCCACACCAGTCCACGACGAAAACTGTAGAATTTTCTCTGAGAATGTCCTTTTTGGCAGGAAGGGTTGTGCACAACCGAGGTCAGGACTTGGACTTGTCCGATTTCAGGCACTATGGGACTCAGGCCTGTTTTTAATAGAGTTCAGAGGCCAGCGGACTTCCTAGATGCACAAACGGGAAGTCAGTTTGCTTGGCTGGTTCACTTCGAAGTTTAAAAAATTTAAATCTTTCCTGGTCCAGCAGGAAAGAACAGGCATATCCAACAGGCATACAGGAAGAAGCTGAACAACAACCTACAGAGGAACAATATCCGAGATGTCTGGTCAGGAATGAGAAAGATCACAGGCTTTATGGACAGGAAGGATTGGATAGATGGTAGTCTGGACAGAGCCAATGAACTAAACACATTCTTCAACAGGTTCAGTTCAGGAACTAGCTCAGCATCCTCCTCTCCTGTTCCCAGCCGAACAGGCATCCCACTCTCCTCTGATCAACAGCTTTCCTGTTACACGTCAGATATTTTATCCTTCACCTCAGCCATGGACTCTTCTGATTCCACAAGTTTGACTTCAAACAAGTTAGGAAATGCTGCTACCCCCTTTGCCTCCCCCTCCCACTTGTCTGTCTCCAAAAGTCAGATAAAGAGGCAGCTGGAGAAACTGAACCAGAACAAGGCTTCTGACATCCGTGCCATGTTTCATCAAATACGTCTCCTTCCAGAAGATCTACCAGTCCTTCATTTCCTTTAGCGTGATGGTGATAAGGAGCGCAGCCCAGACATCTACGAATGGCGTGTACTTCCTTTTGGAACTACATGTAAGCCCATGCTGTGCTGCATATGCATTACAGCACCATGTGAAGGACAACAAAGAAGATAACGAAGAAGTAGCTCAATCCGTGCTGCAAGCCTTTTATGTGGACAACTGTTTGTGATCTCTGCCATGTCAACACCAAGCGAGGCACCTCATAGACAAGATGAGGACTCTCCTCAACAGTGGAGGTTTCGAGATAAGACAATGGGCCAGCAACGTACCAGCTGTCATTTCCCACCTACCAACTGAAGCTAAGTCCGTAGGATGTGAGCTGTGGTTGACAGCTGACAGAACCGATGTGAGGGAGTCATCACTTGGTCCCTTTGACACTCTCAGTTACAAACATCGTGTCATCTCCATACCTGAACCTACAATGACACAAGTACAGAGTCCTAGCGAGCCAGTACGATGCGCTGGGGTACATTATACCTTTCACCACCCGAGCCAAAGTCCTGGTTCAAGCTCTCTGGAAGACAAGAAGAGGATGGGATGATCCAATCACTGATGAGCTCCTCAGTTTGGCAGACATGGGAAAATGAGTTGGTGCAGCTTCCGAACGTCACAATTTCACGTTGTTACACATCTGATGTTCCTGCCAGTACTCCTGTTGACCTACACGTCTACTGTGATGCTTCTGAAGGAGCATATGGAGCAATTGCTTACATCAGGGTTGAAGACCATGAAGGCAATATTCAGGTGTCATTTGTGATGGCAAGATCTCGCGTTGCACCTAAGAAGCAGCTGTCAATCCCTCGTTTAGAGTTCTGCGCAGCATTGGCAGGAGCACAACTTGCCAAACTACTCCAGACCGAGCTGACATTACCACTCAGGCAAACCACCTTGTGGACCGATTCCACCACTGTCCTCCACTGGATACAGTCAGAATCCCAACAGTACAAGGTGTTTGTAGGTACACGGGTGTCAGAGAATCAGGACCTTGTTGGAGCAGAGAACTGGGGGTATGTACCTTCTGAAGAAAACCCAGCTGATGATATCACCCATGTGAAAAGGCTGTTGGATCTAAACAAACCTAATCGATGGTCCTCTGGTCCAGAATATCTCTATTCACCCTCCTCATTCTGGCCAGTCAGTCCTTACCGAAGCCCTGCGGACTCTGATGAGATTCGAACCACTACCTTCTATGGTCACTTCACCACGATCCTTCCCACTTCTATAGACCTTAAACATTTTCAAACTATTCCCTTCATGGGTCAGCAGCCTCTCCAATGACTGCCTCCCAACGACTGGAAACAGAGACTGCTCTCCTGAGGATATTGCAGCAAGAGAGTTTTCCAGACGAACTCCTGGCACTACAAGCGGGTAATCCTGTGAGTCAAAATAGCCGCCTAGCATCTCTTAACCCTCTGTATGACTCAGCTGTGGGATTAATCAGAGTGGGGGGACGTTTGAGGAAAGCTGAAGGTCTAGAAAATGACACCATACATCCAATTGTCCTGTGCCCTGAACATCCAGTGACTAAATTGCTAATCCAGGACTTCGACAACCGACTGTTACATGCTGGATCCAACAGAGTATTCGCGGAGATACGCCGTACATACTGGATCTTGCGAGGACCACGAGCTATCAAAAAGTTCCAACATAATTGTGCTGAGTGCCATAAGTACACCAGTACCACCACAGATGGCTGACCTACCTGCAGCTGACTACGTATCAACCAACCCCCCTACTGGTCCACTGGTGTTGACTGCTTTGGTCCCTATCATGTTAAGATCAGTAGACACCAGGAGAAAAGATGGGGCATCATCTTCAAGTGCCTCACTTCTAGATGTGTGCACCTGGACCTCATTGCAAGTTTGGACACAGATTCCTTCCTGTTAGCCTTGCGACGATTTGTGGCAAGAAGAGGCAAGCCATACGAAATCCTTTGTGATAGAGGTACCAACTTCCGTGGAGGAGAGCGTGAGTTAAGAGAGGCCTTCACTGCCCTTGAACACCGGTCAGCGCGTCCAGGCGTCAAATCGCTCAAACGGCCGAAAGTCGACGCTTTAAAATTAAAACCCTGCTTGCACACTTTGTAGTCTGCGTCGGCACGTCGGGGCATCAGCACGTTACGTCATTACGTCAGCGTGGATTTGTCTCTTGCTAGTTGTTTACAACATGGCGGATCATGTCAAGTGGCTTGGGTTTATTTAATTAATGAAGCGTTGTCTGACACCTAAGAAAGTTAAAAGAAAAATATTTAACAGCTTACCTGGCACTCAAATATCCTCCGATATCTTCCTCCAAATGAGATCCGATCTCTTCCTGTCTTTGTAAAAAGACGAATACGGGTCATACAATTCACGAAAATTACACACAGCGGCAATTAGTTGATCCTCCATCTTGAATGAATGACTTGCCGATCCACCCCTGGAAGGAGTAACTACGTCAGTACAACAAGTCGTTCTGATTGGTTGACGCCCCGCGTTTGCTGCCCGAAAGTTCAGTTTTCCCAACTTCACGCAGCAGCTGCTCCGACGATCCGTCAACTCATCCGGGCAGCAGCCGCGTGGACGCGCTGATGCCAGCTGCGCCGATGCGTGCGACTTGCTGCGGGGCAGCTTGGCGCCCACTTGATGGGTAGATACCATAGAATTGCATGTAATCTAGCTGTCCTGCTGCCTGGACGCGCTGACCGGTGTGAACGTGCCATTAAAGGAGCAGCTTGCGTAGCAGAGTATAAGCTTCCGATTTAACCCTTCTCTTGCTCCACATTTTGGGGGTACCTGGGAACGAGAAATCAAATCCTTGAAGACATCACTCCAGGTTATTCTGAAGGATCAAGTAGTTCTTGAAGAGGTTTTGATGACACTACTAGTAGAGGTTGAGGGGATTTTAAACTCGAAACCACTCGGATATGCTACATCTGACATTGCAGACTTGGATCCAATCACCCCTAACCTTCTACTCATGGGGCGGCGAGACGCATCATTGCCACAAGCTGTGTATGGTCCCAGCGATATGTTGGGTCGGCATCGTTGGAAGCATAGTCAAATCCTTGCTGATCACTTCTGGAGCCACTTCACACAGAATTACCTCCCTGACCTCCTTGGAGAAGAAAATGGCATGCTCTGACACCGCCTCTTTCTGTGAATCAAGTGGTGATAATAGTTGACTCCCAGCTCCCAAGATCTCTCTTGCCGATCGGGCGTATAACCAAAGTCAATGTCAGTGAGGATGGACAGATCCGCTCCGCTGAAGTGGATATCAAAGGGACGAAGTACTCACGACCAGCAACAAAACTCATCCCGCTTCCTCGGTTGCCGGACTAATAACCTTTGTTTCTTTTGTTAGCAGAGAAATGTATGTTGTTACAAATTCATTTCCTGAATTTGGGGGCGGCTGTGCAAATTTCCCTGCTGCAGATGCCACCTAGCGTTAAGTTTTATTAAAAGTTACCCAGCCATGCTGTTCTTTGGATGTGCCGCAGAGTGTGGCTGACATTAAGGACTTGACCTGCTACACGTGTGGATTCACATGTTCAACGTACAGGTTTTTGGTTCACCAGTGTGCGTAAATGAAGCTGTAAGTGTTTATTTCCTTCTCTGTTACATTCCGTATTGCCAACATGTGTACCTCTAACAAGCCTATAATTACTTTAGTAAAAAAAAAAAAAAAATTATAGATACAGAGTCGTGGTTCTATGTTAATTCACCTTCAAAGTTACTAATGTGTCGATAATTCGAGGATCGATTAATATTTACCATAAATTTTATTAGTAGTGTTTGTGATGGATCTCAACATCTGGGTCGCCTTTGGTTTATTCCACGGTCTGTGTCTCCATCTGCTGGACGTTTGGTTTGTTGCACTTTGGGCACGACTCATGTTTGATTGTATTATTGATCTTTAAGGGATTATTTGGTTGTATTAATGACAGGCTTGTACTGATTATATTTATTTTTGTGTTTTCAGATAACCACACATATACACATGGCTGTATATAAATTCACTGTCAAACCTGCTATCTGGCATTGATGTTACTGTCAGTTTGATGGCAATAAAGAGAACATAAATTTCTGGATCGCTGCAGTCTTTCTCACAGAAGATTTAGGCCAGACCCATATACACCAGCATTCCTTCTCAACATTTTTTACAGCGGTCATTCCCACAAATACAACTGAGCTTAAGTCGTTCTTGTCACTGTTGAGTCACTATGGCAAGTTTTTCCCTAACCTGTCGACCATAATCACACCTATGACAGTATTATTACAAGGGAGTGGTCCGTGCCATGTCAAAGGGCGTTTTAGGGAGCTAAAAAGCAGCTGCTCTTGAGCAAAGTCCTTGTGCATTATGATCTAGATTTACCTCTCATTCTAGCCTGCGATGCAGGGTGTAGGGTTAGGAACAGTGATCTCACACAAAATGCCTGATGGTAGTGAAAAACAAATCGCTTTTGCTTCTCACATGTTAACCAAAGCAGAGAAAAACTATTCGCAAATTGAAAAAGAAGCATAAGGCTTAGTTTTTGGAGTAATCAAGTTTCATGGGTATCTGTTTGGTCGAACATTTATTTTGATGACAGACAATAAACCTTTAAAGAAGATTTTAGTTCCAAAAACAAGGGTACCTCCCTTATGCTGGGTACACACCCAAATATTTTTTTTTACCTCTTATAAAATTTTAAAATGTGACATAAAAAAATCCTACATTTACACGTTTTGCTCCTATAGTGAATGGTGTACCATGATTTGACAAAGACAGCACACCACACACAAACAGATCTTCAACCAGTCTTGACTGTGAACACATGAAATCTCGCAAAATCACGCGAGACTTCAGAATAAGATTGGCAGACGATATGCAGGAAGAAATTGCAATGATAGTGTTTTGAATGATTTTCACAGAAAATTCACGGGGAAAAAAGAAATCTCTGTTGTCCACATCAGTTTTACTTTGTGCTGTGCCATGACTGCTTCCATTTTCCATCAACTCACTTTCTGATTGGATATTGTTTCGTTTCACGTGATAATCTCCACAGCGTGCATGCGTTTGTCCTTGGGAGTTCCCCCCACATATCAGGATTTCTGATCGTAAATATTAAACATGTTTAATATTTACGATTCCCATCGGGGCTGCGCCGACGTTCTTCCGAGCAGGTTCGGATAATCTTGACAAACCTCACACCAAGGAAAAATCTGATAAAATAATCTGTAGAACCATCAAAATAATCGGGACATAGCTAAGAATGTCGTAAGGGGGGAAATCGGCCCAAAATCAGCCCGATTATCTTTTGGTGTGTTAGCTGCATTAGCTGCTGCTAGGATGCAGAGGTGGGCTCTCATATTGGCTGCATATACCTATGAGATCTAGTACGAACCTTCAGGACAACATCGTAATGCCGACACATTATCCAGACTGCCAATAGCAGACAAGAGCTTTCCAAAGTCAAACCCAGTGTTCGGAGTTTCTTATTTAGACAGTTTACCAATAACTGCAAAAGATGTAGCTGAGGAAACAGGCAGGGATCCAGTGCTCTTAAAAGTTAAAAATTATGTTATGACGGGTTGGCCTAAACATGTTGCTGATGAAAATCTACAGCCATTTGTAAAGCGCAAGTTTGACCTGGCTGTGGAAAATGAGTTGGGGTTTGGGGTTTCAGAGTGGTTATCCCAGAAAAGCTGCAAAATAGGTTGCTCTTACAGTTACATGAAAGCCACTGGGGAATGGTTAAAATGACATCTCTGTCCATTAGTTTCTTTTAGTGGCCTACTCTTGATGAAGATATTGAGAATGAAGCAAATCAGTGTGACATTTGAAAATACTAGTGTAGCATGCCAGCCACTGCACCTGTACATACCTGGAAACGGGCTTCGGGTCCATGAGAAAGAATAATATTGATTTTGCAGAGATCAATAAGCAAATGTTTTTGGTGGTAATGGACGCTCATGCGTACATTGCATGAAATAATCCACATTCAAACTGCTACTGCCAACAAAACTACTGAGGTTTTGAGAGATTTGTTTACAGCCTACGACTTACCAAAAGAGTTAGTGTCGGACAATGGACCGCAATTTACTCCAAGTGAGTTTGAGACATTTCTTACCATGAATTCAGTGAAGTACATTAAAACTTCATCTTATAATCCTGCATCTAATGGGTTGACTGAAAGATTGGTCCAAAACTTCAAAAGGTAAAGCAGTAGGTGGCATGACTTTACAGCATTGTATTGCTAACTTCTTGTACAGCTATCGAAACATGCCACATACTACAACAAAGAAAACACCAGCCGAGCTGTTTTTAAAGAGACAGAGCTTTCACTGATAAAATCGGATGTTCTTCAGTTTGTACCAGATAACAGCCCAACCTCAGCTGATGCAAAGAAAAGGCTCAGATTTTTCTCTGTAGGTCATAATGTGCTTGTGAGAAACTACAGGGAAGGAGAGAAGTGGGTTGATTGTGTTGTGTTGATTGGGTCCAGTAACGTATTTGGTTTCTGTATATGGGAAGAATGTAAAGAGACATGTAAACCAAATGTTGGATGCAAAGAGAAAGAATGGATCACCTAAACATTCTGAGGGAAGATGGGACTTTGATCCAGGAGATGATTTAACTGTGGGCACTCCTGCTGAGCAGGAGCCTGAGGGAAACCAGGGCTTAGAGGGGCCTGCCTGAACACAGGGCTCATCAAAAAATAAATGCACGCCCACCTCATCGTTTTGACTTGTAATGTCTGGGTGTTAACCAACATTATATTGTTTTTTGTTTTGTAAAACATGTCACCATGTGAGTGTTAAATGGTTAACATTTTTGATTTTGCTTAAAGTAAGTTAACCTGGAAAGGTACTTTCAAGCTACAGGGGAGGAGCTGTGGTTTTTTAAAGAAAATGTGTTGTCACCTCCATTCCAATAGAGGGCGCCTCACGCCAAGAGGTGGGTTGTTCATATATGATAGAGGAACCGAAAATGGTGTTAGTTATTTGTTTTTGTTTTTTGCCATGCAGTTCAGCAGCTACACTGCTAATAAAGAAGCTGTTTGGAAAATGCATATTTTGATGTTGTTTTTTATCTGAGGAGCTTTCCCCTATTTTATATCTGGATACCACAATTCCATAATATTTCTTTATGTGGGGGAAAATTGTGTGTATGACAGTTTCCATGAAAGCAAAGGCTCTTGGTAAAACTTTGAAAGTTTTACTGGTAACTTAGAAACAATAAAGTTGCAACTTACCGAAGATTTTAAACCACCTACCATTATAACAGATATAAATATGTTGTGTGGAATAAAATTCCATTAGGATTCTTGCATCTCCAAACATTTTCTAATTCATTTGACTTTAAAGGTGTTGTTTAGAGGACATAAAAAAGTTCTAAACCCCCTTTTGCTCTTTCCAAATAAATTTTACAAATAAACCTCTAATTTCTTTACATATTACATCGTTGACGTAAAGGGAGAGAGCGGGATAAATAAACCTCAATATACCTTCAGCTTTTGACAACACCGCACTAAAAATAGAAGGATCCCTTTATAGCCACATATTAGGAATTGATGTAGTTTTTTAATATTTGATTGTAGATTGAATTGTCTCAGAGTCCCATCTTTTGTTATATGGATTCCTAAATATTTAACAGTTTGCTTGACCGGAATATTAAATTTATATCAATCGTCCGCTTCATATAAGCATAAAATTTTGCTTTTGTCAACATTTAGCTTAAGACTTGAAGCTTCTGAAAGTTCCTGAATTGCATCTAGAGCATTTGGTATCTGTGATTTATCTCTAAGAAACAACACTATGTCATCTTCCAGTTGAAACATCTTAACTTCTTTATTAATATTAATATTTGGGTTGTGAGAAATATTTAATAAAAAGAGTTCAGCAATGATCCCAAAAAAAAGAAAAGCAAGAGATTGGGCATCCCTGTCGTACACCTCTTAATATCGTAAACCTCCCAGACATAAGTGGATATTGAATAATTGAGCTGTATATGTCATTATAAAACATTTTAATAATCTTAATAAATGACTCTTCAAAACCTCAAATTTGAAGTGTTTGTAAAATGAAGGTGTGTTCAACTGAATCAAATGCCTTAAAAAAGTCAAGGAAATCTTTAAAGCATTGGACTTTATAAACTTTTAGTAATCTATTAAATCCAACACTAGTCTATATTAAAGCTAATGTGACGTTTAGGAAGAAATCCACTTTGGTTTTCATTTATTATCTCACCTAAAAAAAAAATTCACTCGCTTTGTATACACCAGAGCTAAAATTTTATAAACAATGTTTAAATGTGAGACAGGTTTCCAATTTTCTATTTTTAAAGGATCTTTGTCCGTCTTAGGTAACAGAGTTATTAGAGCTTGTTTCATGGTTGTAGTCATTTCTTCCGTACTTATACAGTCTTTAAACATTAGTAAGACGTGATCAGCAATTAATTTCCAAAAACAAAGATTGAATTCTACCTTAAGTCCGTCACTACCAGGTGACTTTCCTAGTCTCATTGAACGCACGGCATCTGTGATTTCTGAAGACGAGAGCTCAGCCTCACATGTGCCTTTAAAGGCCTCCGATATCAGAGGTGTAAACATCTTAATATGATTCCTGAATCTGTCACACTTAGTCTGATTCAATTTTGAGGAATACAAATCACTGTAAAATGAGGTAGTATAATTGGAGATCATAATAGGATCTGAGCTTATTATACTGTTTCATTTTTCTAATGCAAAAAAGTAACTAGAGTTTTTCTCTCCCTTCTCCACCCATTTACCTCTAGACCTAATGAACATACCTCTAGCTAAATTGACATACATGTTATCAAGTTCATCTTTAAGATAGTAATCAATTCACTTTTAGATAAATCATGCTTAGATATTAGGGGGTCCAATTTAACAAGCAAACTATACATTTTATTTGTGTTTGGCATGACAACAGCTTCAAAGTTTTTGAATACCTTGTTGCAACAAAGAAGCACCACCTTTGACAATTTTTGCTCCTCTTTTTGCCATTGCAATACAGAGTTGAGTCATTGGTAAGCTAGCCAGTTAGAAGCTAGAGGCTAGATATTCCTCCAGTAACGATTTCTTTTCATATAATGTTCATTTTTCATTCAAACTTCCTCTCCTTATCTTCTGTGTGAAAGATTACTTGATTAACAATGACGGCAATATTTGGTTTAGTTGCCTCTGTTGATGTGATATAACTTACAGTCACGGAGCTCCTCACAACACCTCCGCTCTGGTCGCCATCTTGATATCAACCTCTGGCTCAGATTGGTTTACTGACTTCAGCGGGTGTAACTGACGTCAGCCATCCTGCCGCTGTGGAGTATAAAACAAGCCCAGTCTAAGCCACACCTCCATAGCGAGTTGGAATGAGAATAGCAAGTGTTTACAATGTTTATCAGGTTAGTGATTTGTTAGCTTAGCATTTAGTTAGATTCTTTAGCATAGGCTTTTTAATTTTAGATTAGATTGTAGAGTATTTAGTCTTAATTGCCTCGATTGTTGTTAGTGTATTATAGAATAATAGACTTTAGTTGATAGTGTTAGATAAGTTGCATTGTGTAATTTTAGTGTTTATTGTAGTGTATTTTAATTCTGTGTTAGTGTGGGGAGAAAGTGTATTGTAGTGGGTTGCGATAGTTATGTGGGTACGCATTTGTTTCCACGGGAATTTTAGGTGGTGGAGAGAAATCCTCAACTTCAAAATTGCCTCCCTCTAAGGCAATGGAGTTCACGTCCCTATTGCTCTCCATCGCTGTCAACACATTGATCACAAAGCAGACCACGCCCAGCCCCTCCCCTTGCTGGTTCGCCAGGCAACTTCCCATTTTGAGGCATTTTTCAAACAGGGAATGTGAGTGGAGTTAGACTCTGATAGGGGTGAGTTACACTTTAAGTATAAAATATGTAGGCGTATATAAATCTTTATGGCCACAATTCGTCCAAGTAGAGATACGGGTAAAGTTGTCCATTTAAGAAGGTCTAATTTGACCTGTTCAACAGTTGAAATTAAGTTTGTTCTAACAAGATCTTCTATGTTTTTATCTGATATTAATTCCCAGGTATTTGAACCCATTAGGGCAGAATTTAAACTGACTTAAGCCTTGTCTATACTTCTGCATCTACTGAAGTGCGGACACACGCAGCGGCATTATCCGTTGACGCAAGGGCTCTCCGTCACTCACGCAAAGACACACGGAGTAAAACCCAATTTGTTAACTATCCCTCAAACGCAACGGAGAGCGCACGTCTGTGATTCGTTAGCCCAACATCAGCCCCAGATCATTTTACCAAGGGCCCGTTTCACAAAGCAGGTTTAGTGAAACTCAGGTTTTTCGGTTTCACAAAGCCAGTTCAGTCTAACTCTGAGTCAGTTACCCGGGCGACATAATCCGTGAAACTAACCTGCTTGCTGGCAGGTTTGCTTCAACTAACTGAGTTTCTCCTGCCCTTAAGTTGAAGCCTGCAGTCTAAAAGCTGTGGCAGACGTTGCGTGTCCATTTCTTGAAGAGCCTGTTGATATGGAAGAGCAGATACTCCGCAGAAATCTCTGTCGGGAGAGGATTATCAAACCCCGAATGGATGTTTTTTCATTCCCTGTATGAACGTTTCCATTTTTCTCGACCATCAATAATATATTTAAACCACATTTTCAGCCCACACATTTCTCACGAGTTGTCTTGGAAATGGTCTCTGCTCCGAGCAAATTCTTTGTATTCCACTTCAGTTTTTTGTGAATGGCAGTTTTTTGTATAATGTCGGTGATGCGGAGCATGTGTCCAAGGCATGGACCCTTGCACTGAAACGACTACTGTACACCTTTGTAGTGTTCCCAGGTCACAGAACCACCAGATATCTCAAGGAAGCGTTCCACAGAATTGCAGATATCAGGGTAAGCAATAATTAATGTATGTCATAAAGCTTGGAGACTGGAAGCACTCATCAATTTGATATATTTTAGGGGTTTCCAGGTGTGATTGGCTGCGTCGATGGAACTCACATGCCCATCATATCTCCTTCAATAAATTAAGGAGATTATGTGAATAGATCTGTCCACAGCATGAATGTACAGGTATGCCTAAATAATAGCTTTTAACTTTCCAAATGAAATATACTTCATAATACAGCTACTGCAGCTAATTATTGTTCTCCATTTTTTGTGAGTTGTGACAGATTCTCCTGTGGTGAGTTATACAGTATAGCTATATCTTATGATCAATATTCTATTTCTTCCTATTGCAACCAAAACAATAAATTGTATCTTGTATTATCATAGGAGAGTTGATGGTTACCTTCTGGGAGACAGAGGGTCCCCCTGCCAGCCCCATCCTCCGACCTCTTACCCTGACCCCGAGACCGGCCCACAGCAACGCTACAACATAGCCCACTGCAGGACACGAAGCCAGAGTGGAGATGATCATCGGGATGCTTAAGGCCCGATTCCAGTGCCTTCGTATGCACAGGGTCACCCCAGAAAGGACTTGTGACATCATTGTGGCATGTGTAATCCTGCACAAGATTGCCACAATCACAGGGGAACAATGTCCTACCCTTTCTCCTGATGATACAGACAATAATCCTAACCCCCTTGCTGATGCACAAGATGGGAGAGCTATTAGAGACATGGTCTGGTACAATAATTTTTAACTGAAACATCACCTCCCCAGTCATAAAAAGACAAAATGCTTCTTATTTTATGAGGTATTTACTGCAAGTACAAGTGTTGTACAGTTAATATTTTGTTGTTTAAACAATAAAACATCATTCATCTGTGGGCACATCGCCCACCTTTAACTGATAATCCAGCAGTTGAATTTCCATTTGTTTTTTTTTATCTGCACCTTTATGTGGTCTATTTCCAGGTTAGATTTTTTTTTTGCAAGTATACTTTATATAGTTGCTTCACAGGGAGGTATAAAAACACTAATGACATTGAATTTCATAGTGCCATGTCTACTTGGTGTCATAGTAAGCTGTGGGTCAATGCTGAGCAGTATTCCTATTGAGCTAAGCTGTGCTGTGGAGGTTGATGGACCCTCTTCCTCATTGATGTAATCATCCTCTGTAATTTCCAGCATTGCTCATTTGGAGAGAAAGAAGCTGCAAGTTGTATTGCTGAACATTGCTATCATTAACTGAAACCAAAGTTATTTTACAAAAGGTGTAGACCTCAACGGGCCTCTCTGCATCTTCCCTCTCTGTGGCGGCTGATAAGGTGTCTTCATCATCCTCCTGTAATGAAACAGAATTTGTGTTATATTCTACCCATTATTAAAACTCTGTGGAATATTAAAGGAGCATGGGTCAAGATGAAGAAATTAAACTCACGAGTGACTCAGCCGGGGCTGTGAGTAACTCCAGCCACCAGCCAAGCCGGAACTGGAGCATGGACAAATTCTTCACAGAAATAAAAATAAAATCTTTACAGTGACATACTGCCAGATCACTGAGCATATACCAGTATTATGAAAACAAGCACCATGTCGCACGACGAAGCAAGGAGTGTCTACTGACGTCACATCCGTAGGACAGTGTGGGAATTTCGGGCCTGAACTGCAGCGCATTTTGCAGCACACAGTCTGTTTAAGAAATTGGAACAATAAGTGGTTGGGCTCATTCTTTTTGGTATATAACGCTTCATCACCCAATAGCATTAATAAACTGGAATTGCATATTTATTTCTTTTTTAGAAATCCTGCCCCATGCTCCTATAATAGTAGCTACTGTACTTAAAACAGCATGGAAGTCTATTATAGTACAGGAAAGATAGAGTAACACCATCAGTAACTGGTAGAAGATTAGTCAGCTAATTACCCTAACAAGTGCCTGACATGTAGACTACTCACAATTAGTTAGGGATAAATGTTATTTACATGAGTGCTTTTCGTATTTGGTCTGAATTTTAATGAAGTAAGTAAAAGTATTCTTTGATATTACTAATAATGAATGAGAAGAAACACCATTTTTATTAGTGTAATATTTATTACCCCTAAAATGTAGACAATATCGAGGGTAGCCCCAAATAACACAAATTGACAATGTCAGTAGCGGATGTTTCCACCATTTGCCGCAATGACAGCTTGACAGCGACGTCTCATGCTCCTCACTAGCCTCATGATTTTGTCGTGGGGGTGGGGTACGATCATACAGTCTCTGCTTCAGCTGGTCCCAAACGTGCTCTATGGGGTTCAGGTCAGGGGACATTGTTGGCCATACCATTTGAGGCACTCCGACCTACTGAAGTCAAGCTGTGACAATTCTGGCACGATGTGGTGGAGCATTATCATCCATGAACAGAAAGTTGGCGTGTTGGTGTGCTGGTGGAATTGGGGGAGGATGATGGGTTTATGATGTCTCTGAGGTAAGAATGTGCAGTGACTGAGCCATCTACGATAACCAAAACAGTTATGTGCTGACTAGTGATGCCTGCTCAGACTGTTACACCTCCTCCACCAAAGCTAACCCTGGGGACCATGTTGACCTCGGTGTATTGCTCACCTCGCCTTTTCCAGCAATGCTGACGACCATCATTTCTGTGCAAGGTGACCCGACAGTCGTCAGTGAACAGGACGGTAGACCACTGCTGCATTGTCCACGTCACATGGTCTTGTGCCCACTGCAAACGTTCACGGCAGTATCTTGGTGTCAGTGGAGTCACCTGCAACGGTCGTCTGGCATTCAAGCCAAAGCGGTGGAGTTGGTTGCAAATGGTTTGTCAGGAAATCCTAGTACCCCTCACAACTCGTAAACGTACCTGCAGCTGTGTGGCAGTTGCATGACGATGTCTGAGTGCATAGGTCCTTAGGTACTGGTCAGCGTTGCGGTCTGTCACTCATGGGGCTCCACTCCTGGGTCTGTCACAAACTCTGCTAGTAGTTCTGTGTCTTGATGCAAGTCTGCTGATGACACTTTGAGGCACACCAAGTTCCAAGCGACATCTAACTGCCTGCCACTGACCCGAAGGCGCGCTATGGCCAGGTGGCGGTGCTCACCCGTTAAGTGACGTTGTGTGTTAATGGCTGTTTGAAGGATGAAGTTGTAATGACTTACTGACAATACCAGCTTTTTAAACCCACAGAATGTTGAAATAGATGCCACATTGAAAAGGGTTGTCTGTGGTATTTTTTGGTGTTGGCCCCAATATGTAAGGCCCACTGTACACAGGGAGACGATTATGGGGAAAACAAAAAATGAGGTGTGTCTAGCACCCCAATACAACTGCCTCCCTATCCCAAAAATATCTGAAGTGAAACAAACACCATATGTATGACATCCACTGAGTCTTGTCTGGGGGGTGCTCTTCTTTTGCTTTTGCTTTTTTTTCTTCCCTTTGGAGAAGTTTGTTACTGGATGCTTCATAAGTCTATTCAAATAAGTGTTGGGGGGCACACAGCCATTGGGTGGCGCTAACACACATTCTAGCTCCAACAGGAGAAGAAGAAGACCAGAGTTTGTATAAGGGCTTGAATCTTTGGATTTCGTTTGGGCTTTCGGCCAGACAGTGCCAGGAGAGACCCCATCCTTCCTTCGCTGGCGGGGGGAAAGGACGCAAGTTTCTGGGAGAAACTCACTCCAAGGATGACAAAGACTGCTGATTGATCAGGTGAATCGCAAACCAAAGATGAGATAAACCCCACTGTTCTGCCCTGAGCCCTGCAGAAGCTTTCTGAATTATAGACGCTGCCGTGTGGAAGGGATCGCTAACAAGCTACTGCATGCCGCAGAGCCAGGTCCAGACTGGAGCCATTACCCCACCGCGACAATGCACAGGGATGAATAGTGTGCTCGAAAGCTGCGGAAAAAGGTACTGTTAGTGAAGGAAGGTGGAGCTGATCGCTGTTTAGCCAAGCCGGAGAGGACAACACGCCATCCCAGCTAAAGGCTGCTAACCTCGATCCAACAGCCATAAGGCCTCCTACTGCTAACCGACCGCAGCTATTGTTAGCCTACCGGCTAACGTTGTTTAGCTTCCCCCATCATCCACTGAGCAACTTGGAGAAATTTAACCGTTCAATAAGGTCTGTCTGGGCAGAGGCGAGAGTAGTTTAGGATAAACAAGATTAAAGGGTTGTTTATTTTCACTGCGATTTGTTACTTTGTGTAGGATTTCATTCATTGTTTGTGTACAAAAAGGCTGGTCGGCCTGGAGGTTTAGACAGTGATTTTCGAAGTTTCTGATGGAATTTCGTTTATATCCTGCAACCGGAGTAACTCAATCCCACAGTTTTCCTTTGTTTGGTGTTTAGTAAATGAACCAGAGCGGCTTTAAGCGGCTCCAAGGGAGTAAGCTGTAGGCTACATGTTCTAGCGAAGCCTTTGACAGCTCGGCTTCATGAACAATAAAGACTGCCATTAATGATATTCAAAATAGAGATCGGCTTTAAAAAAGATAGTTGTTGAGGCTATTGCCTTTTACTGAACGAACTGCATCTCCCAGCATCCTTTCACTGAACGAACTGCATCTCCCAGCATCCATTGCGCCGCCCTCAACCCATTCTCATTGGTCTGTGGCCAGTGATGATATCACAGAGTTGATAAAAGGGAGTGCGAAAATTGAAATCCTCATCTTTTGGTTCCTACCCGCGGAGCTACAAGGAGACGCTTTAATCCATTGCTAGCATTTTTCCTTTTTTCGTTCAAACCTGCTGGACCAGGAAGAACTTCCCTTTTAAACTTCGAAGTGAACCGGCCGAGCAAACAGACTTCCCTGTACGGGTAACCAGGGAGTCCGCTGGCCTCTGAACTCTATTGAAAACAGGCCTGAGTCCCTCAGCGCCTAAAAGTCCAGTTTAAACTGCTCCTTTAAACTGGACACTTTCAAGTCGTTCTACGTTCTTCGTCGTGGACTGTGGAGAGAGTCATTACCAAGTAGTATAAACCTGGTTTATTTCTGTTTGTTCTGGGTAGAGGAGAATTAGGTTTATTAGGATATCCGTTATCTGTTGGTTAAAATAAGTTTGTCAACTTGTTAACCACTGTTATTCTTGGTCGTCTGTCGCTGTACACCGTCCCTGAATGTTGCATGCTTTGTGTTTTATTATTTTACTTAGGTTGCAACCAGAAGCAGTATATTATATTGTATTATTTCCCGGCTTGTTGTATCCGGTCAGCGCGTGTCTGTTTAGACAAGTCGCATGGCCTTCCGTCGATTCCCTTTTTCTGTCATCCCTCCCTTTGTCCAAGCCACCATTGCTAATTGAAACTAGCCTTTGTTGAATTGCCACACGGTCTTTCTTTGTCTCCCTTTGTGAACCGATCGCGCCAATTGATAAGGCTTGAGTTATTGATCGCATTGAGGGGGTAAGGTAAACCCCCCTCATCCGTTCGCTGTCTCCCACACACACACACACACACACACACGCCGCACACACACACGCTGCACACACACACACGCCCCCCCCCCCCCCCCTTTCCTTGACGTTAACTTTGTTCTATATTTTTGCATGCGTTAGAATAGATGGAAATTATAAATGAAATGTAATCTGTAAGGTTGACCTATTTCATTAATAAATTCCCTTAATTAACGAGAAGTTTCCTGTTCTATTTCAGTGTGTGCTGTAAAGTTTGTTAAATCCCAGCGGACGGACTCCGCCCTTTCAGAAGAGACTGACGGTCTGGTTTAATAATAATAATAATAATAATAATAATAATAATAATAATAATAATTATACATTTTATTTGTATTGCACTTTACACATGAAAACACGCCTCAAAGTGCTACAGGCACAACAGATTAAAAAGACATAAAACAATTAAAATGCATAAATGAGACTCTTAAGGAAAAGCGATACATACTTTTAAAAACATCAATGGACTGTGGCGCCCTTAGGTGATTAGGGAGGGCGTTCCATAGTCGAGGCGCAGCCGCCTTGAAAGCCCTATCTCCCATGGTGCGGAGTTTAGTGTTGGGGACCTGGAGTTGGTGCCTATCAGAGGAGCGGAGATGTCTGGTTGGATTGTTGATATTGATGCGTTCTTTGAGGTACACTGGTGCCCTGCCGTAGACACACTGATAGGTCAGGAGGCAGATCTTATACTCGATCCATAACCTAACAGGGAGCCAGTGAAGTTTTATGGAGGATGGGTGTGATGTGTTCCAATTTTCGCACCCACATCAGGACCCTGGCAGTGCAGTTCTGAATGTACTGCAGCCTCTGCAGGCTATTGCCAGGGATCCCGATGAGGAATGTGTTGAATGTGAGTGTTAAATGATAAGTAGGGGTCAAATCGAACCCCCAGGTTTGTTACAGAGGATGTGAGAGGGATATCATGGCCTGCCAATGAGTAAACAGTCATGGGGGAGGACCGGAGTTGATGTGGCGTTCCAATAAGGAGGCCTTCTGTTTTGGAGCTATTTAACTGGAGGAAGTTGTCAGTCATCCATGCCCTTGTCTCCTCCAGGCAAGCAGTTAATGTGATGAGCGATGATGTGGGGGATGTGGGTCCAACCTGACATAGAGCTGAGTATCATCAGCATAGCAGTGGAAGGCAACTCCATGCCTGCTGATGATGTGGCCCAGGGGGAGCATATAGATGGAGAAGAGGGTGGGGCCAAGAACCGACCCTTGGGGCACTCCACAGGTGTGGGGCCTTGACCTGGCTCCCCCTAGGGCCACATACTCAACTCTATCAGTCAAGTAGGACTGAAACCACTGAAGAGCTGTGTGTGAAATGCCGATGTAATGTTGCAGACGGTGAAGAAGGATGGTGTGATCAACGGTGTCGAAGGCAGCTGAGAGGTCCAAGAGCAGGAAGAGGGATGGAGAGCTCTGGTCGGTAGCCACCAGCAGATCATTAGTGACCCTGACCAGGGCTGTTTCTGTAGTATGGGCAGAGCGGAAACCAGACTGAAATTTTTCCGGAGAGGCTGTGTGAATGAAGGTGGTTGTGGATTTGGGTGATGATTACTTTTTCAATGACTTTGGAAAGAAATGGAAGGTTGGAAATGGGCCGGTAATTTGACAGACTGCCAGGGTCAAGGGAGGGTTTCTTAAGCCGGGGGTTAATAAGTGCAGTTTTTAGTGAGGTTGGAAGGTGGCCAGATTGCAGGGAAGAGTTTATGATGGTGGTGATGAGAGGGCTTAAGGAAATTATATTTGCTTTAATCAAGGCAGTGGGAAGGGAATCCAGTGAACACGTTGAGGGTCTCATGCTGTGTATGAGAGTCTCAACCTGTCTGTGTGTGGGGAGGATGAAATGAGAGAAAGTTGGTGCTGAGGTTAGGGGAATGGACGGCGAATTAAAAGTATCTCATTTATGAGATTGGTCCCCTGATGATCTTTAATAAACAGGTTAAACTCGAATGTCATCAATAATTATATTAAAATGAATTTATTGATTATAATTATTGATGCTCAGAAAACCAGACACCCTTTTTTTATTAATAGTTATAACATAGTTTAAACACTAAAACTTATCATTTAAGTCATTTTTGAAATCGCCTTCTTGGTAAGTCAAAATACTAAATTAGATCAACATAATTCCTCCCCCCCCGTTAACCTCAACATAAAGTCAAAATATTAAATTAGATCAATCACGGCGGGGACCGATCCATAAAACAGAATCAATTCTTTAAAGGTTATTGATTTCTAATTCAGCAAACGGTTTCATGAAACATTACTTCTTCCAAATAATGTTTTTCTTCACTTCTGCTTTGCATTGTGAATTGGTTGTTTGAAAACAAACCAGAAGGTGCTGATTAGTCTTAAACTAACCACAATTAGTTAAAACTAATTTACCTTCATTCCCAAAACTCTTCAATACAAGCCTTGCTCTTTAAGCAAACATATTCGTTCTGAACTGTGATATCATTATCAATTTATTGGTTATTGTTTCTATTTCTGTGCATATTTATCACTTTTACTGTTTACTTTTGGGTGTTAGTTTTATTATAATTATTCTTTTCTTAGTGGTTTAGTTGTGTGTTACTAGCTTAGTGAGTTTATTGATTAAAGCATTTTAACTGAAAGTTGAATTCTTTAGGTAATAAACTCTTGTATTTTGGAAAACCGTTGTTGTTATTTCACCTACATGTGTAGTAACTTGCTGTTCAAAGAACGCCAAGAACTTATTCCTTCAGCTATTGTTGAATTATCTCAGCCTCATCAGTCAGGTAATCATAAGCATAAACTGAGACTGAATAATTTGGCTCTTGATATTCCTGGAATTTAGGTGGTGCCAACAAACTTGGTAATTTTAACATAAAATTATTAATCTTATTAATAATTGCTCTAAGCAATTATTCATAATTGATAGCCAAAACCTACCTATCTGTGGCGCAACATAAGTAATGACTAAACTTAATATCCTAAGAAAGGACCAGGCCAAATCTAGTATTCGCAATGTGAGTTGGAATGTTCGTGGATTGGGGGGCCCACTAAACGTAGTAGAGTCTTTTCACATCTTAAGGATCTTGGCTCCGATATTTATTTACTACAAGAATGTGTAAACCATGGATTGGGCAAATTTTTCATTTTTCCTTCAACAGCAAATCTAGGGGGGGTGGGGTCGCTATCCTCATTAATAAGCGAGTCCAGTTTTCACCAGGTCAGATTATTTCAGACCCCCAAGGAAGTTACGTTATAGTTTGCGGAACTTTGTATCAAACCCCAGTTATACTAGTCAATGTTTATTACCCAAATTGGGACAATCCGGACTTCTTCACTCTCTGTTTTCAAAAATCCCCAACTTAAACACTCACCATCTCGTTTTAGGAGGGGACTTTAATCAGACTTTAATAGACCCTAAGATTGATCGATCCCATCCTAAAACACTTGTAATGGCAAAAAATTGTATCTCAGGGTTTCCATTATAAAGAAGACTTGAGTCCAAGAAGGCGTTTAAGTATTTAATTCAAACATGTCTGGCCAGAACACGGAGGAGACAGAGTTACTCGTGCATCACCCTAACCAACCTTTCTAACTAACCGCTTAAATAGTATTCCGCAATCATTGTTTATCTCTGTAGATGTCTTCTCCAACGTTCACGCCCCGCCTCCAGAGAACTGCTTCATGCGAGTCTTATATCAACGCATAAAGCAGCTCTCTGGAGGCCAGACTGTTATCTTACTGCCCCAGCGTCTGTCTCTCTGGTGACCTGACACATATATCTTTCTCATAACATTAAGCTGGAACAATAAGCTTGTCATTTTACACTAGATGTATTCACTAAACAGAGGATATACACTTAATTCCTAATTGCATAACAATTTTCCACCACACACTTGTACCCTCTGCTATGTCACGTGCCTGCGTCACCCATTTTTGAAAGAGTTTTCATATTTTTCCAAAGTACATCAAGTCTACTCTCGTATCGACTACTTTTTCATTGACAAAGTTCTTTTATCCACTGTATCATCCATTCAATACTCTGCCATTTTCATTTCGGATCATGCCCCTCTCTTCTTAGATTTGGCACGCTCACTTAATACTACTAAACAATGGACATTTTATGTCGGACGACTGGCTAAAGAAGACTTTTGTAATTATATCTCGAAAAAGATCAGTGGCATCCTCGAAAACGACAAAACCGAATCAATATCAATATCACCCTATTATTATGGGAAACGTTTAAAGCGGTAAACAGGGGAGACATTATCTTATATAGCACACACCAGGCAAAAGTAAGGAATAAAAAGCAGCAGATATTAATTGATGCAATTTCTAAACCGGATAGGGAATTTTCTGACCTTCCTAGCACTGAATTATATGCTAAAAGAATGAAACTGCAAACTGATTATGATCTTCTCTCTACAGACAGAGCAGAGCATCTTTTAAGACGGACCAAGGGTACGTATTATGAATATGGCGACAAGGCTAGTCACCTATTAGCTTTTCAACTCAAGCGTCAATCCAACTCAAACTTTATCTCTACTGACCCAGCTGAAATAAATTCTATTTTTGTATCTTTCTACTCCGCCCTGTATAAATCTGAATCTTCCGCAAACAAGGCTGCAATAGAGGAGTTTGTAAATAACCTAGAGATGCCTTCTGTCTCTTCTGACACTAAAGAAATTAGAAAAACCTATAAAACCAGAGGAGCTGGTCTCCTCTCTCAAACTGATGCAAAACAATAAATCTCCAGGACCAGATGGGTTCCCAATTGATTTTTATAAAAAGTTTTCTCACCAGATTATTCCCTTACTCCTAGGCATGTTTAATGATTCACTGGAGCGGGGCTCTCTTTCACCAATTTTAAGTCAGGCTTTAATTTAACTTATTCCTAAAAAAGATAAAAATCTAGAAGAATGCGGCAGCTGGAGACCAATAAGCTTACTAAACTCTGACGTTAAACTTTTAGCTAAGGTTCTAGCTTCCCGTCTTTTCATTTCATTCAATGATCTCCGTGCTAGATACAACTTACCCCAAACTCATATGTTTTGTTATTTTCAAGTAAGGAACTATACTCGTTCACACTTTGCATCCTTTCCTCTAGCTCCAATGCGGCCTTGGATTATGGAGGTTCTTTCCTTACCAATATCTCGCAGTAGGATTTCAATACTATTTAACTATATACTATCATCAGATACATCCTCCCTTGAGAAGACCAAGAAGGGTTGGGAAGGGGAGTTTGGCTTCAATCTGAATGACAAGTGGTGGGAGGAGGCAATATTAAAGATCAATTCTATGTATTCTTGTGCTCGCCTTAGTTTAATTAAATTTAAAGTATTTCATAGAATTCACTTTACAAAAGGTAGGCTTGCTAGGTTGTTTCCAGGTATATCTGACGTTTGTGACAGGTGTGGTCTACCCTCTCCAAACCATATTCATATGTTTATTTCTTGTCTCAAATTATCTAGCTTAGGTTGTCTTTTTATAATGTGTTAAATAGAGCCTATAATATGAACCTAGAGCTCTGCCCACTGATATTTATTTTTGGAGTACCTCATACTTCAATTAACCTCACTAAGAGGGACTCCGATGTGGTTGCCTTTGCCTCACTTATAGCCCGCCAACGTATCCTACTACATTGGAAAAGCCCTAATCCTCCTACTCATTCCTGGGTAAGGGACCTAAAATCCTTTTTATCTTTGGAAAAAAATCAAATTCTCTTTTAGAGGCTCAGCAATTACATTTTATAGAACATGGCTACCTCTCATTGGATATATGAATACTCTTAGTTCTTTTTACCCAAATAGAGCTAGATTTGTACACTGCTTTTTTGTTGTGTTTTGTTTTGGGGTTTTATTGTGGAGGGAAGAGATTGTTTAAAAAAAGGGGAAGTAAACACAAAAGAGGTATAGAGTCATAAGATACCAAACTAGAGGAGTGAAACTTGGAATTATGTTAATATTATGGTCCTTTCTCTGCACTTTTTTATGTATAACAGTAATTGTAAGTTGAGTCTCCTAATAAAGAGATAAAAAAAAATTTCAGGTCAAATAGGAATAGCATTCATGTAAATACTTTGGTTATTAAATTAAAAGTTATTGTCCATCCATCCATTTTCTTCCGCTTATCCGGCGTCGGGTCGCGGGGGCAGCAGCCTAAGCAAAGAGACCCAGACTTCCCTCTCCCCAGCCACTTGTTCCAGCTCCTCGGGAGGAACCCCAAGGCGCTCCCAGGCCAGCCGAGAAACATAGTCCCTCCAGCGTGTCCTGGGCCTTCCCCTGGGCCTCCTCCCGGTGGGACGTGCCTGAAACACCTCACCAGGGAGGCGTCCAGGAGGCATCCTGACCAGATGCCCGAGCCACCTCAACTGACTCCTCTCGATGTGGAGAAGCAGCGGCTCTACTCTGAGCCCCCTCCGGATGACTGAGCTTCTCACCCTATCTCTAAGGGAGAGCCCAGACACTCTGC
The DNA here is from genome assembly GCA_963556495.2 of Valencia hispanica. Classification (NCBI taxonomy): domain Eukaryota; kingdom Metazoa; phylum Chordata; class Actinopteri; order Cyprinodontiformes; family Valenciidae; genus Valencia; species Valencia hispanica. The sequence continues at coordinate 51,978,944 of OY747706.1, forward strand.
GGAGGAAACTCATTTCAGCCGCTTGTATCCGTGATCTCGTTCTTTCGGTCACCACCCAGAGTTCGTGACCATAGATGAGGGTAGGAACGTAGATCGACCGGTAAATCGAGAGCTTCGCCTTTTGGCTCAGCTCTCTCTTTACCACGACAGACCGGTAGAGCGCCCGCATAACTGCAGATGCCCCACCAATCCGTCTATCGATCTCCCGCTCCATTTTTCCCTCATTCGTGAACAAGACCCCCAGATACTTAAACTCCTCCACTTGGGGAAGGACCCCATCCCTGACCCGGAGGAGGCACCCCACCCTTTTCCGGCTCAAGACCATGGCCTCGGATTTGGAGGTGCTGATTCTCATCCCAGCCGCTTCACACTCGGCTGCGAACAGCTCCAGCGAAAGCTGTAGATCACGCTCCGATGAAGCCAACAGGACCACATCATCTGCAAAAAGCAGAGACCCGATCCTGAGGCCACCAAAACGGATCCCCGCAACGCCTTGGCTGCGCCTAGAAATCCTGTCCATAAAAGTTAGGAACAGGATCGGTGACAAAGGGCAACCTTGGCGGAGTCCAACTCTCACCGGAAACAAGCCCGACTTACTGCCGGCAATGCGAACCAAACTCTGGCACCGGTCGTACAGGGACCTAACAGCCCGTATCAAGGGGCCCGGTACCCCATACTCCCGGAGCACCCCCCACAAGGCCCCCCGAGGGACACGGTCGAACGCCTTCTCCAAGTCCACAAAACACATGTAGACCGGTTGGGCGAACTCCCACGCACCCTCCAGGACCCTGCTGAGGGTGTAGAGCTGGTCCAGTGTTCCACGGCCAGGACGAAAACCGCATTGTTCCTCCTGGATCCGAGGTTCGACTATCCGTCGGACCCTCCTCTCCAGAACCCCTGAATAGACCTTACCAGGGAGGCTCAGAAGTGTGATCCCCCTGTAGTTGGAACACACCCTGTGGTCCCCCTTTTTAAACAGGGGGACCACCACCCCGGTCTGCCAATCCAAGGGAACTGCCCCCGATGTCCACGCAATATTGCAGAGCCGCGTTAACCAACACAGCCCCACAACATCCAGAGCCTTGAGGAACTCCGGTCGAATCTCATCCACCCCCGGAGCCTTGCCACCGAGGAGCTTTTTAACGACCTCGGCGACCTCGGCACCAGAGATTGGAGAGCCCGACCCCAAGTCCCCAAACCCTGCTTCCAGATTGGAAGGCGTGACGGTGGGATTGAGGAGGTCTTCGAAGTATTCCATCCACCGACCCAAAACGTCCCGCGTCGAGGTCAGCAGCACACCATCCCCACTGTAAACAGTGTTGGTGGCAGACCGCTTTCCCCCCCTGAGACGCCGGATGGTGGACCAGAATCGCTTCGAAGCCGTACGGAAGTCGTTTTCCATGGTCTCTCCAAACTCCTCCCACGCCCGAGTTTTTGCCTCAGCAACCATCCGAGCCGCATCCCGCTTGGCCTGTCGGTACCTATCAGCTGCTTCAGGGGTCCCACAAGCCAAAAAGACCCGGTAGGACTCCTTCTTCAGCCTGACAGCATCCCTTACCGCCGGTGTCCACCACCGGGTTCGGGGGTTGCCGCCGCGACAGGCACCGACCACCTTGCGGCCACAGCTTCGGTCAGCCGCTTTGGCAATGGAGGCGCGGAACATGGTCCACTCGGACTCGATGTCCCCCGCCTCCCCCGGGACGTGTTCAAAGTTCTGCCGGAGGTGTGAGCTAAAGCTCCTTCTGACAGGAGACTCTGCCAGACGTTCCGAGCAGACCCTCACAACACGTTTAGGCCTTCCAGGTCTGTCCGGCGTCCTCCCCCACCATCGGAGCCGACTCACCACCAGGTAGTGGTCAGTGGACAGCTCTGCCCCTCTCTTCACCCGAGTGTCCAAAACATGCGGCCGCAAATCAGATGAGACGACAACCAAGTCGATCATTGAGCTGCGGCCTAAGGTGTCCTGGTGCCAAGTGCACATATGGACACCTTTATGCTTGAACATGGTGTTTGTTATGGACAATCCATGACGAGCACAGAAGTCCAATAACAAGACACCACTCGGGTTTAGATCGGGGGGGCCATTCCGCCCGACCACACCCCTCCAGGTCTCACTGTCATTGCCCACGTGAGCGTTGAAGTCCCCCAGCAGAACAAGGGAGTCCCCAGGAGGAGCACTCTCCAGCACCCCTTCCAAAGACTCCAAGAAGGGTGGGTAATCTAATCTGCTGTTTGGCGCGTAAGCACAAACAACAGTCAGGACCCGTCCCCCCACCCGAAGGCGGAGGGAGGCTACCCTCTCGTTCACCGGGGTAAACCCCAACGTACAGGCGCCGAGATGGGGGGCAACAAGTATGCCCACCCCAGCTCGGCGCCTCTCAGCGGGGGCAACCCCAGAGTGGAAGAGAGTCCAACCTCTCTCGAGGAGACGGGTTCCAGAGCCAGAGCCGTGCGCCGAGGTGAGTCCGACGATGTCCAGTCGGAACCTCTCAACCTCGCACACCAGCTCCGGCTCCTTCCCCACCAGAGAGGTGACGTTCCACGTCCCGAGAGCCAGCTTCTGCAGCCGAGGATCGGACCGCCAAGGTCCCCGCCTTTGGCCGCCGCCCATCCTGCACAGCACCCGACCCCTATGGCCCCTCCCACAGGTGGTGAGCTCATGGGAAGGGGGGCCCATGTTACCTCTTCGGGCTAAGCCCGACCGGGCCCCATGGGTAAAGGCCCGGCCACCAGGCGCTCGCCAACGTGCCCCACCTCCAGGCCTGGCTCCAGAGGGGGGCCCCGGTGACCCGCGTCCGGGCGAGGGAACACTGAGTCCATCTGTCGTTTTGGGCTGCACTTTGTCTGATCCCTCACCTAGAACCAAATTGCCATGGGTGACCCTACCAGGAGCAAAAGCCCCCGACAACATAGCTCCTAGGATCATTGGGACACTCAAACCCCTCCACCACGATAAGGTGGCAGCCCAGGGAGGAGCTATTGTGAGTAGTATAAATGATACATTAACTGTTTGAACTATATTTTTATATTTCACCTTTAGTTGCTGCCATGTCCTCTTAGTGCCTATTGGGTTGCACCTGTGCCCTCAAACAAGCATATAAAATATAAATGTTGAATGAGTGGAACATTCAAGACCAAACATTTCTTTTTTACCCCCCCAAAAAATTGGACCATCCAATTTTCACAGCACAGTTTCCAAACCTTTTATTTAAAAGTGTAACAACATCCTTTTAAACTGAAACGCTTGATGTGACAAGTAAAAGAAAACACACAAGGAGGGTGCATACCTTCGCAAAGCACCTCGCAACTCCCCACCTCCCCAACTGCGATCCACAGGATATCTTGACCATGCACCATCACCCCCAAAGTTTTATAGTTTGTTCCTTGGGAAATTTCATTAACATTTCCAAAAAAAATTATCCAAATCCGTCCATAACTTTTTGAGTTATTTTGCCAAAAGATAGACAGGATCCAACTTGAGCTTCTTGGCATAGGTGATAAACTGATTAGATAAATATTCCATCAAAGTAAAACTGTTTCCGTGTTTCAGTCCCCCTGTTATACCACTAGATTTTGTGCATACTTATGATCAGAGCTGTTCTTATATTTAGGAACATTTCTATGCATAAGTATGAGATGGTAAATACCATTACGCATAAAATAGTTCCTACACATGTAATACGCACAGATATGTACATAAGTACGGTTGATAAATGAGGGCCCTGGAGAATTGGAATGTTCCTCCTGCTCAACATAGTATTTGACATCTGACTTGGGAAGTTATCTGTTCCTACCTGAATATTGGGCAGGTATGGTTTACCTGCTTATTTGATGCCCACAGTGCAAGTGTATTGCAGGCTGCATCAACACCTGGGGGCTGTTTCACAAAGCAGGTTTAACAAACTCTAAGTCAATACCTAAACTCTAGGTTGCCCAACTCTGAGTTGTTAATCTCAGAGTTTTCGGTTTCAGAGGGTTTTCCTGGTCTCATTAAACTGCAGTCAGTGGTTACCTTATACATGTGATAGCTATATTTAACTAATTAGGGAAATCCCCTAAACAAAGAAAAAGCCAAATCCTCAGCCATACCATCACTGCCAGAATTTAATAATGTCTATATGAAAGCCACATCTAAATGTCTGTTATACATACATGTCTCAAAATTTGCGTATTCTGGATATGTTCACATTTGACCTCCATTATAGCCAACAGAAATAAGGCCGAGGCCCGCCAAACATGTGGCAGGCCACCACCACCACCTCTCACAGAGGCGGAAGACATGACCCTCAGTCAAAAAAGTGGACGACCTATTGCTGAGGGCATCTCTGGGGGGAGCTCATCAGACCCAGCCCTGCACAAGATACAAGGGCCTACATAAGAGGTAAGTTATTCAAATGAATGGCATATGTTAAATGTAGTGGCTATCCATTCAGCTGTAGGCTACAGTTCTCTGTAATTGACTGCTGTTGCCCTCAGATATCATTCTATTCTAAGGTAAATCAGATTCAGAAAAATTATGATGAGCACTGCACTGTATTAAAAAGAAAAACTGAAAACATTAGATGGGGCACTGTTCTGGTTGATCATAAGCTGACTAATATTCTTCTACCAGTTACTGATGGTGTAATCTGTCTTGTGAAGCCCTCTACTATAAGAGACTTCCATGCTGTTGTAAGTAGCTACTATTATTATTCCACAGAGTTTTTAAAAATGGGTAGAATATAACATAAATTCTGTTTCATTACAGGAGGGCGAAGACACCTTATCAGCCGCCACAGAGAGGGAAGATGTAGAGAGGCCTGTTGTGGTCTACACCTTTGTAAAATAATTTTGGTTTCAGTTAATGATAGTGTTGTTCTGCAATCCAACTTGCAGCTTCTTTCTATCCAACAGAGCAATACTGGAAATGATAGGGGGTCCATTAATGAAAAAGACCTCCACAGCACAGGTTACCTCAGTAGGAATATTGTTCAGCATTGGCCCACAACTTACTATGACACTAAGTAGACATAGCACTATGAAATTCAACTTCATTTGTGTTCCTATAGCTCCCTGTGAAACAATTGTATAAGGTGTACCAACAAAAACAAATTGAAAAAAAACACAAATGGAAATACAACTGCTGGATGATCAGTTAAAGGTGGGTGATGTGCCCACATGTGGATGATGTTTAATTGTTTAAACAACTAAAGATTAACTGTAAAATATTTGTAATTGCAGAAAATAAAAAAGACCTCATAAAATAAGAGCCATTTTGTGTTTCTCTGACTCTGGGGAGGTGATGTTTCAGTCAGAAATGATTATAGCAGACCATATTTCTAACAGCTCTCCCATCTTGTGTAGGGTGGTTGGGTTTAAACCCAGACATTAATGTCTGCATCATCGGGGGAAGGGGTAGGACATTGTTAGGTAATAAAATTACCCTAGAACATAAACAGAACAGAAATGGGGATAAGAGACAGCTTCTGTGTTTTTACTTGCGAATACTTTCACAAGGGGAAGATAAGCATTAGCTTACTCAGTGTCTTGTCTCCAAGAAAGCTCAGTGCTTACTCCCTCTGAGCTCAGTCTCCCAAAAGCATTTATTGCAAAACAGGGATTCACAACAGGTCACAAACCACACCCACATTAGGCCTGTGGGTGTTAAAACGAAATAACAAAGTATATGTAAATTAGGCCTTCCAGACAACTCTCTCAATCAACTCTTAGAGAGGATTTATCACCCATATGAGGAATTGGCATAAACCTTTTTGTTATCCTCGGCTCTGTGTTGTTAGTAAAGCATACAAATTGTCTTTTTTAAACTTTACACAACCAAAATACTGTAACATAAACAGTATAACAATTATCAATGATAATACAACTTCTCTAACAGACATTGACATGGGTACCCTCTGTCTCCCAGTAGGTAACCATCAAACTCTCCTATGATAATATAAGATACAATTTAATGTTTCAGTTGCAATAGCAGGAAACAGAATAATGATTATAAGATATAGCTATACTGTATAACTCACCACAGGAAAATCTGTCACTCAGTGTCGACTCACAAAAAATTCTCCAGTCATGCACAGACCCAGACCACTTTGCTTCCACATTGCTGATCATATATTCGGCATCACTTATGATCTTCACGGGGGAGAACAATAATTAGCCACAGCAGATGTATTGTGAAGTATATTTCATTTTAACAATTAAAAGCTATTATTTAGGCATACCTGTACATCTAATTTATGCTTCATTTATTGAAGGAGCTATGATGGCAATGTGAGTTCCATCAATGCAACCAATCACACCTGGAAACCCTAAAATAAATCAAATTGAGTGCTTCCAGTCTCCAAGCTTAATGACATATATTAATTTTTGCTTACACTGATACCTGCAATTCTGTGGTACGCTTGTTTGAGATGTCTGGTGGTTCTGTGACCTGGGAACACTACAAACGTGTACAGAAGTCGTTTAAGTGCAAGAGTCACATTTCTGACACCTTGACAGACTGTTGCCTTGGACACATGCTCCACATCACAGACATTTTATAAAAAATTGCCATCCATCCATCTTCTTCCGCTTATCCGGGGTCGGGTTGCAGGGGCAGCAGCTTAAGCAAAGAGACCCAGACTTCCCTCTCCCCTGCCACTTGGGCCAGCTCCTCGGGAGGAATCCTAAGGCGTTCCCAGGTCAGCCGAGAAACATAGTTCCTCCAGCGTGTCCTGGGTCTTCCCATGGGCCTCCTCTCGGTGGGACGTGCCCAAAACACCTCACCAGGGAGGCATCCAGGAGGCATCCTAACCAGATACCCAAGCCACCTCAACTGACTCCTCTCGATGTGGAGGAGCAGCGGCTCTACTCTGAGTCCTCTCCGGATGACTGAACTTCTCACCCTATCTCTAAGGGAGAGCCCAGACACTCTACAGAGGAAATTCATTTCAGCCGCTAGTATCCGTGATCTTGTTCTTTCTGTCACCACCCAGAGTTCGTGACCATAGATTAGGGTAGGAACGTAGATCGACCGGTAAATCGAGAGTTTCGCGTTTCGGCTCAGCTCTTTCTTCACCACGACAGACAGCGCCCGCATAACTGCAGATGCCCTACCAATCCGTCTATCGATCTCCATACAAAAAACTGCCATTTGCAAAAAATCAAAGTGCAACACAAAGAATTTGCTTGTAGCGGAGAGCAGGTCCACGATGGGTCATATGACAAATGTGTGGGCTGAGAATATTGTTTAAACGAATAACTGATGGTCATGAAAAACGTAATCGCTCCTACAGGTACTCATCAGGGAGTGATAAAACATTCACTCGGGGTCTGATCATCCTCTCCCGATGGAGATTTCTGCGGAGTATCTGCACTTCCACATCTACAGGCTCTTCAAGAAACGGACACGCAACGTCTGCCACTGCTTTCAGACTGCAGGCTTCAACTTAAGAGCAATAGAAACTCTGTTGGTGGTGTTCTTAGGATGCAACTCAGCAAACATAGCGACTGCCGTTTATACCAAAGAGTTCTATTTTGGTTTCATCTGACCACATTACATTTTTCCATTCCTCCTTTAGATCATCTATGGTCTCTGGCAAACTTTAGACGGGCCTTGACATGTGCTGGCCCAAGCAGGGAGACTGCAGGATTTTAATCCATGACGACGGTGTGTGTTACTAATAGTAAACTTTGTTACTGTGGTCCCAGCTCTCTTCAGGTAATTGACCAGTTCCCCCTTCTGGACTGTTTCCTCACCGTTTTCAAGATCCTGTGTACCCCACTAGGTGAGATCTTGCATGGAGCCCCAGGTCAAGGAATATTGTTAGTGATCCATTTTCTAATATTTGCCTCAACTGTTGATCTCTTCTCACCAAGCTGCTTGGCTATTGTAGATTGACTCATCTAGGTCTTGTGCAGGTGTACAATCTTATCCCTGGTGTCCTTAGGCAGCTCTCTGGTGTTTGCCATGGTGGAGGTTGGAGTCTGACTGTTTGGAGGTGTGGACAGGTGTCTTTTATACAGATAAGTTCAAACAGGGGCCATTACTACAGGTAACTAGTGGATGATAAAAGAGCTTCTTAAAAAAAAGAGTAAGAGGTCTGTGAGGGCAAGAATTCTTACTTGTTTTTAGGTGCTAAATATTTATTTTCTGCACCATTATACAAATAAATTATTTTAAAAAATCATACAATGTAATTTTCTGGGTTTTTCTTTTACATTTTGTCTCTCTCAGTTGATTAAAATTACAAACCTCTCTTATCTTTTTAAGTGGGACCACTTCAAAAATTGGTGGCTGCCAAATACTTTTTTGCCCCACTATATAGACTTAGAACAATTGCCTGACCTAATGGACAAAATGGTGGAAACACTCTTCCCTGAAATGAAAACTTAAGAACTATAACTTTGTTCTGTTTACACCTAAAATGTATAAAAGGAGGGAATTTGTAGGTTTGAAATGTTAAGAATTGTGGGTCTAAGCTATTGTAATTACCAAAATCCATTTAATGTTTAATTACCTTGAAACACTCAGAGTTCTGTATCAATTTGAGGAGCTCAGCAGAGTATGACATTTTATTCAGACCTTCAAAACAGAAGAAGCAAATAGCCTTGAAGCTGGAGCAGAGCAGATGTTTGGGTGATGAAAGACGTAAACAATTTCAAGTTATTGCAGGGCCCTTAGAACGATAGTGAAGAGACAGAAAGGAGTTAACCATTCTTTCCAGTGAGCTTTTTGTGAGCCATTGGGAAGAAGAATTCCTAGAAGAAGCGGTCCAACCAATGATGAGGCAGCTAAAATATAAAACATGGCACCATTGCCTCCAACAGTTAGCCAATTAGAAAACTGCACATTGTATAGCATTAAGTTATGTATGCTTTTGGGAAGGAACAATTGGAGGGTCTGATCTAGAAGCATCCATGTACATATCTATGAACTCCTGCTTTATTATAATTAAATTGGGTTAAACTTTATTAATCTCCTCATCTCTTTTATTGAGAAAAAGAACCCTCTCTAACAACACCATCTGTTGTTGACAAGCACTGCTACTCCACCTCTCTCTTTCTTTTCCCGCTCCTCTTCAGATAAGAATAAGAATATGAAGAATAAGGCTACGTTCACACTGCAGACTGAAACGACCCAATTCCGATTTTTTTGCCCTTATGCGACCTGTATCTGATCTTTTCATGATAGTCTGAACGACACAGATCCGATCTTTTCAAATGCGACCCAGGCCACTTGGGCATGTGGTTCAAAATCTGATACGTATCCAATCTTTTGAAATGCCACTTCAGTCTGAACGGCCAGGTCGCATGTATCTGACCCGCATGTCATTGATACGCGACAAACGTCATAATTCTGGATTTAAGTAGGCGGGAATGAGAAGATAAACAACAACCATGGCGGAATTCTGTATTAGTGAAGCCACTCACATCAGTATCCCACCACTCCTGGCTGCGACTCCGAACCCACACGTTTCTCTGTACCGACGTTACTGCTCCACAAAATTCCATGGCCAAAAACCTTGCTCTCTTCCTTTTTAATTTTCTCCTTAAAACGAGAAGATTGAAATTGTGCTGGCTCAGTTGTGAAAATAACTTTAATAAGGCTAAACGAGCTCCACTGTCGACATCCATCTGTAACTACTTCCGTAAACAACAAGTGACGTCATTGACCGTTGAGCACGCGCTCCATTCTGGGTCATTTCACAAGGTTCATGTTCACACAGGAGATCACAAAAGGTCGCATTTAATTGGAAATGTGAACGGCCTTGCAAAAAAATCGAATAAAAAAAAAAATTTGGAATTGAGCATCAAGCCCTGCAGTGTGAACGCAGCCTAAGAGATACTTTAATAATCCCTGTGGGGAAATTAAGTTTCAGTACAACCAATCATACAAACACAAACATTAACACAATACAAGATTTGGAAGACTGCGGTAACAACAGGTGTTCCGACTATCTGTGCCACCCCTCAATCTGTGCTACTCTGTAGCACTGCGCATGTGGATTTCGATGTAACGTCAAAATTTGCTTGCTCGGCAAATCTGTCATCGAGAATTCCTACCTGGAAGTTCCATTTCGTCTGTTGTATTTCTTTGAAGTTTACGGTGAGTTTTATTTAAATAATTTTATTACTGGCTAATTTTTATTCAAAATGTTTTAAGGCTTTCCTTAAGCTACTTGTTTGAAGTTTACATGACAGCCTTTGCATGTTAGTTTCACTTCTGTGAAATCGTTATACTGCATGTAAACAAGTCCCATTAATTAGAGTGGTAGAGTAGGCTAAATGCGGTCTATTTTGTGGACTGTGCTTATAATCATACTACATTTTAATATTAGAGTCGTAGAATAAATGCGGTGTATTTGCGGGTTAGTTGTGCGCATAATCATAGGTGACAGCAGGTAAATTAGGACATCAGGTAGAATGGGACAAATAAGGTTTCAACCCTTTATCTCTTCAAATATCAGCAGCCAATAAAAATGCATGTTACTACCTTTAAACTGCAGTTGCTGTTTGTAATATACAATCATTTTTATTGGTCTGAAGTATCAGAGATGGGAGGAGCCAAGCTTTAAAAAAAATCAGTGTTTCCAAAACAATGAAGGTGAGATCCCTGACATGTCAATTTTGTCATCGTGATTATAAGGATATTGCAGCTAAAGTAATGTGAATATAATAAAAAACATGAATAAAATGTATATTGTTGTGTGTTAGGTTTAGCTTAATATTAAAATGATTAGGCAGTATGATTTAATTTTTCAAGGAAAACGAATTTTAGCTAATATGGTGTGCTTCAGGCAAATTGAGACAACATTTTCAGCTAAAATAGGACACTTTGGCTGATGCTAATGGGTATGATTGTAAGCCACAAGGATCAGAAATCACATGAAAATGTCCCTTTTATGCCACATTGTGAGATATTACAAATAGTGTGACAGTTAAAGGGGCTATATGCAACTTTTTCCCAAAAATAAATGTAACAATAGCCTTTTTATTTGACCATTTACGACTCAAACATCTCCTGATGAGCATACTGACACCTTGTCAGCTCACAGTGGGTGCACCTAAAACCCTGTATCCAATTTTTTCTATTTTCTGTCGGGTCGGATTTTCGCGCGCTGTCTGCGGATGTGACGTCAAGCACGTTCATGTTAAATGTTTCAGATCACTCTGCCACCACCGCTAGTCTGCACTCGCAAGCAATGCAATGGATTGTGTGAATACACAGAAGAGACCAAGGACAACTTTGACACCAACAGTAACTCCACATAAGACTAAAAAAGTTAAACCCCTGACAAGTGCCCGAAAAAGATCGAAGATTGAGAGTGACCGGCATAGGAGTGTGCGCTGCGAGAGCGAGCAGAAATAAAGAGCAAGTCCATTTTTTGCCCACAGGTGTCAGTCGCGAGTTTAAATTTCAGAAAATTGCATATAGCCTCATTAAGCTAGATAAATTACCAGAGAATATGTTGTATTTTGTGCTAATAGCATTAGGTAATTAGCTTTTAACTGTTGGCACATTAGCTTTCTGTGTGAACACACAGGCTCCACACACGCACATGTGCCACACACGAGCCCCCCACACACACATGCAAGCGTGCCACACACAGGCACTCACACCCTCTTGTAAGCCTCATGGTATGTGTAGGCTACACATACTGTATGTGAACACACTTATACAGAAAGAGCTGGGTGACCACACAGACATACTCTCATCATTTAACACACACACACACACACGCACACACACACACACACACACACACACACACACACACACACTCCTGTCTTGCTATACTTGTATTGACTTCCATTGATTTTACTATGCCTAACCCAGACACTTTCCGTAAACCTAACCATTAGCCGAAATTGAGATTGATAGCAAGAGCCTGGAACGTGCCAAAGTCTACGCTAGGGAGGAGGGTAAAGGGCAAGGTCAGTGGGTCTGCGCATGCATGAGGTAGGCAGCCCTAGTTACCTGAAGCTGCAGAAAAAGACTTAGCAGACATGATTAAGCTCTTGAGAGGTTTTCCTTTAATAAAATGGAGGTGAAAAAAATAGCCTTTCAATTGGCTAAAGCCAATGGCCTTGCTGGGTTCTCTGAAAAAAAAGCATGTACTGGCTGTTACTGGTTTCAGGGTTTCATGAAAAGGAACCCTGAGCTTAATATGAGGAAGCCAGAAGTCCTCTCCCAGGCCAGGGGGGCTGGACTGAACAAGAAGTGGTTCCAGCAGTAAAAAGCAATACTTTGGGAGCTGAACATCCATGATCTCCCCTCACACAGATGGAACTGCGATGAGTCTGGGTTACAGGACCAGTTCTCCTCTTCCCGTGTGGTGGATGAGAAGGGAAAATGCTGCGTGAAAATCACTCCAGGTGAAAAGGGAGAAACCACAACGGTCCTTGCAGCATTCAATGCTGTGGGAGCCTACACAAATCCAATGGTGATCTTCAAAGGCAAACTGTTAAGATCAGAGTGGCTTATTGGCTGTCCCACACAGGCTGAAGTCCGAGTATCTGACAAAGGTTGGATCATATCAGAGCTTTTCATTGAACGGGGGAGTCTTTTTCTTAAAGCACTGGCGAATGATGATGCCAGACCTCACCTGCTCCTTTTAGACGGCCACAGTAGCCACGTGTACGATAAGGCTTTCCTTGGATTGATGAAAAACCTGAATTTTCATGTGACGTGCTACCCACCACACACGACACATGAGCTACAGCCAGCCGATAAGGCTGTATTCAAGTCCCTCAAGCGCAACTGGTACGTGGTAGGACATGATAAAGAAGGCTGGTTCTGTTCTTCGGACAACTGGTGAACATCTGGAGATGATAATGCAAAGAAGGATTCTTCATAAAATCAAAAAAATTATGGACAACCCTGGGCATCCTCTTCATGAGACTGTCATACAACAACAGAGCGTCTTCAGTCGGAGGCTTCTTCAGTTTCGCTGCAATACAGACCGCTACAGGAAATCCTTCCTGCCCACAGCTATCATCATCTACAACAACTCCTTAAATAATTAATTAAATGAGCTATACCAACACTTAATTTCCCTCTGGGATCAATAAAGTACTTTTGAATTGAATTTGAATTGAATTGAGTGGTCAAGGATGACAGCAGGGAAGAAACTGCCAAAGGCAAAGTTCTTCCACTGTTTAACCCTGCATGGGCTGCATCAGCCACCATCGAAAATCCACAATCTGGATTCAGGGCAACTAGGATGTTTCCAGTGAACAAAAAAGCCATACCAGATGAGGCCTTTGAGCCAAGCGTGACTTCAGAAGGGCTCCTCCAGCCCTTTTGACTGTTGCTACCCCAGTGAGACCTCCTTCTGCTCTTGCTTCCTATGGGCCATCACTGACCCCTGACCTTACCGTCCCTACAAGGCCTCCTTCCACTCCTGCAATCCTACAGTCTACTCCAGCTGCCTTGATACCCCCTCCATGTCCATCTCCTTCACCACCCTCAGCCAAAACACCACTCACAGAAGATCTCTTTCCATCACTGCAGCTACCTCTTTCCATCACTGCAGCAGCACCGAATGATGCCAACAACATTTTCCAGTGCTTCACCCTGAATGGTGAGTTCATCTGTGAATTGGAGAGAGTTTACCTATCAGATGAGCTCCCATCTACATCTAAGCAACCCAAATTGGATTTTCCCGACACAGAGAAACCATCTACCTCTAGAGCTTCGGAGCAAACTCCCTTTGAAGTATTTAGTTAGCCCACAAAGTCAACACAGTAGCATTTTGATATGTTGTCATTTCTAGCAAGTCAAGCAATGTGAAGTACATTGTAAATGATTGCAAACTAAAGAAACATTCTCTTATTCATAATATATTTTCAATGTTTCACTAGCCACTGACCTTCAAAGACATGATCACATTGCCACATCGTGAAAGAGGGACCAGGAAGCGGTGAAAGCCACCAAGTTTTTGTCTCACCAGTGAGGAACACTTTGAATACATCAAAATAAAAAATACAACAAAGGGAAAGAAAACCACCAAGAAAGTACAAAGTACAACCCGACTGGATGCTTGCAGATTCTGCAACATTTACTACAGAGACTTGGATGACCCCAGAGCAACAGAGGAGTGGATTCGTTGTGTTGGATGTGAGGCATGGTTTCATGAGGGCTGTGGGGGAGACAACTGTATTCTGGAGGATGGAGGATTTGTGTGTAGAGAGTGCAATGAGTAGGCCTATATGTTATGTTTTCAGATAAATAATTGATATTTACATATATGTTGTTGTTTCTGATTGATACAATCCAGTGTTTCCCCTACAAAGACTTAGCTGTGGCGCCACACCACGGCTACATTTTCAGCGCCACAGCAACAAAATGCTAAAAATAAATTATTTTATGGGGACGAGGTGATTATTTCTTAATTGAACCTGCGCTGCCACCTCCTGAGGAAGCAGCTGTTCTCTACTGTCATAGATCTGCACATGATCAAAGCTTGCCAAGAGGCGCGGGGAGGGAGAGGGGGCATAACTGATCCTGGTTGAGTCTCGTTAAGTGAAGGTCGAGCGCATCATATAAGCGTAAAAGTATGAGAGAAGGTAGCTGTGGTTAAATTGCTTTTTTTGATTTTACAAGTTAAACAAGCATTTTGTTGAAGATATTGATGCGCAGGGCTCACGATTGTATTTTTAAGTAATTGGCCGTAGCCATTGACTGGTAAGGCCGTAGCTAGGGTTACGATTCCGTAAGAAACGGAACTGTCCCGTATTCAGAGAAAATATTATGCGTTCCGTATTGAGGTGAAAAGGAATGCGGTTTTTCCTGTACTTCAGCTACAATGAAAAAGAAACACAAAGGTGGAGTTATTCTAGACGAGCTTGACTGATTGTGCCCCTTGCCCACAAAGAAGAAGTCATGTCCAAAGAATTGCACATTTATTTAGAAAATGATAGTATAACAATAACAATATAACAACATGTGCAAAAGAATAAAGCTTTTCAATAATAAATATACCAAAAAAACGTTTAACTTGAACAGTAGTGCAACATCTGAGAATTATGTCAA
Organism: Valencia hispanica; assembly: GCA_963556495.2. Lineage (NCBI taxonomy): Eukaryota > Metazoa > Chordata > Actinopteri > Cyprinodontiformes > Valenciidae > Valencia > Valencia hispanica. The sequence continues at coordinate 51,993,957 of OY747706.1, forward strand.
AGTATTGTTATAGATAGAGGGATGGCAAAAACTGTTGAAAAAAATAAATAGACGTTAAAAAAATTTTCTCGCCGCATATTCAAATTCAAATTCAAAATTACTTTATTAATCCCAAAGGGAAATTAAATGTTGTTGTAACTCATTATGCAAGTTTCTTCAAAGATTTGTTGTAGATGCTGATGGCTGTGGGTAGGGATGACCTCCTGTAGCGCTCTGCAGATCTGAAGAAGCCTCTGACTGAAGACGCTCTTTAGTTGTATGACAGTCTGATGTAGAGGATGCTCTGGATCTATGGCGTCTTCTTTTCAACTCATCAGGGTTTTGTGGCTGTAGTTGAGGCATTATTTGAGCTTTTGTGATGTTAATCAGCTGCTGCCAGTTGTAAACCACCTTGTTGCCATGGTTATGCATCATAACAAATGTCCAAAAATAAAAAGTATCAGCAGAAATCCTTCCAGCTGTACAGCATTCCAAACCAGAGAGAAAAGTTGTCCACAAAAACAATGTTTCTACCAGAAATGGAAGAATTAAGTTTTAAAACAGAAAAAAATATGAACCAAAGTAACAGAGCTACTCCAACATGCTGCCACCTTGAGCGGCGCAATTCCAGAAAGGGTAGAGGGTTAGCCTAACCCATATTTGGTGCCCCTCACTAGATGGCGCCCTAGGCAAGCGCCTATGTCGCCTGTAGGAAGGACGGCCACTGCTCCCTCTCCTGTTGCTCATTCAATCATGACTGATCAATGATCAGCTGATCGGCTTTTCTGTCGGAAGTCCCGTCTCTCGCTCTCGTTTGTTTATTGCCCACTTTGCGCAGAAAGAGGAAACCAGCAAATGTTGCGCTAAACAACAGCAGCACGTTTAATAACCTGTTAGAACTGATTTAATATAACTTTCTAGTATCAGCCGTAAAAGCTGCTGGTCATGATATCAGTTTGGATATGTGGTGACAGGGAAACATGAAGATGAAACCAGGAGATGTCCTTACTGAATTATGAGAGCGGAACAGGTGATTGAGAAACACGTTTACCTTTTAGGTGGCATGAATGAGTTGAAGGGAAGTTATGAACTGTTTCTGAGAGACAAATCACACCAGGATCCCTTTCTATGTAGCTGACAGTTGGTAACTGTGCAGGGGCATCTCTAGTAAAGTTTTGCGAGGGGGCCAGTTAGGGCATTAACAGGGAAAGGGGGGAACAAATAAATACTTTTCTTTCTTATTCTCATTTAAATGTCTAGCTTTTAATAAAAAAAATATCTGAATCTTACAACTAAAGTGGTCATCTGTTAAATGTATAGAAATCCATTATCTTATATAGTAAATAATATTGAGTCTAATATATACCCTATATAACTATAGTACTTTTTCCTTTGGGAAGGTACCATCTGTGCAGTCTGCAATTCTGTCCAAGAAAGATGTTGAATCTACTTAATTATTGTAGAAAAATAATTGATTTCTGTGCATTTGTTTTACACGTGCATTAAATTAAAGTCGGTTAAGTTGATTAAGCATCATGAGCCGGCGGGTGGGGGCTGGTTCCTTATTTTATTTGCTGGGAGTTGGCAACCCTAGCCGTAGCACAAAAGTAGACTAGTGAAGTTGACACTAGCTTAAACAATGTTGCCACAGTAACGAACGCTTTTCTCGACACATTTTATCATTGTATTGTGTCACTGGTTACAATTTCAGATGAGCCTGCGCAAGTATTTATTTTCAAAAAAACGAAAGGCATCTGAGGGAGAGAGCTCCAGTCAGGTAAAAGAACACAAGGGTCATGTCGGTGTAGGTACCAGATCTGCTCGGGTAGCCAGATCTGCTCGGGGGCCCTGCGCTGGCCGATAACGTCACACTACCGCAACGCCACTTTGCAACTACATTGCGCCCCATTTTTAAACCTGCCAAGCACTATATAGTGAAATGTAAAAGAGACATAAATGTTAATAACAGCTCCTATGGGGATCAGCGAGAAAACGTGACATCTTTTCTGGTACTGCTCATTCATCATGGGCTTTGGAAAGAGTTTAGCAGGTTGTTATTAACCCTATTTTGACAGATTTTCCCTTACAATGGAAACATTTTTTATTCTGGGTTTTTTTTTTTTATCCAAAAAGATGACAAATGTTTAACTATAGGCCTACATAAAATCAATGTCAAACTATCAAGAAAAAGGCTCTCAAAACAATTCATTTACGTACATTTTTGCATGTACAGTATTTATATAACACCCCTGGCTGTTTGTATCTGTTGAATTCATCCGTATACTTCATTTGTTCGTGTGTTGTATACTTGCTATTTGTTCAATAAAGTTCTTTAAAAAAATACCCATTACCTCAGCCTGCTAATGCCCAGCCAATCATGTAGTGTAATGTTAGCGTTCAGCCAATCATGTAATACGACGTCATAGTTAGGCACAGGCCCCCGAGCAGATCTGGCTACCCGAGCAGATCTGGTACCTACACCGGATACGTTAACAATGTCAACAGTTCTGTTATGTACCTTTTTTTAGATATATTTTTGTTGTATGCTGTTTAAGCTGAGAAGATGTGCCTTTATTTTTGTTGTTGTTGCAGTTAAGTGAGATTGGTGTGTTCATAATAAAACGTTGACATCAAGTTGAGGTAGCCTAAGTGTCATAACTCCTCGCATAGGGGAAACACTGCAATCTTTTCAAATTCAACTTGTAGGTCTAGGTCTACTTGAAAATCGGTTCCTAGTTTCGGGGTAGTCAAGTTACTGTGCTGAGGGTGTTTTAAAAAAAACATGTTTGTTTGATTGATAACTGACTTCATTGACTAAATAATTAATTGATGATTGATAACTGCTTTATGAACTAATAAATGGCATTGTTATTCTTTTCAGTTTGTTGCCAATTCTTCAAACCACATCACCTGTCCCATTTTACCTGAACAACTGTCCCATTTTACCTGAACCTCTACCCAGTTCAGATAGTGGTCACTTGTAGCCTTTAATTCTAGAATTGCGCTGCTCTGGGTGGCTGCATGTTGGAGTGGCTCTGTTGGCTACATATTAAGTTTTGTTTTTTTGTACATTGGTTCCTCTCTTTTTTCTTAAAGAAGATTGCATTTTTTTGACCTGTATACTTTCTAGTTTTTGGTGCTGTGAAGCTGGAAGGATTTTTGCTGTAAAATATTCCCTTTTTGACAATTTGTTATGATGCGTAACCATGGCAACAATGTGGTTTACAGCCGGGAGCAGCTGATTAACATCGCAAAAGCTGAAATAATACCTCAACTTAAACCACAAATCCCCGATGAGTTGATAAGGAGGAGACGTGGATGCAGGAGCGAAAAGGAGACAGAGAAAGAGGAAGTTCAAGCCATCTCTTCCATCGATCATAATGGGTAACGTAAGATCACTGGCTAACAAGATGGATGAACTCCAAGCCCTTACAAGGACTCAGCCAGAGTACCGTGAATGCAGTGTTATGTGTTTTACGGAGACGTGGCTGCTGGATCATATCCCCGACTCCAACGTCTGTCTGCCAGGCTTCCTGACTGTACGAGCAGACAGAGATCCGAAGACGAGCAGAAAAAGGAAAGGTGGTGGAGTAGCAGTGCTTGTCAACAACAGATGGTGTCATCCAGGACATGTTACTGTGAAGTGTCGTCTCTGCAGCCCAGATCTCGAACTTTTGGCAGTGAGTTTTCGTCCATATTATTTGCCAAGAGAGTTCACCAGTGTAATTTTGGCAGTTGTTTACATTCCACCTTCAGCCGTTGCCGACAATGCATGTGATGTCATCAGTTCCATTGTTGCTAAGCTACAGACACAGCACCCCAATGCATTTGTGGCAATATCTGGTGATTTTAATCATGCCTCGCTCTCTACTACACTTCCAACATTTCAACAATTTGTCAGCTGCTCTACAAGAGAAAACAGGACCTTGGATTTGTTTTATGCAAATGTAAAGGATTCATACACGTCCAAACCAAGACCTCCTCTGGGAAAATCAGATCACAATCTTGTTTTTCTCTGTTCAGAATATAAACCACTTGTTCAGAGGCAACCTGTGACAAAACGAACTGTGAGAAAATGGTCACAGGAAGCTGAAGAAGCCCTGCAGGATTGTTTTGCAACCACAGACTGGATGACTCTTTGCCAAGCACATGGAGAGGACATCAATGACATGACTGAGTGTGTGACTGACTATATAAACTTCTGTGTGGACAACATCATCCCCACCAGAACAGTGAGATGCTTCCCTAATAACAAACCCTGGATCACCAGTGACCTGAAGGAACTGCTAAACAAGAAAAAAAGAGCCTTCAGGGAGGGAGACAGGGAATTACTGAGGAGTATACAGAAGCAACTTAAGGTCAAGATCAGAGACAGCAAGGAGGCATACAGGAAGAAGCTGGAGAACAAACTACAGAGGAACAATATCAGAGATGTCTGGTCAGGAATGAGAAAGATCACAGGTTTTAAGGACAGGAAGGATTGGATAGATGGAAGTCTGGACAGAGCCAATGAACTGAACACATTCTTCAACAGGTTCAGTTCAGGAACTAGCTCAGCATCCCCCTCTCCTGTTCCCAGCCAAACAGACATCCCACTATCCTCTGATCAACAGCTTTCCTGTTACACCTCGGATGTTTTATCCTTCACCTCAGCCATGGACTCTTCTAATTCCACAAGTTTGACTTCAACCAAGTCAGGAAATGCTGCTACCCCCTTTGCCTCCCCCTCCCACTTGTCTGTCTCCAAAAGTCAGGTGAAGAGGCAGCTGGAGAAACTGAACCGGAACAAGGCTGCAGGTCCAGATGGTGTCAGCCCCAGAGTCCTGAAGGCCTGTGCAGAGCAGCTCTGTGGGATTCTGCAGCACCTCTTCAACCTTAGCTTAACTCAGGAGAAGGTCCCAGTGTTGTGGAAGACATCCTGCCTTGTTCCAGTACCCAAAAGAACTCACCCATCAGTCATCAATGACTATAGACCCGTTGCCCTGACATCCCACATCATGAAGGTCCTGGAGAGACTCCTGTTGGCACCCCTGAGTAAGCAAACAAGAACGTATCAGGACCCACTGCAGTTTGCTTATCGCTGTGGAGTTGGAGTTGAAGATGCCATCATCCACCTACTTCAACCAACCCACTGTCATCTGGACAAAGCAGGCAGCACTGTGAGGATCATGTTCTTTGATTTCTCTAGTGCATTTAACACAATTCAGCCTGATTTGCTTTGTCAGAAACTCCTGAAGACACAGGTGGAGCCCTCAACAATCGCCTGGATCAATGACTACCTGACCAACAGACCACAATTTGTGAGACTGAAGAATTGTGTGTCAAACCAGGTGGTCAGCAGCACAGGAGCACCACAGGGGACCGTACTCTCACCATTCCTTTTTACTCTGTACACCTCAGACTTCCAGTACAAATCAGAGACCTGTCATCTGCAGAAATACTCAGATGACTCTGCAATTGTCGGGTGTATCAGAGATGGACAAGAAGCTGAATACAGAGAGTTGGTGGACCGCTTTGTGACATGGTGTGGAAACAATCGTCTCACCTTGAATGTGAACAAAACAAAGGAGATGATTGTAGATTTCAGAAGAAACAGGGATAAGTCAAACACTGTTTCCATCATGGGAGAAGAAGTGGAGGTGGTTGAGGAGTATAAATACCTCGGAGTTCACCTTGACAACAGACTGGACTGGAGGCGCAACAGTGAAGCCGTCTACAAGAAGGGACAGAGCAGACTGTACTTCTTGAGGAAGCTTAGGTCCTTCAAGGTTTGCAGCAAGATGCTGCAGATCTTCTACAAGTCTGTTGTGGAGAGTGTAATCTCTTCAGCCGTCATCTGTTGGGGTAGCAGCATCAGAGCCAGGGATTTAAAAAGGCTCAACAACCTGATAAAGAAGGCTGGTTCTGTTCTTGGGACAACTGTGGAAAATCTGGAGATGATAATGCAAAGAAGGATTCTTCATAAAATCAAAAAAATTATGGACAACCCTGAGCATCCTCTTCATGAGACAGTCACACAACAACAGAGCATCTTCAGTCGGAGGCTTCTTCAGTTTCGCTGCAATACAGACCGCTACAGGAAATCCTTCCTGCCCACAGCCATCATTATCTACAACAACTCCTTAAAGAATTGATTATATGAGCTATACCAACACTTAATTTCCCTCTGGGATCAATAAAGTATTTTTGAATTGAATTGAATTGAATTGAATTAAAGGTTAAAATCTTGTAAACTGTTGTTATTGGCAATATATTTTCTGCACAAAAATGTTACCAAGACTCATATTAAGCTATACAATTAATTAATTTTACCAGGTTTAGCATTTTAAATGGTTTACTTGCGATCAACCAAAAAGTTTCTCAATTTACCTGATGTCACCTACTACATTTTAACATTAGAGTCGTGAAATAAATGCGGTGTATTTTGCGGGCTATTTGTGCTTATAATCATACTACATTTTAATATTTTGGGGTAATAATACTGCTATCTGATCTATGTCTTACTGGCTTGGTATATATTCATTAGCTGCTTTACAAACTAATAACAGATTTCCAGAGTTATCAGTCATCTATAGATCAGTACTATCATCTAGATGTGCATCTATGTGCTACCCAGTATATTTAGAAGGTAGGATATTCTGATCACTGTTTTTAGTGCATTTATATGTGCCAGAGGTGGGACAAAGTCATTGTTTTGCAAGTCACAAGTAAGTCTCAAGTCTTTGTCCTCGAGTCCCGAGTCAAGTCGAGTCAAAGATGAGGCAAGTCGCGAGTCGAGTCAAAAGTCAAAGCCAAAAAGTCTCAAGTCGAGTCAAAAGTCTTACCATTTTAGTTTCAAGTCATTTCAAGTCCTCTTACCACAGAAATAAATGTATACTAATCATGTATGTCTGTAAGATTTTTATTTATTTAAACCTTTATTTATACAATAACATTAATCAAATACAGTAAAAAACTGAATTAAATTTTCACAAAAAAGGCTTGTATTTCAACAGCATATTGCACCAGAACAATGCACAGCAGTTTCAGTCCTGTATTGTATTGACCTCATATTGCAAAACAGTTTAACTTTCAAATAGACATGGGTCCTTTTAACCTAAACATCAATAAAATCCTCACCCCTCAAAATGATCACTTCTGAAAAACTGGACCAACCTGATAATATAATTGGAATGCCTCTATGCAATGTTAACTCTAATTTTTCATGCGTCTGAGCAAACACACAAACGCCCTGAGTGGTCCCTTTGACCACTGTGAGCAACATCAGATGTGTGCACTGTGGTCATGCCAACATCGCATACATCCAGTTTACATAGTTTATTAAAATAATCAAATTAAAGCATTTAAATTTCTGTGAGAACACTTTTTAATTAAGTACATTATCCCACCTAAAATGAAAATGACAAAGATCTTATGCATGACCTGTGTAGTGTGTTACCACTATTGTAAGTCTAAATATCTCATTGTAACTGTGGAGAAACATGAACTGCCAAGTAAGCCAAGCTAACTATGAACTCAAATTTTGAAAACATACTTAAAATTTTTATTATAAAGGTCTGACTTGTATTATAAGCATGAGCCATTGTGAGAAGCTCTTGCTGAGCACTAGGTAAAAGTAACTCTTTGTCTGTTTTGTATACATTTATTTCTGTGGTAAGAGGACTTGAAATGACTCGAAACTAAAATGGTAGGACTTTTGACTCGACTTGAGACTTGTTGGGTTTGACTTTTGACTCGACTCGGGACTTGCCTCATCTTTGACTTGACTTGACTCGGGACTCGAGGGCAAAGACTTGAGACTTCAATTCAATTCAATTCAAAAAGACTTTATTGATCCCAGAGGGAAATTACATTTGACTTACTTGTGACTTGCAAAACATGTACGGAAGAGGAAAAGGGCCACTGAAAAAAAAAAAAAGAATTCTGACTTTTTTCTCAGAATTCTGACTTTTTTCTCAGAATTTTGACTTAAATCTCAGAATTCTGACTTCTTTCTCAGAATTCTGACTTTTTTCTCAGAATTCTGATTAAATTTTCTTAATAAAAACCAGCTTGGGAGCATGCAGCTTCAGTGATGGAGTAGAGATGTGTAGGGGGAGAACTGACTGTCTGGAGGAACATGTCCGATTGAAGTGACTTTTTACGTGGCCGATGGATCCCTGAAGATGTAGTTTTCTTAGTGGAAGAGCAAAGGGTGAGTAAAACAAGATAAATAGTTTTATACCTTGCAGGTCAAATGCTGAACGGTTACGGTTATCTGTTAGCATGTTTGTTAGCTTTCACTGTTTCACAATATATTATATCACACTCGATAGATTGGGGTTTTAGGAGCTGTTTATTGCTGAATCTTCCAGCAAGGGTTGTTGTATTTTATTTTACTGTTCTCCTGTTTGAATGATCTCCAGTTCAAAAAAGCAGTAGGCTAGTTGTGTTATGCTAGCCGCCTGCCCATCCTGTAAACACAGAATTGGCCTACGTTTGGCAGTAGGCTAATACACATGCTTGAAATACACACTAGATATATGGATATAATTAAAATTCATGAGTATCTGCCGATACCGAGTGTTAGGTTAAAAAGTGGTTGACCTACAAAGAATCACACACACAAGGGTCGGAGAGAATGTGGAGTCAATAAGCTCTGCAGAGGTAGATGTGGATAATCAGTTCTGCAGAGGGAGACCAGGAAAATACTATAAGGAATGAGCCAACCGTGTCTGTCTGTTCTCAGCCTCCCAGTGTCATAGTCTCTGGTCTCCAAGAGCATCCCCTCTGCAGTCTCTCTTTATTTAGTCACACTTCATTAACATATTAAAAGAACAGGATGTCATGCAAATGAGCATGTGACTGAAACCAAAATGACATTTAAAAAGTACATTAGAAAGACACCCTAAGAAAATAATAATACAACATTATTATTTTACCTAACATTTCCCCCCTGAAATGTGGTTTTTAAATGTGATCACGAACAACAAAAAGTTGTAAAATAGGTAACAACTCCAATAATGTAAAAATATAAGAATCATAAAAACCAGACAACAAAAGGTTGCAAAATAAGTAGCATCCCAAATAAAAAAGAAAAAAAAAATAATAATAATAAGACATACAACAAAGAAATTGCAAAAGTAAGTAGCAATTTCAAAAAGATATTAACGCGAGCTTCACCTAGACATCATCCAATTAAACGCTACCTAAACAGTAGTTTAGATTAATGGAATCATAAAAAGGTTTTTACACATGTTAATTACACCCCATCTTCTTCTTCATTTCTGTCTTCATCTTCAAGCCTCTGATTAAGAAGAGAGTATTGGACCATTGTGTTAGTTATCATCTTATTCATCATTTGTTTTATACATGGGACAACACAACTAACAAAAATGCAGAAAAGTATCAAAATTACAATGAATGGCATAGCTATTTTTAAAAGAACCTGACACCACCTGCCAGTTGTCAGCCAGCCCATGAGATCCCATTGTCCATTACTGCTTTCTTGTGATTTTAAAAAGTCAGTTAATCCCTGCACCCGGTCATGAATGAGAGTCCAATTATCATGTGTACTAGGAATGTAAGTACAACAGTGTTCACCAATTACAGTACAAAGTCCACCTTCAGAAGTAAAAAGAGTGTCCAGAGCTACCCGATGTTGCATTAGCATGGTCTTCATCGCCAGTTTTTCAGGATCGTTGGCCAGCAGGTTGGACATTTCAGCAAGGATGTCTGTGATGTTTCCAAAGTCCCCCAAACCTCGTTCATCCGTTTTGTCAGGCTTGCAACTCCAACAAGTGGGAACATGGTGTGGAAGATTCCTTTTGCATCACTGTAGAGAGGTTTTCGTCCACCATTGTCAGAGAACGGGTTGAACACTTGTGGAGGGTTGAATTCCCGTTTATTCAGCTCTGTAGGTTTAGAAGGTGCTCCGTTTTCTGTTATGATGTATGAGGAGGGTTGCAGTCGAGCCAAACTGCATGTGCCACACCAATCCTTAGGTAGGTAGAGGTAGAAAGTGTGACCACACTTCCAGATGTATCCGTCAGGCGTTCCCATGCCAAATTGGGAGGGAACCTCTAGGAGGTGGGTTCCTCTTTTGACAGTGGTTTTGAAACCACTTATCTTGTCTTGAAGTCGAGTGGTGTTGAGGGTTATGTATCTTGGTACAGATGTGTTTCCAATCGTCATCCAGTGATTTATACCCATCTTTTTCGTCTGGGTCCCTGACAAGGGTAGCGTGTCCTCACAGATGGAATTTCCTAAAAATGCATGTTTGTTGTTACAAGGGACTGAAAAACAGAAAGTGTCTTTTCCAGTAAGGCGTAGTAAGTTGACTCCTTTGGCAACTGAAGCATTCGTTTTTTTGGAAAAGTCACCAGGCTGGGACCATGTCCTGTTGTTCTCAGCAGTGCAGCAGTGAGGTAAGGTGGAACAGTCTGTTCCAACAGTTGTTATAGTTAATTTGTATAGCAGACATATGGTATTATTTAAGGTGGTTGGGACAGCAGTCATCGATGAGACTTCTTCAGAATGGTGTGGGATCCATGAACAGACATAACAGCTGGTATTGAAACCTAAACGTTTTGCAGTCAAATTAACTATTTGGTACCAGGTGTTCATGAACGCATGGTGGGTTAGAATTTTAGCTCTTCTTTCCTTTGATGTCTGGGCGTCATCAGGTGTGAGGAAAAAGCAGTGGAATAGAGGCAGACAAACTGCCAGACAGGAGGGGAGCCAAACTAGTTTCATGTTAGCTAGAGGCAAATAAGAGGACTAGCCCTCCAAAACAGAGGTTTGACCATTAAGGGGACAGGGATGCTGTTCTGCTGGGTTTGAGACCAGAGGCCCTATTGGTCACTGTGTCCTTTGTAGCCCAGACTTCCCCACTGTCCCGTGTCTAGTCCCCTAATTGCCTTTGCAATTTGCAGTGTGAGATGTGTATCCACGAGGGTCTCTCAGCGATTTTCACAGCCGTGGGCGTGGTCAGCATGACTTCAAAAGGTCCTTCCCAGCGGGGACTCGTCCAATTCTTCCTTTTAATCACCTTGATGAAAACCCAGTCTCCAGGTTTGATTGGCTTTTCAGGATCCTGCAAAACAGAAGGAGAGATAGGCAGATTGTGTGCGTTTTGCACTTCTTTGGCTAGGATAATTTTCCTCATGTAATCAGCTAATGTGAGTTCTTCGTCTGCTTTTTGCAAATCAGGCGCAACTAGAAGTAACCTGTAAGGTGTGCCATAAATGATTTCAAAAGGTGTTAAACCTTGGTTTGTTGGCGTGATTCTCATGTAAAGTTTTACCAGGTCCAAACACTCAGGCCATGGTCTTCTAGTTTCTGCCATGCATTTCCTGAGTCTGCTTTTGATGGTCCCATTATGTCTTTCTACTAAACCTGTACTTTGGGGGTGATAGGCACAATGATTTTTTAGTTGGATGTCTAAATGTTTTGCCATATTTTGAATAACCTCATTCACAAAATGTGGTCCATTATCTGAATATATTACTTGTGGAATACCATGGTTTGCAATGATAGTTTTACATAGTGCTTTTGCCACTGTTAGAGCATCATTCTTTGCAGTGGGAATTATTTCCGGCCATTTAGAGAAAGCGTCAATTATTACTAAGCAATATTTGTATGAGCCGCTCTGTGTTAGTTCAATGAAATCCATGTGGATTGTGTGGAATGGGTAGGCTGGTTGAGGAAATTGGCCTCGCTTGGGTCTCATATTCCCTTGTGGGTTGTGTTTGATACATGTTAGGCATGTCTTGCAAAAATGTTTTAAGTATGTTTCAAGGTTGTATGTTGTAAAGTGTTGCTGTATCATTGATACCATCCCCCCTGTGGAGACATGGCAAGGCCCATGGCTCACAAGCGCAGCAGCTTTAAACAGTGATTTGGGTAGGATGGGTTTATTACGAACTTCATAAAGTCCATTTTCGTTTAGAATGGCACCTTTTGTTTTCCATAATTGTTTTTCAGAAGAGGGAGCGTTTGTTTGCATGTCTTTCAAAACAGTCTGATCTATAAGTTCTTGTTCTGTGGTCTGTGTATAAGCATTAGAGGAACCAAAACTGCCTTGTGCAGCTGCTTTTGCTATTTCATCTGCGAATCTGTTGCCACAGGAAACTGTGTCTTTTCCTGTGGTGTGTGCTTGACATTTACAAATTGCAATAGCTTTTGGTAACATAACTGCGTCTAATAGTTTTATTAGTAATTGAGAGTGGGTTATAGGTTTTCCTGTAGAGGTGACCATTCCTCTCCTTTCCCATTGTTTAGCAAAACAGTGCACGGTAGAAAATGCATATTGGCTATCTGTGTGAATGGTTACCACCTTGCCTTCTGCAAGTTGACATGCTGTTGTCAAAGCTACTATTTCTGCGGCCTGAGCGGAAAAATTTTGTGGTAATGATTTGGCTTCTATAATCACATCAGGAAGTTGTACAATTGAATAGCCTGTTTCAGTAGAGCCTGTTTTAGTTTTAGAGCTTGATCCATCTACGAACCATTCCAGTCCTGTTTGTAGTGGGACATCTTTAAGATCAGGCCTAGGTAGTTGTAATCTTTCTGTAGCTTGTACACAGTTATGTGGTTCTCCGTCATCTGCAGTAGGTAGAAGCGTTGCTGGATTTAAAGTGTTGCAACACTGTGTGGTAATATAAGGTTGTGAGATCAGTATTGCAGTGTAACTAAGATGTCTCGCTGGTGATAATAATCCTAATCTGCCTTGTAGAAGTAAAACATCTACTGCGTGGGGGACCAACAACGTGAGAGGGTGGAATAGCACTACATCAGCTGAGGCTTCGACAGCCAGTGCTGCAGCAGCGATAGCTTGCACACAGTTGGGTAAGGCCTGTGCAACTTGGTCTAATTTTTTAGAATAAAATGCAACAGGACGTTGTTTATCTCCATGTTTTTGCAGCAAAACTGAAGTCATAAAACCATTTTTGCAGTCCACCGTTTGAGTGAATATTTTGGAGTAATCTGGTAGTACTAAAACAGTGCTAGAATGGATGTCCTGTTTTATTGTGGTAAAAGCTTGTTCTGTTTTAGTTGACCAAGTTAAAGTATCCTTCATCTCCATCTGCTGGCCATGGATCATCTCAAGAAGAGGTTGTGTTTTTTCTGCATAATGAGATATATATTGCCTGCAATAGGGTCACCGGAACACGGGTGTGCGTCTCAGGATGAGGGCGATGATTCTCCGGCTCTGGTTGAGGTTGACGAGTGGGACCTGGTGGACGGTTTGATGTCATCCAGGTTCATCAAGGCTGTAAAGACTGCTGTTCTGCATCTATTTCACATGACCAGTGCTGCTTATCAGAAAGATAACTGTTATGGATGTCAAATTAGCCATCCCAGTCAGTTTGCAGCATCAATGCCTAGAGCTAATGGATGAAGATAATTACCAACTCCACTTTCAATCCGTCATGCGACAACTTCTTACCCCGCGATTCATTCCAGCTATTCAAATTCTGCTGGTAAATCGGAACATACATGATGATGATCTGAAGGTGAAAACAGTAGCTGAAACCGTTCTACATGAGCTGAGGAGTATGCAGGGGGTCTACAGCGCGATTCAAGCTGTGTATGGCGATAGGGATGATGAAGCCATCCTGGAAGAACTCAAGACTGTCTCCCGATGCTATGGTTATGAAATCTGATATGTACTAATTATGGTTATATCTCCTCTGATATAAATGGTCTAGTTTAATCCTGACGTGTTTTCTTTTTTATTCATTTGATTTTATAATTGTGAAATGCTATGGTTTTAAACTTGTAATAAAAAAACTTTGATCCAATCATATGGTTCATCTATCTGATTAATACAAGGGTTAAATTACACTAGCCGTTCTCCTGTACTATCATTCGACAGTAAAATGTCAGAACAGAGGGTGTTGACCAATGCATACTATGACCCCGCCCATCCGGGGAGCTATGGGGGTGTTGACTGATTGAGAAGGGGTTTAAAGGACAGAGAAGGGCGTGTGATTGGTGTCGAAAAAGTAAAAGACTTTCTTTCAGGCGAGGACACCTACACATTGCATAAACCTGCACGAGTAAAGTTTCCCCGGAATCGTGTTTTTGTAACCAAACCCTTGAAGCAATTCCAGGCCGACTTATGTGACATGCAAGCCTTGGCGACACATAACGACGGATTCAACTATTTACTAACGGTGATTGATGTCTTTTCAAAAAAGGCGTATGTGCGTGCTTTAAAAAGAAAGACGGGGTGTGAGGTCGTTAAGGGGTTTGAATCAGTTTTTCAAGAGAGTCAAATTCCACAAAAATTACAAGTGGATGCTGGTAAAGAGTTTTATAATAAACAATTTAAGTTAATGATGAAGAAATATGGCCACTTTAGTACAGCCAGTGATCTAAAGGCATCTGTTGTTGAGCGCTTCAATCGGACTCTGAAGGGTAGAATGTGGAGATATTTCACCGCTAATAACACCTTCCGGTACATCGACATCCTTCAAAAGCTAGTGGAGAGTTACAACCACAGCTTCCACTCGAGCATTAAGATGACACCTATGCAAGTGACGTCAGAGAATACTCCTCAAGTCATGAAAAACCTCTATTGCATCACCCCATCGATAGACTCTGGTAAAATAAAGACAAAGTTTAAGAAAGGGGATCTGGTCAGAATATCAAAACTACGTGGGGTATTTGATAAGAAATATGAGAACAGCTTCACAGATGAAATATTTACGGTTGACCGATGCATACTCCGCTACCCCCCAGTGTACGAGTTAGTTGATTATGATCAGGATCGAATACACGGATCGCTTTATGAGGCCGAATTGCAGAAAGTAAAAATTAATGGTGAGCGGGTGTATAACGTGGACAAGATTTTAAAGCGGCGGAGAGTCAACGGGGAGGACCAAGTCTTTGTGAGGTGGAGAAATTGGCCTGAAAAATTCAACAGTTGGGTCAGAGCATCAGATGTTAAAAGTGTCAAATAATATCGCCCACAAAACCGTGTAACACATCGTCGATTCACTATAAAGCGGGGGTTCTACAGACTATGATTAATTAGTAAACCTTACCCTCCAAAGCCTTTAGATTACTTTTTTGCTCCGTCAAATTCACAATGTCTGATGAGGGGTTCTATTTAACTCTACCTTCCAACGCCAGCGGAGAGGTATTTAAAGATAACACAAGCTCAAATTATACTACAGACCTTCCCAAGGCTATTGAGCTAAGTGGAGACTGGGTAGTGGGACTGTGTGAAATTGTCTACCCTCATACGTGGTATAACCTGTCGGATCAGCATTCATACGTTGATTTAAAGAAGGTTGTTTATGAGGTGGGAGACAAATCTAAAGATGAGAGGAATACACCCCGTATAGAATACGCCAGGTCCAAGTTTTCCGGAGGGGGGTATTTTGAGAGACCTCAAGACCTCTCAGATGCTCTAGTCCCAGCCGTGAAGAAATATGACAGGAGCATCGATCTCTCCTACAATAATGTCTCGAAAAAATGTGACTTCAGGGGGGATGGAAGATACAAAATTCGAGCTAGCAGCCCTCTCTCCATCATGCTCGGTTTGAACGCTGACGAATGGTGGACCATCTCCAACAGACCTGCGCCCCACCCAGTGGATCTCGGTTTGTCTACACCGACATAATCCATTTCCAAACTGTTGGTGACAGTCACTCACCTCTGCTCGGTGTCGTAAACATAAATGGTAAATTCGGTGACGTGATTGGTGTGAGGTATAACACAGTACATTACCTCCCCATTTCAAAAAGCTATATCAAGACAATCTACATACAGGTAAAAACAGATCGTAACGAGTGTGTGAACTTTGTATACGGGAAGACGATCGTGAAGCTGCACTTTAAACCGGTTTTGACACCTGCGGTAAAATGGCATACTTAACACACAGACAAGAACCAACGCGGTTTGTCCAATATTATGTGAACCAGACGGGTGGTGAGCTACCCGGGTTTTCAGGACAGCCTGTCATGTATGGTCGTGGATTTGGATCTGTGTTTGCCCGCCTCTTCCGGTTTATATCCCCGTTTGTTAAGAAAGGAGTGTCCATTGCTAAACCGCACCTTAAAGCTGCGGCATCGAATATAGCTTCGGACGTCTTTGGGAGGGCGGTCGATAAAATCAAGAGCAAGATCGGTCAGAATTCTGATGCTCAAGAAGGTTCAGGAATAATGATCTTATCAAGACGAGGTCGAAAGAGACCCCCTGGAGAGCGTGTTATGATGACTAGAAAACAAGCCAAGACAAAGAAAAAGAAACCACTCAGGGTGAGCAGGCAGAGGGGAAGGAAGTCCGGCAGAGGCTCTGACATATTTTAACTGAATAGGAATATGGCTCTACTACACGTCAAATCGGGAGAGTGTACGCTCGGTGAGCTTGACTTATTTTCAGCACCTATGACTCAACTATCGGTAGAGGATAAGCTGTACACTGAGATTTCACCCCTTTCGGCCATCACCGATGGAGGACCGATAGAATTTTTTATCCCTGGTGGGGGCGAGTCGTATACCGATTTAAACGACATGTTGATCCATCTCAGAGTTAAAATTAGCAATGCTAACGGATCGCCCATGGCTCGTGACGCTAAGGTCGGCTTAATTAACTACCCTCTGAACACAATTTTTTCCCAATGTGATGTAACCCTTGGAGACCGTTTAATATGGCAGTCCAGCGCTACGCATCCTTATAGAGCTATGATCGAAACATTGCTTAATTGTTCAGATCAAACCCTTAAAAGCCAGTTCAGTGCAGGGCTTTTTTATAAAGATACAGCCGATGAAATGGATTCTACAGAGACTATTGATGGACCGAATGAAGGATTAAACCAACGTGCCTCCTTTACAGCCCAATCTCGAGAGGTGCACCTGCTAGGACCGCTTCATGCTGACATATTATTCTGTGAAAGACTACTTTTGAACTCTGTTGACATGAGAATTAAGCTAACCCGAGCAAGCGATGCATTCTGTCTTATGGGTGCTGCAGATTCTACTTTCAAACTATGGATTTTAGGTGGAGCTCTCTTTGTCAAAAAGGTGACTGTATCTCCCGCTGTACGGCTCGGTCATGAGACCGCATTAATGAAAGGAAATGCTTTGTACCCGGTATCTCGTGTAAATGTAAAAACATACTCTATACCTGAACATTCAAGAATATGCACTCAGGAGAACCTGTTCTTGGGTATGACACCTAAATATGTGGTTATTTCGAAGGTCAATCACCAGGCCTTTACAGGAGCGCGCAATTTGAATCCGTTTTCATTCAACCATTATAATATGGAGTATCTAGCTCTGTCCCGTGATGGTAGACAGATTCCTGCTAAGGCCTTCCAGCCCAACTTCGATCAGGGTAATTCTGTACGAGAATATTACAACCTGTTTACATCCACAGGGAGGCATTTAAAGGATCTCCCCCTAAGCATAACTAGGGAGGACTTTAACACGGGTTACGCATTATTTGCTTTTAATCTCGACCCATGTGCTGAATCTGAAGCACTATCACCAGTACGCAGTGGTAACATTAGGCTAGAAATGAGATTCAGAACTCCGTTACCGCACACAACAACGCTGATTGTATACGCATGCTACGACTCCATCCTGGAAATAGACTCTAAAAGAAGAGTTTTGGTGGATTATTATTAACCATTTGGAAACATGAAAAATCACGAACTCGATGCGATACTCAGTCATCTGCTTGGGAAGCTTTTCTGCGGTGTATGGGCCAGCGACCAACTGGAGCTGCTACCACTAACATTCCCCAGACCGGCTTATTTTATCGTCAATACACACCCTTCTAACATGCCTGGGGAACACTGGCTAGCCCTCACTCTGGAAGAGGGTGGTAAAGCAACGTTTTTTGACTCTTACGGGTACTCACCAGAATTTGTCTATTACCCTTGATCCATTTTGGATTTTTTGAAAGATCGTTCGTCTGTGATAATGTAACATAACCAACAATTTCAGAGCGTTCAATCTTCTGTTTGTGGGCATCACTGTATTTTTTATTTATGCCATAGAGCCTGTGGTCTCTCCATGCAACAAGTTTTATCAAAGTATTGTCAAATTCCTGAATCAAATGATGAGCTTGTATCTAACTTTGTCAAAAAGTATGTGAAATGTGCTATGAAGCGAAACACAACGTTTTTCACGCATAGAACCTGTTCTCTAGATGTGTTTAAAGATTGTTACGGGTTTTGATATGTATGAGAATATGCATCAAATGTATTAGACTTATGATGTTTAACATGGAATGAAATAAACCTGTACGCATGAAATTATGTGAACACATATCGTTTATTATGAAAAGAAACAACGCTTATTCAGTAGTAATGCAGCTAGGGGGAGAATGTGAGCCAGCTGGGGGCTCGGGTTGCCTTACGAAGAGACTTTTTACTGAAATGATCTTCCGCTCTGGTCCAGAGGGGTGATAAGGTAACACTCTTACGCTTTCTGCGTGGTACCTGCGCATTCTGAGGCCAAACTGGTGACATCATGAACGACCTCCTTCTTTCCCGCCGTTTTGTAGCAGTTGGAGCCTTTAAAGACGGCCAACCTGGTGACATCAATACGCGCTTTTTATTTTTTGATTTCCTGCCTGCTCTCTCATCCACGACACTCTCAACGGCAGGTGTAGAAGAGGTCTCTAAGGAGTCTAGACCGTCTAAACCTCGGCTATACCCACTAACGATCTGGTTGTCCTTCGGGGGGTCATCATTCGCACGGTCTCTCTGCAGCGATAGGGTGACACGCGGCTCTTCGTTCTCTCCTTGCTTAAGGAGGGTTAGGTATTTCTGAAGTAATGCGTGGTAGCGTTTAATTTTCTCGTACGATGCACTGTTTGGGTCATCCAATATTGCCTGCATGTCCTCATCAGTGTCATCCTGAGCCTTCTGTCGTATGGTTCCGGAGTTATCACGTTGCTTCAGACGATTTAATTGATGCGGTGAGACTAGAAACATTTTCTGTGATGCTCTCAGTGTCATAATACACTTCTACCGGCGGAATATTCCAGCCACCAATTCTCCGAGAAACGGTATTACAGCTGCAATCAGTGGGAGAATTCCTCCTGTCTGGGTTTTCAATGTCTGTCGTTTGCGCTTTAACCCCACCTTCCGATCAGCCAACAGCCTGAGGATTTTTTTCTGCTTCTTAAGTCTGTTGTATTGTGTTGTGGACAGCTTGATGTTCCCTTTCAGCACATTTAAAGCAATCTCGCACAAGGTTTGTAGAAAGTCGGGAGAACAATGAGTTAGGATATCTTTACGTTTCTGGGGTGTGGAATGAAAAATAGCCCCTAGTAACGGTGCATTTCTTTTTATGCGTGCCGACATGTTGGTCACTTGTTCTTAGCTATGTAAACAGCCGGCCACTGTCCAGGAAGTAAACCTGTCCTGAGCCTGTATTGGTCTGGTGTGTCAGGGGTTAGGTCTACACATAAATAGCCGTGTGGTTGGCTCGTAGCATCTTCAAAACTCTCCATGAAAAAGGGTTTCTGTCCAGGGAAAATTTGACGTGCTAAATTTGCTACCTGCAATCTGTCACGTGGGTTTTTAAACAAGACCATATAATTACAATTAAGACTGATAGTTCGAGTATGTTTCCCCTTGAGAAACACATTCTGAGTCAACATCATAAAGCTCATGTTTCTATGGTGTCGATATTGTGTAAATATTTTCACGACCTCTGGATGCTCAGCTGCTTGAAAGAGTACATCATCGAGAATCAATAGATGCGATTGATCTGGGGGGAATAAAACATCATCTTCAAAGGAATGAGGCAATCCTTCGATGAATTTAATTGATTTATTAATCTTCATCAATTCCGTATACAATGGTTGGAATGAAGTGTAGATCCAAGCAATATTTTCAGGTACAGAATCCATCACATGTAGACAATTAATCAAAACATTTTTTACAAAAAAAGACTTCCCACAGCCACTCGGGCCTACCACAAGACTTGAAAAAGGAGTTTTAAATCTTGGATCAAAGTTAATCGCTTCCAGTTCACCCTGATGCTGCATTTTCCCCCTCAAAAACCAAATGGTAGCGTCGTTCCGTCTGGGAACAACCTCCGCTTGTCATAGACCACCCTGAAAGTTTTGGTAAATGAGTGATTCCTCAGATGGAACCCGTTTTTATCACGTTTGATGGAATGCTGCGGTGCTTTGAGTACCTCGCCTCTCTCACCACCCAGGTAACCGTCAACAAGTCCTGTCATTGTATCAAAATTCACCCTTTCACAGCATTCTATGGTTCGCAATATCCCCTTTGCCCTCATCACAACCTTCCCCCTGTGCTTTGTCTGATACGAGTAACTCTTTGGCCCTGCGGCAACAAACTCCTGAATGGTGTCCCCTGGTGGGAGCTCGTTTGTCAAGTCACCCAAATAGCTACCTGTCGGCAGAGAGCTCTCGCCTTCACGCACAACATAGATCACACTGTCTGTGTCAAGGTAGAGTACCCGTTCTTGGAGTTGGTGTAGGTATCTGAATAACTCTAGTCGTGCGTAAGCTGTTGTAAATGCGGCAACGAACACATTGGTGGTTTTGTTAGGGGACGTTACACAGTTTTTGTTGTACTTCCATTGAATCATGACCATCTTGGGGTTCAGAAAGCTGAAGTATGTCACAACGAACTTCCCTGAAAACAGGAACTCAAAAAACTTGTCAGGGAGTTTAATGATTGAGGTTTGGGTTTGGTCATTTTTTTGAGCAAACTTCCCCCAAAGCGAATTCAAACACAGCTTGGCTACTTGACGTTTTGCCGGGTTTACTTTAATTTTTTCAGGGTCTAACTCTACACCCTGATTCACCATGAAATCCTGGATGTATTTCTGTTTGTCCTCCTCGCTCTCTACACCCTCGGGATAACCTGAAGCTTCCTGCTTGGTCTTCAAAAAGGAGTTGACATACTTTGCAAAGATCTGATCACTATGCTGCTCAAAGTGCCACACCTCAACGATCTGATCGATTCTGTAGCCGTGTGAAAGGGCTTCTTTAACCTCTTCAGACACCCATACACCTGTTAAGGCTCTCTCAGTGTCAGTGTGGGTGCAACTATGTGTCTGATTGTTCTCCAATGCACATGTGCGACAGAGGGTGAATACAAGCTTTCCATGATCTGTTCTGAATGGTAGAATGGGGAAATAAAGACCACGAGGTGGTGAAATGACTGCTTTGATAAATCCATAATAATTTCTAGGATCATCAAAGTTTTCCCTGATTATGATCGGGTGCCCTACAGGAAAGCTTTTCGTCTTCTGAACAAATGGGTAAAGACTACACACGTCCTGGTAAAGAACCTGCTCACCGGGGGCTGCAGAGTACCTCAACCTGACTGCACATGTACGCCCTCCAAAAAGCGCTTCACAGGGGGTAAGTGGTGCAGGAGCCTGGTAGGTCATCATGAACTGCTTCACATCACCGTTACTCTTCTTCATTTCTTCCCACACATGTTCCCACATCACCTCGAGCTCTATACCGTACACAGTCCTCAGCACATGCTCCCTCTCCATGGTGGCAGCGTAGAGCTGCCCATAAGGCACACCGGTCAATGGACTCTCAGCTGTTGGATAGCGACAGGTGCTGCAGCCATGATGCTCACACCCATGGAACTCAAACCCTATTTTACGCTCCCCTACCTCCAGGTAACCGTCTAAAAAGTATGATCCAATCTTTTTCTCACCACCTCTTAGAGCATGCTGTATTCCAACCCTCCTTGTATGTGAAACATATTCCAACCATTCAACGGAAGCTGTGGAAAACTTTTTAAACTGTTCGCTGTAGTCTGTAGGTGAAGGCACAGCGAGAGTGTCTGCCTTCAAATGATTGCTTTGAAACACTTTCATACAAGCACTTGCGATGGTGATCCTGTTAAAAGGGTCAATCTGACTGTCGTTAAAAAACTCCTGACAAAACCTTGTACATCCTTGTAGGAGTATCTCCACATCATTCTTACAGTAAAAGAGAGCCTCCTTTTTAAAGTCAAACACGCCCTTGCTAACCTCAGCGTACCATGTATAGAATTCCTCCTGCTCAGCACGATTCATTCGCTCAACACCGTAAAATGATGGCAGCGGGTAAGAACCTAATAGCCCTTGCTATGGTCAGGAAAACCGAGGGCTTCAGGCATTTTACTAAGCTTCATGGCAAGGAAAGATAGGCTGTCAATGAACCTCAAACTGTAATCAGGATCAGTGATGCTCAGAATTTTACACCCTTGCATAATGATGTCAGGATTTAAACCCATCTCCGTCATTGCATTCAGAACAAGGTAGGAATCAAAAGCTCTAGCATTATGGGCAACACATGTGTAATTCCGACGGCCCGGCCTCCTGATTTCACGAATAAACTCCCGAATACAATCACTACCGTAGACTGACCACTCCTCGCCAGATGTGGACTTTGAACAGATCAGAAATGGAACATGCTCACCCTGCGCACCAGGGAAAGTTTCAATATCGTAAAAAATCACCTTGTCACTTATTTCGCTATCGACAGAGCATGTTTGGATATAACATTTATGGTCCGATGCTGGCTGGTCCTTGTCAAGCTTACCCCCACAAATCCTACACTTCTTCCCTTGACACACATGCTTCTTGCCTGTTGTGAGACTCTGGTTATAGTTTAACCCACAGTTGGGACATTTCTTCACCTGATCACAATGACTGACCATCACACGCGCCCTGGGTTTTAGCTCAGGTACTTTATGTCTATCGTAACACGTCTGGTTCTTGCAATATCTGTTACAGTCATGACAAAGAATCGGATTTGTAACCCCCTGAGCACACGCTGCATCATTGCAGACAGCGCACGAACCTTTGCATACATGATTGTATTTATGCCCTATAGGATCGAAACAGTAGTGACAAATATCCCGAGCCCCTACAAAACCCTTCAAGTTTTTGATCCCGTAGTAATGGTCTCGGAAGTGCAATAGAAAAACAGTCCTGCTTCGGTCCTCAAAGTCGGTCTGAATCTTCCCTAGAGCTCTCTCTCCCTCACTTCTGATAAAAACAACTATTTTTCTTTTCAACAACTTCTCAAATTTGTGGATATCGCCTGATCTGACGGGGGTGTGTTCTGAAAGGCCTGCACGCTGTTGCAACTCTCTACCGAGCTGTATAGCCGCATCGGAGCCAAGGCTAGGGTCTGCAACACAGGCTAAGCTAATAGCAAAACACAGTTTATCATCTCGATCATTGTTCACAATGTATAGGTGGCGTCTCTTCTTGTGTATAAGCTCGCAATCGAGAGACATTTCAGCTTTTCGTCTAGCTCCCCCGCTAAGATCACGCACTGTTTGAATTACAAACTCCAAACGCTCTGTTGAGGCTATTTCAGCATTGGATTGCATCAGATCATCTAAAAACGTTTCGAACTGGTGCATGACGTTACTCCCCCCTTCATCGACAGAGAAAGTCACGCTGCGAGACACGCCGGGTCCATTAACCTCTATCTGCACAATATTGTTAGTGTTAACCAGCGGTGTCACCCGGTCTGATAAACCCCTGAGCATATTCATTATGTGATTATGAAATTCATACGGACACGGATGATCACCCTCAGGCCGGACAAAGTTGTGTCGGATCTCTATGTTATTGAATTCGTCACGTACATTGATCTGAAATTCTTCATCTTCCTGACTAGACGGTTGAGGACTATTTAGCTCCTGTGAGACATTCATAGTGACTGGTTGATGTTGCTATTTAAACACACGATCAGAAAAAAAAGGACATGAAAAAACATTCAGAGTCAGACAATACACAAGTTGGAGAAAGCTCCAGACAGTCTCACTGTTAATTGAAGTAGCAAGGCTGGCGTTGGGCAGATCCGCTGAGGTCCAATTGCAAACAGCTCCGCGCTTCGATCACGATCTATGATAAAGCGCAGGTAAAAGTCAGGAATATAATAAAATAAATAAAAATACGGTAATACCAGTGTCTAAACAGTCAACATAATTTTAAAAACAGTAAACTCACCTCAGAGCGGAGTTTCGCTTTGTAACAACCCCAGTGCCTTTTTCCCGCTCCAGCCCGAAACCAGAGTCAGACAATACACAAGTTGGAGAAAGCTCCAGACAGTCTCACTGTTAATTGAAGTAGCAAGGCTGGCGTTGGGCAGATCCGCTGAGATCCAATTGAAAACAGCTCCGCGCTTCGATCACGATCTATGATAAAACGCAGGTAAAAGTCAGGAATATAATAAAATAAATAAAAATACGGTAATACCCGTATCTAAACAGTCAACATAATTTTTAAAAAAGTAAACTCACCTCAGAGTGGAGTTTCGCTTTGTAACAATCTCCACCGCCTTTTTCCCGCTCCAGCCCAAAACCAGCTCAGAGCAGTAACTGCAGTTGAGCGATACTTCTAGCTGTAACAGAGTATGTATGCTATGGTGAATCTATCGATAAGCCAGCAGCGAATCCATCTTGGTGCTATCAAACATCCGTAGACGACCGCACAATTGCGAGCTAAAAAAACATTTACTCACCTCGCTCCAAACCGATAATACAGGTCGCCGATGTGAAGATTTCCTGTAGTCGCTGTGAAGTTGATTTCCTCGCTGAACCCGTAACTCCAGCTCTTAGCAGGGGAAGCTCGGGAATCCCGCCTGGACTCAGCTCTGACGCGGTCTGACAATGACGCGGGCTTCTGGGATTCCCCTCGAATGAAACCGGTGATACAGTCTTCGTGAAACCGCTGTTTTCTTTGTTCGTCGCAGCACCGCGCTCCGTGTCCTTAAGGTCGGATTGTTGAATGAGGTTCTTCCAGCATGCTGTAGAGATTACCCGTTTTCCGACAGCCTTTTATACAGGTAAATGCCGCCCAGTGAGCACCGCCCAAACCGGTTTACCCGACTTGCGGACGTAGGTGAAGTCAGGGGCGTGATAAATACAGCGAATACAAAGCAGAGCAGGGGCGTGTCAAACGCTGATTGGTGGACTGTTTTTTATCAGTAACTTTAGTAGTTTGATAGATTTCTTATTTCCAGCTTAAAGCACCCAGGTTTAAAGTGATGTTTTTTAAAATCCTTATCTGTTTTTAAAGACTGTGTAATGGTGCATTTTTAAAATCAACAAAAGGATGAGCCTCTGCTTCAACATAGCTGTGGGTGAATAAATTCTCTTTTTAGTGCTCTTACAAGTTTAATTTATCATGGTTGAATTGTTAGAATCAGATGTAATGGTGTCTCTAGAGTGTTGGAGCTAATGTGGTTTTAAATTAAAGTCAGGAAGCTAAAAAGCACCTTTTAACTGTTTAAAATAAAATGGAATGCTCAAGGAGTCATGTTGAGACAGAGCCCAGACCCTGAGACCATGACACTGAGGAGTTAGATTCAAACCATTGGGGGCGCTATATATACTATAGGCTGTAATTTAATTTTTGAGCCACTAGGGGGAGGTATTTTCACATTTGGGTGTAATGTTACTTTGATCCACTAGAGGGGGCCAATTATACAATAGGCTGTTATATTAATTTTGAACCACTAGAGGGAGGTATTTTCACATTTGGGTGTAATACTATTTATTGGGCCACTAGGGGGAGGTATTTTCATATTTGCATGTGATTTAATTTTAGAGCCACTAGGGGGAGGTATTTTTACATTTGCATGTAATGTTACTTTGATCCACTAGAGGGGGCCAATTATACAATAGGCTGTTATATTAATTTTGAACCACTAGAGGGAGGCATTTATAAGTTTTGGTGTAATAGTATTTATTGGGCCACTAGGGGGAGGTATTTTCATTTTTTGCATTTAGTTTAATTGTAGAACCACTAGAGGGAGCCATTTAGTGCCATATTTTGACAGGTGGGCGCGACCATCAGGGGGCGTACCCTATTTCGACAGGTGGGCGGGGCCATCAGGGGGCGGGGCTTATTGTGACATGTGGGCGTGGCCATCAGGGGGCGGAGCTTATTGTGACAGGGCAGAGCTTGTCCCGGCAGCCAGGGTGCCTGCAAAAGTGGGCGTAACCGGAAGGGGCGTATCCGGAAGTGGGCGTACCCGGAAGTGGGCGTGGTCTTATTTGCATTTTGACAGCTAGTGGTCTATACTTTCTCTAGCGTGGCTTTCTCTGACTCAAACAAAAAACTTTGGGAGCAGTTAAAAATAGAATATGACAGAAGTCACTTCATCATAACTGCTTTGCTAATCAGAATTATTGACATCAAGTGTGCAATGTCCATAACTTTTAAGAATAATTTATTAGAAGTAAAATAAAAAAACTAGAGGTTCCCAACCCACGGACTGGTACCAGGCTGCACAGAACGAATAAACAGCTTACAGCATTTTCGTTTTACTTATTAAACGAGTGTAAACAACATTTCATTTAGACAAATGACCAGATTATATCCATTACATCTGCCTATAATTTATTCTAGAAGCAGGTCGGTCAAGAACCTTACCTCGGGCACGTGACACGTCACTGCTAAAAACAGACCCACAAGCTAGAAAATGTATTTACATATTGATTTCTGAAAGTTTTTTTGAGATAAGGGCAATGCCCACTGAAGAGACATAAGAAGAGCCTACGACTCCCAAGAAAGTTACATTTACTAGACAATACCTTAAGTCTTACTTAAAATGTGGTCGCGACATTTCCCTACACTAAGCCATCGCTCTGCTCAATGTGTGTGAACAAAATGTTGCCTGAAATAAAGGCTGTCTTTGACTATAAAGAGGTTGTGGACAACCGCTTTTAAGTATAAAGAAATCACTTTTTGTGAATAATGCGACATACTTACCAGTACTAACTCGCATTAAAGAGAAATGTTGATTTTCTTCGGTATGAAGATTAGATGCTATGAAGACCCCAAGTTCAGCTAAGCTGCTTTTCAGCTCATTGTATGTTTCTGAAGACAACATATGTTCTATTCTTTCGAGGTTTCGAAGACAGGTATATATATTGAACGACGTTCTCTCTTGCCACAGACTCCCAGACAGACAGCTTGCTCGGTTTGGTGACATTTTCTTGTAATTTCCTCGATTACCGCCGACGCCATTGCTGCTTTTCCATTGATAGAAGAAGAATTCTTCTTCGATGGTTTAAAAAAAAATGACGTATGACGCATCTAAAATTACATCATTCCCCCTATCCACAA
This sequence comes from Valencia hispanica, assembly GCA_963556495.2. Lineage (NCBI taxonomy): Eukaryota > Metazoa > Chordata > Actinopteri > Cyprinodontiformes > Valenciidae > Valencia > Valencia hispanica. Next base: position 52,021,019 of record OY747706.1, read on the forward strand.
TGTTCATTCTAGATAGGAAGAATGCATTTGTGGATAGGAGCAGCTGCAAACCCCATACACATGAATGGGAAACATGACGTCATTTGTCCTAGGAATAATTAAATTTTAGATATCCGTAATGTTAATTTCTCCTAGTTCAAATTGATTTATGGATTTCCGGAATGATAATTTTTCCTATCTAAAATAAGAGTATGTACTAGTAACAATTTAATTCTAGATATCTAAAATTTATTTCTCCTAGTAAGAATTGAATTCCTCCTATCCATAATGTTCATTCTAGATAGGAAAAATGTATTTGTGGATAGGAGCAGCTGCAAACCCCATACACATGAATGGGAAACATGACGTCATTTGTCCTAGGAAGAATTACATTTTAGATATCCGTAATGTTAATTTCTCCTCGTACAAATTGATTTTTGGATATCTGGAATATATATCCGATCTATTAAATAAAGGTTAAAATCGCCACCTAAACTGTTTCTTTATTTCTTACTAGTATAATTGTAATTTATGATATCTTAAAATTTTATTGCTCTTAGTAAAATTCACATTCTTACTAGTCAGAATGACATTTTGACTAGTCAGAATATCATTTTCACTATCAAGAATGCAATTTTGACTAGGAAGAATTACTTTATTGACATCTGAAATGTAATTACAGATAGGCAGTGAATGTATTTTATGTTAAAATGGCCACCCAACGAAACGTCACCAGATATCCTTAATATCTTTATGGATATCTAGAAAGACATTGTTGCTAGTAATAAATGTAATTACTGATATCTCAAAGTGTATTTTAACTAGTTAAAATTGTAATTATGGATATCTAAAATAACATTCTTACTAGTTAAAATGTATTTTTGGATATCCGAAATTAAATTATAGATAGGTAGAATAGTGTTTTCATTTTTCCTATCTAAAAAAAGAGTTTGTACTAGTAACAATTGAATTCTTCCTATCTGAAATTCGAATTTCTCCTTGTAAGAATTGAATTCCTCCTATCCATAATGTTCATTCTAGATAGGAAGAATGTATTTGTGGATAGGAACATCTGTAAACCCCATACACATGAATGGGAAACGTGACGTCATTTGTCCTAGGAAGAATTACATTTTAGATAGTCGAAATGTTCATTTGTACTAGGATAAAGTGATTTATGGATATCTTGAAAGTTAATTCTTACTAGGAAGAATTGATTTGTAGATATCTAGAATGCGTATCCAGTCTACCTATTAAATGTTAAAACGGCTTGCCAAAGTAGCCCGTCACACAACACGAGGGAACCATTTTGTCCAGGTTTATACACTCCACATACACAGCGAACGCAGCTTCCGTTGTTGTGTAAACTCAACCATCGGATCATGCAACGCGCCTCAACACCCGTTACGTCATCTGACAAAGACCGATTACTCATATTACACAGGTAGCAGCCCACACAGATATTTTATTTGGAATAATAGGGACATTCTTTACAAAAATGAATCACTTTTTTTTCGTACATGGTTTGATAGAGGTATTTTGTTAGCAGGTCAATTATTAAACAAAGATGGTTTATTGATGACATATACAGAATTTCTGCAAACATTTAATTTCCCTGTGACACCTAAAGAGTACGCTATTGTGTTTGATGCAATACCATCAGGCACACTTCATATTTTAAAATCTATATCATTCACTGGTAATATCGCTGTACTTGATCAGATTTTTATTGGTGAAACAGATATCACTAAAAAAGGATGTACAAATAAATATATAAGAAAGCAAATCTCCTATTCGGTTTTACCTGCTGCAAAATTATTTTGGTGCTCAACGGTTAATGACTTAAATTGGGAGAAGGCAAACACAACTATTCACAAATACTTTGTAAATAATAAAATTAAAGAAGTGTCATTTAAAATTTTGCATCAAATCTATCCTGTTAAAGATACTCTTAAACGATTTAAAATAAATATAGACGAGGTTTGTGTTTTTGTCAGTCAAGTAAAGAAACAATTTTTCATTTATTTTATCACTGTTTTTATGCAAAAAGATTTTGGGCTGATCTTGAGGAATATCTCACTGCTAAATTAAAGATTAATATTAAAATCAACACATATGATGTGATGTTGTATTATGAAAAAAATGATCTATCTGAAAACTTCATTTTTGCTGTTCAACTCTTTCCGCTTTTGGGAAAATTTCATATCCATAAATGTAAATGGTCTGATTCTAAACCCTGCTTTCATCTTTTTTCTTTGGATATTAAATTATACTGCAAGACTATTGAGAATATAAATCTCCCATTAGCTATAAAAACCTGCAAAATTTTAAAGAAACTGCATTTTTTGTTTTAGTCTGATACACACCTTTTAATTTTTAGTTTTTAATTTAATTGTATACTTTGTAACCTCTGGACTGTCCGAGTTTGGTGTTAGCATGCATGTTGGGTTGTACTTGTAGTGTTTTTGTACCTTTTGTTATGTTCTGAATAAAAAAATAATAATAATAATATTACACAGGTAGCTAGCATCGGTAGCTAATACTAATACAGCCACTGCTTAATTTCTTCAGAAAGCATTCAAGTAGAGGAGCAATAAAATAAAACGCAACAAACCCCTCTGAGATAATTGTTGGGCGCCAATTACACTTGGCGCCCAACGCAGCCTCAGCGAACGGAATGGACCGGCAGGGACAGGGTCAAGGGAGTTGCTAGCGTCCTGGGAAAGTTTCTCCCAGCCTCTTACCTCCAGTAGCTGTTTGGGAGATGGAGGCCTTGAAGCGTCTCTGTCGGCCCTGCTGTCGCCTGAGACAGAACCTGGTAAGACTGAGTCTTTTAAATAAATAGTGATAACAGAATTTTATTTGCACTCTCAGGAGGTGAAATTATTTATGAGCTGGGGGTTGATAGGTGGATGGACTGTATAAGTGAGGAATTTGAAGGGTGTCTTCCTGGTGTGTCGGTAAGAACACAGGTTAAGGCTTCAGTTGAACTTCACCTCTTTATTGTGATTCGTGAACAATGGTAGCAACACAGCAATGCACAGGAGGGCACACGTAATAAGGATGCAGGACTAATAAGGGAAAAGTTGACCTATTGGGGAAACATTTAGTGTACGGGGATCTGTGTATGTGTGGTCTGAAATACAAAGAAACAATAGGAGAGAAACAAATGAATATTAAGTATATCTTTGACAAGGTGGTTGCTACTAACACAATACCAGAATATGAATAATTACTATTTAACAGGGGATAATAAAGTGCAATAATATGTCAGCTGAGTGAGTACAGGGAAATTACGAGGGCTTGCATGTTACGGGAGGGACATCTAGTGGCCGTATCGGGGATCACCTGGATACCACGAGGCTTCTGGAATAATCTAAATGTTACAACTACAAACCCTTTCACAACTAACGCCATAGCTTGGCAGGCATGTACAAAATAGACAATGGGCAATTGCTTGGCCATACGGAAAAGCAATGCAAACGGCTCATGGAAATAACAAGTTTAACTGTAAAGTACAAACATTCAAAACACTGGAAGGCAAACTTATTTAGAACATATTACAAAAACTTGTCTGTTAAACTTGACAGATAAACAAAGGATTACTTACTTAACGGGTATTTACGCACACGAAGGCAACTTAAAACCATAAACTAACTAAAGACTCTGCAGTCTTCTCTGCTCTGCCGTCTCCTCTGCTCTGCCGTAGAAAAAAAGAGTGTGTTCGTGCATGCGCCACCTATTGGCCTTTCCAACACAGCCGCCCCCAAATTTGGGAGCAAATTTGTCCCCTGGAAAGGCCAACATCAATCAGTAGGTTGACCAGGAGTCATCTTCTAGTCCGGAACCTCTGGCAGCACAACCAGGCGGGCGATGGGTCTGGTGTAGATGCGGTCCTGGATCTGCACTTCAGCGCTCCTCACTCTACCATCAGCACCTGGGAAGACCTTGAACACCTTTCCAATCTTCCAAGCAGAGCGGGGAAGCTGGGGGTCCACCATCATCACAACGGTCCCTACTTGGATGTTTGGTGATGAACTCTGCCACTTCCCTCTGGTCTGCTGGCCAAGCAGGTAGTACTTCGTAAAGGTTGCCCAAAATTGCTCAGCCAGTACCTGCAGATGTCGCCATCTTCTCTTACTTAGGAGCTCAGATGCAGGATAGACAACCTGGAGCAGGGAGGTGTCTGGCCGCCCCATCAAGAGACAATTTGGGGTCACCGGGTCAAGATCTGACAGGTCTGATGAAACATAGCCGAGAGGCTTGGAGTTTAGGATGGCTTCAATTTCCACAAGGACGGTGGTCAGAACCTCCTCTGTGACAGTCTCTGCTCCTAAGGTAGCGCGCAGTGCTGCCTTCACCGACCGGATCTCACGCTCCCACACACCTCCGAAATGTGGTGCTGCTGGGGGATTGTAGTTGAATTGGATCTGCTGCTTGGCTAGGATTTCCTGTATCTGTGGATTGAGTTGGTTAAAGCTTGTCTCCAGTTCTTTCTGTCGTCCGTGGAAATTGGTGCCATGGTCTGAATACAACTCGAATGGTGTGCCGCGGCGGGCAATGAATCTTCTCAATGCCATGAGAAATGCATCGCTGTCAATGGACGTGAGCACCTCTAAGTGAACTGCCCTGGTGGTGAGGCACTTGAATAGCAGGCCCCATCGCGTCTCATTACGGCGCCCATTCTTTATGGTGAGGGGGCCAAAGCAATCCATTCCGGTGGAGTGGAACGCCGGTTTAAACAGCTGCAGTCGGACAGGAGGCAGGTCCACCATTTTCTGGCTGGTGGGCTTGGCTTTAAGCTTACAGCATTCTAAGCAACGGCGTTGGTGTTTCCTTATGGCCTCAAGACCTCTGAGGACCCATACCTTCCTACGTAGTTCTGCATAAACTCTTTCGGGGCCAGGATGACGCAGTCTGTCATCATAGTCCTTAATTAGTAGCTGGCAACTCGGGTGCTTGGGGTCCAAGACAATAGGGTGCACCACATCTGCACTAAGAGTTCCGACTCGTCGCAGACGACCTCCTACCCGGATGAGCTGGCTGAAATCATCGAATTCTGGGGACAGGCAAAGCAGTCTGCTGTTGTGCGGCAGGGGTTTAGCTGTCTGTAGAAGGCGGTAGTCTTCGGGAAAACTGTCCATTTGAGCCTGCCTAAAGACTTCACGCTCTGCCTCACGGTAGGTCTCAGCAGGGGGGTAGCCAGTCAGTTGGGAATCTTTGTGGAGCTGTTTCGCTGTAACTTCAACTTGTTCCTGCCAGCTGCGATACCCTTTCCCATCTGTTGATGAGGGGGAGGTAGTAAGGCCACAGAAGGGACTCTTCTTCAGCTCACTGTCATTGTATGGTGCAGGTGCAGATGGGTTCACAGGCCATTTGCTGGGGGGCTGTAGCAGGAAAGGAGGTCCCTGGAACCAGCGATTAGATCCAAGTAGGTCCTTCAACTTCTTGCCTCGAGTGAGGTCATCTGCAGGATTTTGGGGGGACTGTACGTACCGCCATGCCTCCACCTTGGTGAGTTCTTGAATCTCGGCCACCCGCGTGCCAACAAACACCTTGAAGTGACAGGACTCAGAGCGTAACCAGTGGAGGACCGTAGTAGAGTCTGACCAATATGTCACCATTTCTATGGGCAGGGTGAGCTCGTTGGCTAGTAGCTTTGCCAGCTGTGCTCCTGTGAGAGTGGCACAGAGCTCCAGTCTGGGGATGGATTGCTGTTTCCGTGGTGCTACGCGGGATCTTGCCAGTAGGAATGAGACATTAACATGTCCATCAGGATCCACAGAGCAAAGGTAGGCTACAGACCCCTATGCTCTCTCCGACGCATCTGAGAATATGTGTACATCATGGGTCACCTGGGGGTCGTCCATGAATGTAGGGGTGTAGCACCTTGGAACGGTGATTTGTGGCAGGTATTGGAGATCAGCTTCCCACTCTTTCCATGCCACCAGGAGATGATCAGGCAAGGCGGGGTCATCCCAACCCCTGGTCTTGTCCCACAACTGCTGTACTATCACTTTTGCTCGAGTGGTAAATGGCAAGATGGCTCCCAACGGATCATATTGTGTCGCCAATACGCGATAGATGGCCCTCATAGTAAGAACGCTGTAGGGGACAGGTCTGTGCTTGAAGCCAAGGTGATCCGTATTACAGTTCCAGCTCAATCCTAAAGTAGACTCTTGTGCTTCCGCTTTTTGCTGAGAGAGCCATAGCTCAAGTTTGGGGGATCTGGCTTCAGATGGTAGGTGGCTCACAACTTCGGGCATATTGCTGGCCCATTGTCGAATATCAAATCCTCCAGTGGCTAACACAGCTCTGAGCTTGTTAACCATGTGGGTTGCTGCCTGGCAAGATGGGAAGCTTTGAAGACAGTTATCCACATAGAAGCTCTTTTCCACTGAGAACCGGATGTCTTCATCAGGGGTGCTGTGCGTACTGACGTGCCCCTGAAGGGCGAATGACGCACAGCAAGGGCTGCAAGTCGTACCAAAAGGAAGGACCTGCCACTCAAACACATCAGGCTCACCGCTGCTATGTAGGTCACGCCACAGGAGGCGCAGCAGAGACTTATCTTCAGGCAGAAGCAACACTTGGTGGAACATGCCACGAATATCTCCACTAATGGCAATGCTGTGTTCCCTGAAGCGCACAAGAACACCCAGGAGAGAGGGGCTCAAGGTGGGGCCAGGAAGAAGCCACTCATTGAGGTTGAGGCCCCTGTACTGGAACGAACAGTTAAAAACTAGTCTGTTCTTCCTATTGTGGCTTACAAGGTGATGTGGCACGTACCAGCTTTCTCTACCGGGGGCCACCCCTGTGGGGAGCTTTGCTACGACACCACTTTCCAGGAGTTTATGGATTTCAGTAGTGTAGGCCATTGCCTTGGCTGGATCTTTAACTAGACGTCTTCTTGTTCCTCTGAGGTGCGGCATCACTGCTTCTCTGGGAGCTTGGAACTGGGGGAAGTCCTTCCTCCGAAGCAACGGAGTAGCGTAGCGAAGCACACCATTCACCTCCTGTCTAATGGTCTTTGCCTCTAGGAGACTAATGGCTTCCTGGTCCTCCTTCGATCTAGTCGCCTGTTTCTCGCAGCGATAGGGTAGTTGATCGAGTTGCCACAACCTCTCAACATTCCTCTTCAGTTCCACCTCGGCTGGGCTAAGAGAGATGTGAAGACATTGCTGTTGGGGTAGATGAGTCTGAAGGTGGCGGGCAGGACCTTGAAGCACCCATCCCAGGCGGGTCTTGATGGCGGCTGGGCCTTCCGGTGACGCAAACCGGACTGGAGCCGTAGGAGTGATCAGGTGGGTATGATCGGCACCGATCAGAAGTAGAGGATGGACATGTTGGAAGGACTGAATGGGGAGATCCTTTAGGTGCTTGAATCTCCGAATGACAGAGGCAGGATAGGAATGTTCGGCAAGCCCCAGGTTCTGAGCAGTGAAAGCTGAGGTAATCTGGAATCTCTTCTGAGGCTGCGTAGCAGGAGATATCTGGAATGAAACTGAGGAGCCATTAATAGTACTTACGTCATGACGAATTGTCCTTAGGGCTAGACTTTCGCTGGAGCCTTGAATACCAATCTTAGCTGCTGCTTGTGAGAGCAGTATAGTGCGCTCTGATCCGTCATCGAGAATGGCATAGGTGTTGAGACTCTTGTCTTGGTGGTGGACTACCACACTGACGACTTTGAGTAGCACTCTCCTGTCATCGGTTGGCTTGTCCACGTATAGGGTCTCCGTAGTGGAGCTCAGCAGGCAAGAATCCTGGTTGGTAGGTTTAGCATTGACCTCATGAAGGATCTGCAGATGCCTGCCTTTGCAGAGGTTGCATGCTTTCTTAAGGGTACACTGCACAGCCTGGTGCGAACGTGCGCAGCGCCAGCAGCGATGGTTAGTGCGGATCCAGTCTACCATCTGATCTTTGCTGAAGGTCTTGAATGTGGTGCACTGGCTAAGGTAATGCTCGTCATTATTGCAATATGGGCAAAAGGCTTTGGAAGTGGCTTTTAGGTTTGATGGCTGAGATGCCTTGGATGGGGATGGCTCATGGGTCTGTACCTCTGTGGTGTTGTTGGCTCCATGCAACACTGTGGTGCAGTGGGTTGACAGTGGCTTGTGGTTTCGCCGCTGGTCAAATCTAGGTACTTGTTTTGAGCTCTTAATACTGGACTGTGGATCTGAGCCTTGGCACCACACCTCATAATGGAGCCAATCCGCCAGTTCCATCAGGGTGTACACTGTACCAGCACGGCGTCCTAACTGTCTGCGGAATGCTGCTCTCATTTCTGCAGGCAGCTTACTCAAGAGCCGTTCGACGTGCGACCCACACCTTAGTTCGGCCTGACCTTCCCTACCCAGGGTCCGCAGCATACCCACAAGGGACTGGATCTGGAGAGCGAATCGCTCAAAAGACTCAGCATCACCTCTCCTGAGGTCAGGTGAGTCCATCACCTCAGCTATCTTTCGAAGAGCTAGCTGATGAGGCTGGCCATACCTCTCATTCAAAGCAGTCATTGTGTCACTGTAGGGGTATGGTGAGTTGAGGAAGGAATCCGCTATAAGACGAGCCTCTTCCAGCTTCAGGTGATCAAGTAGAATCTGGTAACTGAAGAGCTCTGTAGCATCAGGGGGCAGGAGGTTTTCCAGGGCTATTCTCAGCCGGGTAAACTCGCTGGGATCTTTACTGCGGAAGTCAGGTATGGTTGGCTGCGGCCCTCTGTAGGTCTTCTCCTGGGCAGCTGGAGAAGCTAGCAGATGTGCATACTGTGGGGATTGCCAGGATAAGTGAGGCTCAGAGTAGACAGCTCTAGGTAATACATGCTCGGACCATTGCGACGAATTCTGAGTAGGTCTATCTGTGTGAGGGGCATGAGGCTGTGGTGTATTCACATAGGGCCTGTTTATGTGATTCTTTGGGCCAGTATTGTAGTGTGGTTGCTGGTCAAAGTTGGCTGGCTTTGATCCACCATGCGCCATGGAGGCGACCTGGTCCTTCACAATCTGCAACTCACTGAGCATTTTGGTTAGCATGTCGTAGACCGGATCCTGAATTGGTTGATCTGATTGCCTGGATGGTTCCACTGTTTGAGTCGGAGGGCCATTTGTTTGGCTGAGTAGGGATGGGAAATTATGGCTGGGTTGATCAGGGATCTGAGGAGCTGGACCATGGGGTCTCAGGGATGGCATAGCTGACCTTGTCAATGTGGCATGCCAGGTCTCAGGGGGCTCAGGGCATGGCATCTCCTCCCCCTTATGATGTTTAGGCTGCTCCCGCTCCTGACTGAAATTGACCCGTGGTTGTGAAGTGTTATCCTCCCATGGTCGGTGGTAGGGTGACGTGAGCAGGGGTTGACTAGAATGTGGGATGGGACTCCTCAACACGGCTCCAATCTGAAGACCTTGCTTGTTGGGTTGCCGAGGTGAAGAATGGTTGTCATGAAATGAGGGGAATTCATCCAGAATTTCCCATTGGCTGATTGGGCTGGAGCTTCTGGAGCTTCTGGCATGGACATCCTCTCCTCATCCTTTTGCTGCTGTCGGCCCTCTTCAGTGCCCCGTGCATGCTGTGCTGATTGAATGAGATGCCGAAAGCCACCTGTTAGGTCATAGTCTTGAAGGTAGCAAGGTGGCTGGGACTGACGTCGAGGGCGGACATTTTGCGCCGTAGTTGAGATGGGTTCCATGCTGCTGCCTTGTGCCCAGGAAGTGCACGCTATCTGGCTCGAAGGACCAATATTTATGAGCTGGGGGTTGATAGGTGGATGGACTGTATAAGTGAGGAATTTCAAGGGTGTCTTCCTTGTGACGCAATCTGCTGGGATTCCTTAAATAGGAAACTTTTTAACTGATTGGAATGTTTGTATAATTGTATTGAAATGACTTCTTGTTAAGTGCCTTGAGATGACATCTGTTGTGAATTGGCGCTATATAAATAAACTGAATTGAATTGAAAACTGAATTGGTGTGTCGGTAAGAACACAGGTTAAGGCTTCAGTTGAACTTCACCTCTTTATTGTGATTCGTGAACAATGGTAGCAACACAGCAATGCACAGGAGGGCACACGTAATAAGGATGCAGGACTAATAAGGGAAAAGTTGACCTATTGGGGAAACACTTAGTGTACGGGGATCTGTGTATGTGTGGTCTGAAATACAAAGAAACAATAGGAGAGAAACAAATGAATATTAAGTATATCTTTGACAAGGTGGTTGCTACTAACACAATACCAGAATATGAATAATTACTATTTAACAGGGGATAATAAAGTGCAATAATATGTCAGCTGAGTGAGTACAGGGAAATTACGAGGGCTTGCATGTTACGGGAGGGACATCTAGTGGCCGTATCGGGGATCACCTGGATACCACGAGGCTTCTGGAATAATCTAAATGTTACAACTACAAACCCTTTCACAACTAACGCCATAACTTGGCAGGCATGTACAAAATAGACAATGGGCAATTGCTTGGCCATACGGAAAAGCAATGCAAACGGCTCATGGAAATAACAAGTTTAACTGTAAAGTACAAACATTCAAAACACTGGAAGGCAAACTTATTTAGAACATATTACAAAAACTTGTCTGTTAAACTTGACAGATAAACAAAGGATTACTTACTTAACGGGTATTTACGCACACGAAGGCAACTTAAAACCATAAACTAACTAAAGACTCTGCAGTCTTCTCTGCTCTGCCGTCTCCTCTACTCTGCCGTAGAAAAAAGAGTGTGTTCGTGCATGCGCCACCTATTGGCCTTTCCAACAGAAATATTTGCTAGCGGTTTCGTGTTTATTTACTTACACGCGGTTGATTGATTGATTACTTAATATAATATATATTCTTATATATAATTGTGTGGTTAATTATTTAATCAAGGTTAAAGAAAGTATCGGGTTTTTGCTCTGGGTTACCTTTACCTGGGAGCACGGCAGTTGGACAAGTGGTCAATTAATTAAATTGATTGATTGATTATTTTCCGACGAGGGTTTTTTTAAGCTTTTGTTTCACTCAAGGAAACTAGAAAGCGATGGGGGAGACGTCCTTCATTGGAACTGGGTACCCAGGCAGACAATTGGGTCTGTAATCTAGCAACACTTCACCTCCACACAGTCCAATATGTCGACAGAAAGAAAAAAACAGAAAAAAATAAAAGAATTAATGGGCCCAGGGGAGGAATTTGGATAATCTGAAAGGAAATCTAAAAGTGATGTAATTTCTTTGTGTTTTTTTTATGTGGTTTTGTTTATTTCTCTTTTATTTACTCTTTTGCTTCTTCCAGAACTGGAGTGTTTGAGCATTAAGATCATTAGTTTGATGGCTTGGTATAATGCAGAATGTCACACACACACACACAGTTATTGTTACACATTCCATGGTAGGACTGCTGATGAGTTTCGCTGAGTTGTCCTGTGTTTTTCTTCAGGCTGGTTGGGACCCCTGCCTTCGGTCCAGCGGCGCCTGAGGAGGGCCACAAGGAGCCCTAGTACCTCCCCCACCCTTGGAATAAGGGGTTTGGCAGCCATAACAAAGGCGGAGGCTGGACTCCGGCCTGAATGCGGGCTGACCAGTGGGCAGAGGGGAAAACTCTTACTCAGGTGAGATGAGTTATTTGGGGGCTGTGGTCCCTGAAACATGGCGATTAGCTGGATCGAGAGGGGGGGCCCTGGGCTGGCCAGCCTGCAGATGACCCAGCGAAATTCAGGCAGAACAAAAACACACACAGCTCAAATGCAATTAAGAAATGCTTGCCAACTGATGTAGCTGTATTTTATCTCTGTGACACCTGCCTATGACACACACATACACACTCCTATAGGAAAGTAAATCTTGTTTTGTTTTTGTTTTGTTTCTGCCAGAGGACCCTTAGAGCGAAAGGGGTCTCGATGGAAGCATGCCATAATTTCTGATTCTTTCTATTTTCTATGTTGATCTAAATTTTGTTTTGTTATTGTGTTGTAATTTGTAAGGGAAAGTTGATGTGCAACTAAACCAAATTTGTTTGTTTTAGACAGACGGGGTAAAGCAGACAACGAAACTGCTACGGCTCTGATAAAGTGATGATTCGTCATCCGGTGAGTTTAGTCTAATTAGAGCTTAAAGACTGTGTTGACCACAGTTATCTAGTAAATAGTCAAGAAGTCTTTTCTTTTCTCTCCTAATGCTCTCTGTCAGGAGAGCCCACATTTTATTTTATTTCATTTTGGTTGAAAGTGATTTGATGGAATTGTTATTACACCAAGATCAAGTTTCCTTAGCTGTCGCAGCTTGTGTGCACTAACTTAGAAACGGAAACGTTCCCATTTTACAACTAGAACAAATAGCAGAGTTGATTGGGGCATTTAGGGTAGGTTGTGATTTTTACCCTGACTGACTTAAATTTTGACTAAGCTGACTGACAGTGAAAACATATTTTCCTTCCTTTCTGGGACAATTGGGGCTGAATTGTTTCCTTGTATTTTGGGGTTTGTTGTAAGAAAGTAATAAATCTTAGATCTGTGAACATTAACTAAAGTAACTTGGACCTTTACAGTAACCCTGCTTAGATTTCGCCACAGCTGGGAAGGACGAATTTTTTTATCAGCTTGCAAGGCGCTAATGTAAACAATCGCGAGACTTAAAAAAATAACAAGACTTTGCTGTGAGCAGCAACAGTAAAAAAACATTGTTTAGGCTATAATTTGAACACAACTAAAAAAATAAAACTTTAGGTTTCTGCTGGGTAATATTAAGATAAAGATGACTGGTCCTTAGGCTACTTAGGTCTTAAATAAATGGAAAAAGGTAAATACTAATCTTATCTGGGGAACATTCAAGCGTCAGAGCAGTTAGTGGGCCTTATTAGAAATTTTGCTTGGAAAATTACTGAATTGATCTCAAGCTGTGAAGTATTCTGTGTCTCCTTCCAGAATAAGGGGCAAGAGGTCAGGAAAGGTTTGATCCTAGAAATCTGATGGTTTTGTCACTCTGGTGGGTAAACACAGTAAGTCATATAAGTGGGTCTTAACATAAGGCACCTGATTTTGTAATTGAAGGGAAGTCGTCTCACTGTTTTAAGTAAATATTAAAATACCTGAAATGTTTTTTAGGGGCCATCAATTATAACAATATAGTGGTCCTGTGAGTTTGGAATTTTGCTTATGACAACCAATGCAAGTTTCAATTTCAACTGAACCAGAACGCAAATCAGGCTGGTTCTCATTTTTTTTGTTTTTTTTCTAGAATGGACTGACCACTTTGTCCACAAGGGAGGAGTCATGTTCGAGGTTCGACCCAAAAAGGTATGGACAAGTGGCTTGGGAGGTTACCTGTGCGTACCTGAGTTTGGGGGGTGCTTATATATTTTGGCTTATTTGGGGCTATGGTGAAAGGAATTCAAATTCTAACATTTTCTCTTAGACCTTACAAGGGAGGCTAAGAAGTGTGATCCCCTGTAGCTGCAAAAACACTCTGGGGACCCGTTTTCTTTAAAATAGTAATAATGAAACATAATAAGAACATGAAATGTTGGAATTTAATTGCTTGTTTCCAAATGAATGAGCATACTGAATTACTAATGTTGGACACTGTTCAGCCAATTGTTTTACTTTCTTGTAGTAAAAGCAAATCCAACAAAACGTATTTGTTCGTCAACAGTGATGTATGATTTTTCAAATTAAGAAAGTAAATAATATATAATCACTTGGTGTTTATGGGTAAAAATCTAATCCTGAACTATAGATTTCACAGTTAGTTTTGTTGTAGCTCTCTTGGCTTTTATCAAAGCCTAAAATATTTGAGGCCTGTTGTGAGAATTTTTCTGCGTAGCATTTGTTATAAAAGAAGATTTGAATGGTTTAATGTGGAAAAAATATGTTGATCATGTTAAAGGTTAAGTCTCTGTGTTAACTGAGATATGTATTGTTATGTTGAACCAACATGTGAGAAGCTCAAGGATACTCTCTGTGTCTTGGGTCACCAATTGTGAGATGTGTCTGCATGCTGACTGAAGGAAGTGGAAATACTCCATTATCTTTCTCATCCTTGTTAAATATTATTTCCAAAATAGGCTTTTTAATGCATTTGACATGCATTTAGTATCAGTGGGTTGCTCGGGATCTCAGGATTATAAATATGTCATCGCTCTATCTGAAAAAACTAAACTCAACAGGAAACTGCAATCTTAACATCAAGTGATCTTGGATAAAAATAGATCAAATAAAACAGAGAATATTCCAATTTAAAGCATAATGAATGATGGATAATTATTATGATCTAGATTGGTGCATACGATTCAGATTTAATGTTCAAACTAAACTATATTATCTTGAAAACTTGCTGTAGTTTTAATGGTGATAATATAATAATGATTAATCATCTAAACGTGACTCAGTGATTTACTGTAGAATAGATTCCTACATCAGTTTTGAAAACATATTTGCTGGAACACATTTCCAACAATCATTAATAATGATATTTTTCTGCAAGAACTATTGTAACTGATTAAAACTGGTTCGAATAAAACTATAACACTCTGTGTTCATGAGATAAGGGGCGGCCGCGTTTGGCCCGGGAACCTTAGCTTGTTTCTATGTTTAACTAATACTTTTGATAAACATAGCCTACTCAGCAGTAAATAGAAATAACACGGAAAACGCAGTTAGAATCGGATATATTGAAAACCAACTCCAGGTAATACAGATGCGAGTGGCAGTATGAAAGTATTTCAGTCTTTTGAGTAATTTACAGAAAACGAATAGAAAACAACGCGGGTAAAAGCTGTGAGGTTAATCTTAGCCAGCGAGTTATTAACTACAATGTCGTAAAAATGATCTGAAATAAAGTCCGTTGCAGATTTAATATGATTCTCTTGTAGCTAATCAGCTAATGGAGCCACAAGCTTCTTTCTTACGACCGATGTGCTGCGATTCTCTGGTTGTAAACAATCACAGATCCCAACACTGATGAAGCGTTAATAGCGCTCTACGGCTGGAAGTCTAAAAATAGGAACTTAAACACTTGTTTGGATGAAAAGTTTAGTCTTGAGTTTTCAGTTACTTCCTGGATGTTAACGAGCCCGGGTTAGTCAAACTGTTTGTTTTTTGCGCAAAACCACTTCCTGTTTCAAACATGAGCTTTCCAAAATAAAATATGGTAATACTTAACTTCATGAATCATGCTTTTATTTTCCCAAGAAGGGGAACTTCTGCTGTAGTGGCAGCAAAGTGACAGATAGAAGCATTTAGATCATAGACCGTATATAAATTTAGATTCACACAAAGGAGGTAGAAATCATAAAACAAACTTAGGATTAGAACATTAAATGATAAAGAATAAAGCTTTAGCCATACCTCGACCAAACAAACTTTCCCTTAATGATAGTAATGTTAAATAAAAATGTTAAATAATAATGACACATTTGGGATACACTAGGCTACCTGTGTCAGCTGAATATGATGTTCTTCTGTACAGCACCTTGGTTGGCCTCGGCTGTGTCTAAACGTGCTATATAAATAAAGTGGTATGGTATATGTGAAAATTATGCATTTAGTGCAATCTTTAAGCCAACATGTGTGACCTACACACACAGTGGGGTTTAACTTGGTTTCTATTTTTTTAAATTTAGTTTACTTCATTAAGACAAATGATGATAAAAATAGATTCAGAATTTCGGTCACTGTTCTAAAGATGGGACAAATGTGGAAAATATTCAGTTAACACCTGTGCACATTATATGCTATAGATCGCATAAAAACAGGGTGTCAGAATAATAAATGTGAGACCGACTATCAAACCGCAGTAAATTCTATTCAGTTGCAACACTTTTTGATGTTTGATGGGGTTTTTGTGTGTTCCTTTTAATAAAAGATTAAATGAAACAGGAGTAACAAGGCTAATTTTAAAATATAAGCAGTCTAAAATACTGAGTAGAGGTAAAAAGTGGGCAAATAGGTAATTACTTCGGTAGAGTATAAAGTTTAACTCAAGTCCTACACAGAAACTGCAATGAAGAAAAGTTTCTTTCTTAAGCAAGAGTATCAGGTACAGGTAAAAAGGTTACTTGACATCGTTGTTATTAAAATAGAGTGGCATACTCAGATCTGAATGTGCAACTGAGTTAGATAAATTGAAATAGAGATGTTTTACAGTTGTACAGGTTTTAAAATTGTGCATTAAGAATAAATGTTTTATTTTTTCAAGGAGTTAAACACAGAATAAACTGTAAGAAACAGATGAGCAAATAACAGCAGCAGAGATATTAATTAGGTAAATAAACTGTGTCCTGAGTAAAACAATTTTCACTAAGGTGGTTGCAAAGATAATCCTTACTGTAACATCAATTAGATTCTGGAAAAGCAGGGTCTGAAGAAGTTGTCTAATTCAATTCAAAATACTTTATTGATCCCAGAGGGAAATGAAGTGTTTTGTAGCTAATGCAAGTAGGACTAAAATTCTTAAATACATTAGGTAACTATGTGGGGAACTTATTAGTTTGTTTTGTTTTTGCAAGGCAAGGCAATTTTATTTGTATAAGCACACTTTCAACAACAAGGTAATTCAAATATAAGAACCTAATTGCAAACCTAAATGATTGGGATATGATCATCTGGGGGTTGAAGATGCCTCAGCAGTGGCAGCAGCAGGATCCACAGGTTCTGAGGTTGTGTCTTATGCATGACCTTTAACCTACTAAGTTTCTTTTCTTGACACTGGAGAAGCAGTTGAAGTTATTGTTTCTTTGTTTCTTGATTTTTTAAGGCATGTGCAAGACGATGCCTTAAAAAAAGGGGGGAATTGGATTTGATAGTAATTGGAACAGATTTTTAAGGGATTATGAAGAGAATTGTAACTTGCAAGTAATTGAGTTTCTTGTGAATCATAACTCCGTCATAAATTAATGAGGGTTTTTACTACCTGGACTTCACGTCTGACTTCATATTCCATTTCGGTTTGGGTTCAGACTTGTAGTACATATTGTGACTGGGAACTTTAAAAAGTTTTAATTTGATCTGAAAACCTTCTTTACGTCTTGCTGGGAGTAGTTGATTCTTGGGATTTTTTACTCTCACAAGTTGGAATGGTTGGTGGTCTTTTTCTTGGCATGGATTTAGTACAGAGTGATTTGGAGACATTTACCTTAATTGTTTTCTAGCTTCAGTTGATGAGGTTTGGCTCATTAACCAGGTTGTGAGTTGTTTAGAATTGCTTTTGCACACAGTTGCATCAGGTTGATCTGAAACCATACTCCGAGTGTGTTGGTTATACTTGTCATAATCATCCTATTCATCTTTTGTGAATTGGCTCACCTATGTTTGAACATCAATGCTCTAATACCTAATTAGCTCAGCTCCCAAGGGTCGCATTGGGAGGTTCTCACTGAAGGACCTTCTGAGGGGTGACGACTCTCTCCTTTCTGAGGAAGGACTGATCGGTGGCTACGGGTCACTGGATGCTGGCGGAGGCTGACTTCATGGACACAGACAACAAACAGCGCAAGGGAAGAGTAGACATTTCAACATCTAGTGTTGATGTAATACCCTCTGAAGTGTACTGGAAGATGCTACATAATTTCTCCTTTGTTCTGTGTTTTATCTAGAGCATCCTGACCGATGACGAGACCTGTGGATGGCCGCCTCTGGGGCGAGGGGCTGTTGAGATGACATTTTGCCCACAAGAAAATGGCGTAAGAAGACCCCGTGGGTTTTCGGTCTCAATGCACAGGAGTCTCAGCAAAGTCATCTGGAAGGATCTAATATTTGTCACTGTGAGCTAATTCCATGGCCAAGCATGTCTCATGTCTGATTGTAATTTGTTTTGAACATTGTCTTTTTTTTTTTGATCAACCTGCCAACCTTTTAGGGAGATTTGTGATGGCACTTTTGAATTTTCCTTTATATTTATGGTATTATTTAAGTTAATAAAAACAGGGAATTGTGGTGGAAAATTGTCATGCAATTAGGAATTAATTGTATATTCTCTGTTTAGTGAATACATCTAGTGTAAAATGACTAGCTTTTTGTTCCAGCTTAATGTTATGAGAAAGATATATGTGTCAGGTCACCAGAGAGACAGACGCCGGGGCAGTAAGATAACAGTCTGGCCTTCGGATGAGCTGCTTTATGCGTTGATATAAGACTCGCATGAAGCAGTTCTCTGGAGGGGGGGCGTGAACGTTGGAGAAGACATCTACAGAGATAAACAATGATTGCTGAATACTATTTAAGCGGTTAGTTAGAAAGGTTGGTTAGGGTGATGCACGAGTAACTCTGTCTCCTCCGTGTCTGGCCAGACATGTTTGAATTAAATACTTAAACGCCTTCTTGGACTCAAGTCTTCTTTATAATGGAAACCCTGAGATACTATTTTTTGCCATTGCACTTGGCGCCCAACGTTGTAACACTGTGAGACACATTTAGTCCTCTAACAATGTAAGCTAACACACATGCTAACAGCTAGCCTTGACCGTGCCGCTTAATATTTCTCGTGCTTTACTCACCTTGTCATCTTCCATTAATGAAATGGCATCTTCGGGGACCCCTCGGCCACGTAAAAAGTCACTCAGGTCTGATATGTTCCTCTAGAAAGTTAGTTGTCCTCCTGCAAACTCACATCTCCGTCATTGCTGGTTGCTCCTTTAGGTGCCCATCTGCATTAAAGTCAGATTCTTGGTTTAAAGTCAGAATTCTGAGATTAAAGTTAGATTTCTGAGAAAAAAGTCAGAATTCTGAGATTAAAGTCAGAATTCTGAGAAAAAAGTCAGAATTCCTTTTTTTTTCTTCAGTGGCCCTAATCCTCTTCCGTAACAATGACTTTGTCCCACCTCTGGCACATATAAACTCAGCAAAAAAAGAAACGTCCTCTGACTTTCAACAGTTTTTACTTACAGTAAACTTAATGTGTGTAAATATTTGTATGAACACTAAAAGAGTCAACACCAAAAGACATAAACTAAAAATGTTTCACAGACATGTGACTAACAGAAATAGAATAATGTGTCCTTGAATGAAGGGAGGCTCAAAATCAAAAGTACCAGTCATCTGGTGTGGCCACCAGCTGCTTGAAGTACTGCAGTGCATCTCCTCCTCATGGACTGGACCAGATTTGTCAGTTCTTGCTGTGAGATGTTACCCCACTCTTCCACCAAGGCACTTGCAAGTTCCTGGACATTTCTGGGGAGAATGGCCCTAGTCCTCACCCTGCGATCCAACAGGTCCCAGACGTGCTCAATAGGATTGAGATCCGGGCTCTTCGCTGGCCATGGCAGAACACTGACATTGCTGTCATGCAGAAACTCACGCACAGAACGAGCAGTATGGCAGGAGGCATTGTCCTGCTGGAGGATCATGTCCGGATGAGCATGCATAAAGGGTACCACATGAGGGAGGAGAATGTCTTCCCTGTACCGCAAGGCATTGAGATTGCCTGCAATGACAACAAGCTCAGTCCGATGGTGATGTGATATACCGCCCCAGACCATATACCCCCCACCTCCAAATCGATCCCGCTCCAGGGTACAGGCCTCGGTGTAACGCTCATTCCATTGACGATAAACACAAATCCGTCCATCACCCCTGGTGAGACAAAACCGTGACTCATCAGTAAAGAGCACTTTTTGCCACTCCTGTCTGGTCCAGCGAAGGTGGGTTTGTGCCCATAGGCGGCGTTGTTGCTGGTGATGTCTGGTAAGGACCTGCCTTACAATAGGCCTACAAGCCCTCAGTCCAGCCTCTCTGAGCCTATTGCGGACAGTCTGAGCACTGATGGAGGGATTGTGTGTTCCTGCAGTTGTTTTGGCCATCCTGTACCTGTCACGCAGGTGTGATATTCAGATGTACCGATCCTGTGCAAGTGTTGTTACACGTGGTCTTCCACTGCGACGATAATCAGCTGTCCTTCCTCTCTCCCTGTAGCGCTGTCTTAGGCGTCTCACAGTGCTGACATGACAATTTATTGCCCTAGCCACATCAGCAGTCCTCATGCCTCCCTGCAGCATGCCTAATGCACGTTCACGCAGATGAGCAGAGACCCTGGGCATCTTTCTTTGGGTGTTTTTCACAGTCGGTAGACAAGTCTCTTTAGTGTCCTGCGTTTTTAGAACCTTAAATGCCTACTTTCTGTAAGCTGTTAAGGTCTTAACAACCATTCCACAGGTGCATGTTAATTAATTGATTATGGTTAATTGAACATGCATGGAAAACATTGTTTTAACCCTTTACAATGAAGATCTGTAAAGTTATTTGGATTTTTACAACATTAGTGTTGAAATACACAGTCCTGAAAAAGGGACGTTTCTTTTTTTGCTGAGTTTAGATGCACTAAAATTAGTGATCAGAATGCAAAATACAGTATATAATCACACGATTATTCTGTATTTCTGCTACTCATAAACTGGTATTTAATGATCAATTTTCATAAATGAACATTGTAAATGCATGACACTAGATAAGTACAAATCTGATTAAGGACTTAAACTTAACTTTATTATTGTCGTCTGTCCTTCTCACGTATCCAGTGGTTGTACACATTGTTCAGGTTAATGGCCTCATCTACTTGCAGCTTTGACTTTTTGCGCATCAGCTGATCCAAATGGTCCACTTCAAGACAATTACTCGAAGCTGTTTTGATACGATTCATTAGCCTCTTTCACAGTCTGCGCTGGATGCTTGAAATGTAGCACAAATATCGATTGACTAGCTGCGTAAATACGTATGTGAATCGCATCATTGGCTGGAGCAGCCAGCCACTGGTCACTTAGTGACACAAACGTTATGGTCTTGAAGTGAAATCTTTTAACCCAAATGCAGAATCAAACGGCGAGATCAAACACGTTTCTGAGTGGAATAAAACGAAAACTTCAGATGTTTTCAGAACATTCCATAATCCCCCTTTTCGTTGAAGAAAATTCCACCAAAACACTATAGACTTTCTAAATAAATCAAGCACATTTCACAGCGCACGAACTCGGCGCTGTCAGCCGCTCTGTGCATAGACGAAAGCGGTCCGCTCCTATATAAACAGGAGAATCTGAGTTTGTGTCTGGATTAAAACATTTTTTAACCTTAGTTTTATTTGCATACCCGTGTCTATCTTTAATCTGTGTTGTGTCAGTGTGCGGGTCTCTGCCACATTGATATGGCAATAACCATGGATAACGGGTTCGGGCGAGTGTGTGTTTTTCTAATTGGACAGGTGCAGGGGCACCGCTGGAAAGGTAAATCGGTGCATATGCTAATTGATTCATCTGTAAAATAGAACATAATTAATTATTTGTTTGTTGTTGTTTTTTTCAATTCCGGTTAGATTTTTTATGTGCGCAGAGCAGATTTTCTGTACACGAAGACTGTCAGCAGTGAGCAATTGCGCAGGTGCGCATCTTAGAGGGAACATTGAGCCTCCATGGTGTGTAAAAAAAAATTCCCCCAGTTTTGACGGGAATTAGCAAGTCTTCTCAAGTCAAAAGGCGCAAGTCCAAGTAAAGTCAGAGTCATTGATGTTAAAGTCGAAGTTGAGTTCCAAGTCTTTGTACATTTGATCAAGTCTAGTCTGAAGTCATCAAATTCATGACTCAAGTCTGACTTGAGTCCAAGTCACATGACTGGAGTCCACACCTCTGATATGTGCTACCCAGTATATTTAACAGGTAGGATATTCTGATCACTGTTTTTAGTGCATCTATATGTGCTACACATGTATATTTAACAGGTAGGATATTTTGATCACTGTTGTGCATCTATATGTGCTACCCGCATATATTTAACAGGTGGGATATTCTGATCAAGGTTTTTCGTGCATGTTGTATGTGCTAGTTTTAGCTTTATATTAAACGGGTAGCATGTTCTGTGGATTGAAAGAAAAGTTTTCCTTATTTTGGGCATGTAAACATACCGGTAGCACTTTTCGAGGGGTAGCACCAACAGATATACATAGCTATCTATGCGCGCTATGGTAGGACATTCTGAGGAGGTAGCCTCCTACCGGTATGTTTACATGCCGAAAACAACTTTTGGCTTTGATGTTAAATATAATCATTGGAAAATATTTTTCAAGTGACGGGATTGAAGTGGCAGTTTAGCAGTAATGCCTAACATAGGTGAGCAGCCCACCTGAGCTAACACAATCTGAGCTGCTACAGCAGGTTAGGATTCATTTCGGGACAACACAGAATAATTAATATCCGAAGTTATCACCGACAATCATTTGACTCTGAGACGTCGCGGTAAAAAACAGTTCTAGTTTGGATCAATATTTCATCCCTTCCCCAGTAATCAATCTGGACATATTTAGTATCAGTTGATTGCTCGGGATCTCAGGATTATAAATATGCTACTGTCATCGCTCTATTTGAAAAACTGAACGCAACAGATCTAGAAAACTGCAATCATAACATCAAGTGATCTTGGGTAAAAATAGATCAAATAAAAAGGAGAATGTTCCAATTTTAAAGCATAATGAATGATGAAAGCCAGAGTCTGATTATTATGATATAGATTGGTGTATGTGAGTCAGATTTAATGTTTTAAAATAAACTATATTATCTTGAAAACTTGCTATAGTTTTTAATGGTGATAATGTAATAATGATTAATTACTTAATCTAATGCATCAACTAGAAAATCAAGTTTTCAAGTAGCACCATCCAGCCTGCATGTTATAAGATACAGAAGAGGTTCTCTGTCAGACAGCAGGTAAAACACTAAACATGACTAAACATGATTTATTATGCTGGTTTTTCAAAGCAGTCCTTCAAATTCATGTGAGAGATGGAAATGACATCTGACTGTATTTACCTCATCAATCTAATATTTTAGTATTTTCTAACCTGAATCCATATTAATTTATAGATTTGATTGGGGGGGGGGTAGTAGTCACGCCCATGCTGGGGAGGGAGTCCTCTTTTTGGATTCTCAGAATATGGTCACCCTATGGAGGACTACTAACTTTCTTGAGGAACATGTTTAACCTGAGTGACTTTTTTCGTGGCCGAGGGGTCCTCGAAGATGCCATTTCATTAATGGGAGATGACAAGGTGAGTAAAGCACGAGAAATATAAAGCGGCACGGTCAAGGCTTGTGTGTTAGCTTACATTGTTAGAGGAATAAATGTGTCTCACAGTGTTACATCACGCTGGAATTATCCCAGAGAGGTTTGTTTGCGTTTTATTTTAATGCTCCTCTACTTGAATGCTTTCCGAAGAAATTAAGCAGTAGCTGTATTAGCTACCGAAGCTACCTGGTAATAACCGCGGTGAAGTTAGTTTTAAGTTGGATATTCGGCGGACATTCGTTTCATTAAAGCAGAGACTCCCTCCGACGCGACAACTGCTCTCATGGAGCCATTGACTGTATAAATAATGGACAGCGTTCCCGCACTCCTCCCCGTTTACCAAAATGACCACGTTCATGGGGGAAATCATGGCGGATTTACAGACTCCTCCTTCCCGGTTCTGACGCAGCATGTTCCTAAAAAGGGCATAAGGGCGGGATCTTCGCTGTAGACTCGGCCCTGCTTGGCCCTTGCGGGGCGTGTATTTCTGTCGTAATCATTCTGCTCCCGCGCCTTTAGCTTTGATGCTTAACCTGGCTAGCTAAGCTAAAGGCTATTTATAGAGCTCCCGCTTCATTCTACTGCAGCCATCTGTGCAGTGTTGCCAACTTAGCGACTTTGTCGCTATTTCTAATGACTTTTCAGACCCCTTTAACGACTTTTTTTTCCAAAAAGCACCTAGCGACAAATCTAGCGACATTTTTGACCACCCTTAGCTACTTTCTGTGAAACTTTGTCGCCAATATTTCCTGCATTTCAGAGACCCAGCTTGCTCCTTCCCGACGCTCAGAAAGGGAACGATCTGCGCATGTGTACATGATCAGAGTATGTCGATTGACCAATCATAAACCTTTTTTGGTTCATTTCACCCACTCACAAACAAAGTTGTTTTGTAGTTAAATGTTAATTGAAAAGTAAAAAATAAATCTGCATGTATATAAAACCGATATTTCAACCGGAATTAAAGGCAGAAGCTTGTGTGTACTACGCTGCATCTCACACCTGTGGTGCATTCAAGGAACGTTCCAAATGTATGGGGAGTTCAAAAACGTAGGACATTTAAAACTTATGACCAAAAAAGCCCCACTGAAAATAATATCATAAGCAATGAACTTCTGTTTAATAGCGGTTGGCAAGAAACATTTGATGCATGCTTAATATGCCCTACTTATTTTTACAAAGTACTAAAAAACAAACAAACAACCAACAACTATATTCTCTCTATTATTTCATCTTCTTGAGATATCTCAGCAAATGTATGTTTCAGAACTTAAACTTTTTTACAAGGTCTTTGATGTCCAGTTGCAATTTGATATCTTGTCAATTTTGTAGGCTACCAGTTCTCTCAACTGTTTATTTCAGGCAAAATAATATAACATGTTCCACAGTCTGTTCTTGAAGACAGGAGTCACATTTACCTGTAGCATGGTTCCCCTGTTTAAATAATGTATTATTTAAATAATGTTTAAATAATGTATTATATAAATAATGTTTAAATAATGTATTATTTAAATAATGTTTAAATAATGTATTATTTAAATAATGTTTAAATAATGTATTATTTAACCTGTATGATCAAATCCTAATCTAAATATAATTTTTTCCTGCTTTGTTTTGATTCGTCATCACATGATGACATTATCATTATGCAAATTAGCGTATGACGTCATCTGGTGACATCTAGCGACTTTCTGGGGCAGTTTCAGCTACTTTCTGTCTGAGACAGTCGGCAACACTGCATCTGTGCGCCTGTGACGGCTCTCTTTTCTCCCAAATCTCATAAGGTAAGAACTCATAACTTAAAATAATTATTAAAATGTAGTGTTACTATAATTACAATCGAACGAAATACAGCAATTTAAACTGAATTATCACAACGTGATATCAAAGACAATTGGATAAAAAAAAGTCTCGAGACAGATTGCTGTCAAAATGTATGTAAAGCAGAGTGGAGGATGTTTATTAGCCTAGTCTAATCTGCAATATGTTTACATGTGTGTAACATTGACTGTATATATACAGTGTATAATAATAGTGTAGGCTATAATAATGTGTCAAGTATTAAATTCCCTGTAAGAAAAGTGTGTGCACTGTATGTGTGTTGAATGCGTGTGGATGAAAGTGCCTCGTGTGTGCTGCTATGAATGGATTAATACGGTAATAATTGTAATCTAATAATGATTTAAATTCTACTCCCCAGAAATGAATACAAATAAGGCCACGGTCGACAATATCCAGATGCAGCCGAGGGCGGAGGGCTTGGAGTCAAGTCAGGAGCACGTTTTTCACCTTTTTTGATGATTTTTTATTTTTTTTATTCTTGAAAATAAAAGTTGTTAAAGATTGTGAATGGAGCAGATAGATTGCAGCTGAAGACTCACTCCTGAAGGCGGTGGTTTCGGTTAGGGACCATCAATACATTTCCGACATCCCAGAAAATAAGACAATACCTGTGAGATCTCTTGACAAAGTAATGCCCAACTATTGTTACATTGTTGCTCGACACCTGAGATACAAGACACACAGATTTATTGATCAAAAAAATCCTATGTAATATTTCTTATTATTTATTTACTGTAATAGTGAGGGGTCTTCTTCAATAGTTTCCAGGTCATGTGACTGAGTGACCCCAAATAAATCTTAAAATGTCTTACTACATCTAAATAACCAGACACACCAATTTATTTTCAATTTTAATGCACATAATATTTTATATTATTATTTTACTGTAATATTTCAGGTTTTCTTTCAATAGCTTCCAGGTCATGTGACTGAGACACCAAATCAACCTTAAAATGTCTTACTACATCTAAATAACCAGACACACCAATTTATTTCCAATTTGAATGCACATAATATTTTATATTAATATTTTACTGTAATATTTCATGTTTTTCTTCAATAGCTTCCAGGTCATGTGACTGAGTGACACCAAATCAACCTTAAAATGTCTTACTACCTATAAATAACAAGACACACCAATTTATTTCCAATATGAATGCATATTATATTTTATATTAATATTCTGTTATATTTCAGGTTTTTCTTCAATAGCTTCCAAGTCATGTGACTGAGCGACACCAAATCAACCTTAAAATGTCTTACTACATCTAAATAACCAGACACACCAATTTATTTTTAATTTTAATGCACATAATATTTTATAATATTTTACTGTAATATTTCATGTTTTCCTTCAAAAGCTTCAAGGTCATGTGACTGAGTGACACCAAATCAACCTTAAAATGTCTTACTACATCTAAATAACCAGACACCAATTTATTTCCAATTTGAATATAATATTTCAGGTTTTTCTTCAATAGCTTCCAGGTTATGAAACCAAATGACTCAAAATCTGTTCCCAGTTGTCCTAAGATATTAGACCAGTGAGACACTAGAGTCTTTAACACATATTTTACAATCTAATATTTTATATGAATGCTTTTATGGAATATTATGGATTTTTCTTCAATAGCTTCCAGGTTACGTAACCAAATGACTCAACATTTCTTCCCAGTTGTGCTAGGATATAAGACCAGTGAGACACAACAGTTTTTCATCACTTGTTTTTACAATCTCATATTTTATATGAAAGTTTTTATGGAAAATTATGAATTTTTCTTCAATAGCTTCCAGGTCATGTGACCAAGTGACACCAAATCAATGTTGAAATGTCTTATTACATCTAAAGAACAAGACACCAATTTATTTTCAATTTAATGCATATACTTTTATATGAATATTTTACTGTAATATTTCATGTTTTTCTTCAATAGCTTCCAGGTTATGCGACCAAGTGACACCAAATCAATGTTAGAATGTCCTATTACATCTAGAGAACAGGACACACTAATTTCTAATCTTTTTTATGCATCCTTCATTTATTCCACATGAAACTGTGTTGTGGTTTGTGCATTTTAAACATTAACTCTAAACTGTATCTTTACTGTGTACAATTTCTCACATTTTCACTCAGTTTGTTCACTGCACTTCATTTGCATAATGGGCATTTCCAAAATCCAGTCTTTGCACTTTCATATACTGTCTTTTCCATATTCAGACACTGTGCATGGAACCATCAAAAGTAAAGATAAATAACAAAATAAATAACAAAAATTATCAAAAAAGCTTTAGACCTTCTCAGATATATTAGTGTAAAATTGAAATCCATCAACAAGACTGTTCCTTCAAAAGCTTTTCAAATCAACCTTAAAATGTCTTACTACCTATAAATAACAAGACACACCAATTTATTTCCAATATGAATGCATATTATATTTTATATTAATATTCTGTTATATTTCAGGTTTTTCTTCAATAGCTTCCAAGTCATGTGACTGAGCGACACCAAATCAACCTTAAAATGTCTTACTACATCTAAATAACCAGACACACCAATTTATTTTTAATTTTAATGCACATAATATTTTATAATATTTTACTGTAATATTTCATGTTTTCCTTCAAAAGCTTCAAGGTCATGTGACTGAGTGACACCAAATCAACCTTAAAATGTCTTACTACATCTAAATAACCAGACACCAATTTATTTCCAATTTGAATATAATATTTCAGGTTTTTCTTCAATAGCTTCCAGGTTATGAAACCAAATGACTCAAAATCTGTTCCCAGTTGTCCTAAGATATTAGACCAGTGAGACACTAGAGTCTTTAACACATATTTTACAATCTAATATTTTATATGAATGCTTTTATGGAATATTATGGATTTTTCTTCAATAGCTTCCAGGTTACGTAACCAAATGACTCAACATTTCTTCCCAGTTGTGCTAGGATATAAGACCAGTGAGACACAACAGTTTTTCATCACTTGTTTTTACAATCTCATATTTTATATGAAAGTTTTTATGGAAAATTATGAATTTTTCTTCAATAGCTTCCAGGTCATGTGACCAAGTGACACCAAATCAATGTTGAAATGTCTTATTACATCTAAAGAACAAGACACCAATTTATTTTCAATTTAATGCATATACTTTTATATGAATATTTTACTGTAATATTTCATGTTTTTCTTCAATAGCTTCCAGGTTATGCGACCAAGTGACACCAAATCAATGTTAGAATGTCCTATTACATCTAGAGAACAGGACACACTAATTTCTAATCTTTTTTATGCATCCTTCATTTATTCCACATGAAACTGTGTTGTGGTTTGTGCATTTTAAACATTAACTCTAAACTGTATCTTTACTGTGTACAATTTCTCACATTTTCACTCAGTTTGTTCACTGCACTTCATTTGCATAATGGGCATTTCCAAATTCCAGTCTTTGCACTTTCATATACTGTCTTTTCCATATTCAGACACTGTGCATGGAACCATCAAAAGTAAAGATAAATAACAAAAATTATCAAAAAAGCTTTAGACCTTCTCAGATATATTAGTGTAAAATTGAAATCCATCAACAAGACTGTTATCGGAGGCCCAGATGCAGGAGGTTTAAAGGCAGCACACATTACACAACAGTTATTCTCATGAAACACTGAAAAAACAAACTGAAAACAGGATGTTTGGGTGGCGCAACAAAGGTGTAAAATATAAAAGATTGGTAAATAGTTTAGATGGGTAATAAATGCACTGATGGCAGTACTGTGTGTTTTTGGTAAGCTGTAAAGGTACCTGATCCCTCAAGGATTTCGAGGGCCAACTCTCTTCTCACTGTTTTCATAGCCCTTTTTGAAGTCTCGAATTTAACCTTTGGCATTAATGGAAAGGCCTCCATCAAGACTTTTGCCATCTAAACAAAAATTACAGTGACTTTTTTGTTTTTCACTGCAGAGTATGGCAACAAGTACTATCGTCTAAAAAATGACATTATTATTACACATTCTATAAATTGTAAATTATTTCAAGTTACTGATTTTCTTTTCTGTTATATTTATTGACTTCCTTAAATATTGTTAGGGCATCCATCCATCCATCCATCCATCCATCCATCCATCCATCCATCCATCCATCCATCCATCCATCCATCCATCCATCCATCCATCCATCTTCTTCCGCTTATCCGGGGTCGGGTCATGTGTGCAGCAGCTTAAGCAGGGAGACCCAGACTTCCCTCTCTCCAGCCACTTGGACCAGCTCCTCAGGAGGAATCCCAAGGCGTTCACAGGCCAGCTTAGAAACATAGTCCCTCCATCGTGTCCTGGGTCTTCCTCTGGGTCTCCTCCCAGTGGGACGTGCCTGGAACATCTCACCAGGGAGGCGTCCAGGAGGCATCCTGACCAGATGCCCGAGCCACCTCAACTGACTCCTCTCGATGTAGCTATGAGCCCCCTCTGGATGAGTCTTACTAGTCTAATATACTGGGACAACTGGGAAGAAATTTTGAGTCATTTGGTTACGTAACCTGGAAGCTATTGAAGAAAAACATGAAATATTACAGTAAAATATTCATATAAAATGATATGCATTTAAATTGAAAATAAATTGGTGTGTCTTGTTCTTTAGATGTAATAAGACATTTCAACATTGATTTGGTGTCACTTGGTCACATGACCTGGAAGCTATTGAAGAAAAATTCATAATTTTCCATAAAAACATTCATATAAAATATGAGATTGTAAAAAAATGTGATGAAAAACTGTTGTGTCTCACTGGTCTTATATCCTAGCACAACTGGGAAGAAATTTTGAGTCATTTGGTTACGTAACCTGGAAGCTATTGAAGAAAAATCCATAATATTCCATAAAAATATTCATATAAAATATGAGATTGTAAAAAGTGTGTTAAAAACTCTTGTGTCTCACTGGTCTAATATCCTACGACAACTGGGAACAGATTTTGAGTCATTTGGTTACATAACCTGGAAGCTATTGAAGAAAAGCATGAAATATTACAGTAAAATATGAATATAAAATATTATGTGCATTAAAATTAAAAATAAATTGGTGTGTCTGGTTATTTAGATGTAGTAAGACATTTTAAGGTTGATTTGGTGTCACTCAGTCACATGACCTGGAAGCTATTGAAAGAAAACCTGAAATATTACAGTAAAATATTAATATAAAATATTATGTGCATTCAAATTTAAAATAAATTGGTGTGTCTGGTTATTTAGATGTAGTAAGACATTTTAAGATTTATTTGCTGTCAGTCACATGACCTGGAAACTATTGAAGAAGACCCCTCACTATTACAGTAAAAAATTAATAAGAAATATTACATATGATTTTTTTGATAAATAAATCGGTGTGTCGTGTATCTCAGGTGTCGAGCAACAACGTAGCAATATTTGGGCGTTACTTTGTCATGAGATCTCCAAGGTATTGTCTTATTTTCTTGGATGTCTGGAAATTTATTGATGGTCCCTAACCGAAACCACCGCCTTCAGGAGCGACTCTTCAGCTGCAATCTATCCGCTCCATGAGAGCAGTTGTCGGAGAGACGTCGGTGGGAGTCTCCGCTTTAATGAAACGAATGTCCGTCGAATATCCAACTTAAAACTAACTTCACCGCGGTCTGGTAATATGAGTAATCGGTCTTTGTCAGATGACGTATCGGGTGTTGAAGCGCGTTGCATAATGCGATGGTTGAGTGGGGGTCGCGCAAGATGGCGGCTGTAGCAGACGTGTGAGTTCTATGCTCTGCAACATTACACGAGTATCCGATTGAAAATTGAAGAGGCGAACGTTTTGAACGGCTTGTTAAACGGCTCGACATTCTAATCAAAGGATAAAAGAGTTTATAGGACAGGGTGGAGATTCTGACAACTTAAAGACATTATTTCTCCAACACGTGCAATAAGGAGCTAACCTCTGAAGCTAACATCAACACTGCACAAGTGAGTCAAATGGCTAAGCGAGACGCAAAAAAGGTCACAAAAGGAAGTTTGGTGATGGACATGGAGCCAGGGGAGGGTTTCTTCGGCTTGTGCTCGCCTCTTCCCGAGACGCCCAGCAAAAGTCCAAACCCGAAGAAACTGTGTGCAGACAACAAGGAGAAAGACACGGTTTCGAACTCCAACATCCTACAAGCCATATGTGAGTTAAAGCGGAGTTTTTCCGTCTTTGAGCAGCAACTGAAACAAAACACTGCGGACATCAAGGAGGCAAAGGATGCGATGAAAGGGCTCAGCTTTCAAGCTAAAGAAACGGAGGATAAAGTGATAACGCTGGATAAAAGAGTGGACGAATTGAAAGAAAAAATTGAAGAAGGGGAAAGATATAGCAGAAGATGGAATCTGCGTCTCATTAACCTCCCAGAAAAAGAAAACGAAGATGTGAGGCAAGAAGTCTTTAAAATATTGAGCCAGATTGCACCGGATGAAAAAAGTAAGCTGGGTTTCCTGGTTGACATGGTACACAGAGTGGGACGCCCGAGGGATGACAACAAACCGCGTCCAGTCATCATCCAGTTCAACATGCGGACCTTCAGGATCAAGATCTGGAGAGATTCACGTAACGCTGACATTTTGAAGAGAATGAACCTTCGTATAGCTGAAGATCTTACCCGCTTTGAGAAGGACTGCCGAAATAAACTGTGGCCTTTGGTTGAGCAGGCACGTAAGGATGGGAAGAAAACCAGATGGCAAGGGCCGACTGTCTTCATCGAGGGGGTAAAATTCACTGCGTAAGAAGCCTGTTTTTGCAGACTATGATAGCCAACCTGTTAAAAGTTTAAAAGGAAAATAGGGGAATGTTCATTACAAGAAATGTTAGGGCCTCAAAACAGTTTACACCTATATGCTTGATACTCATAATGTTCAGAGTAATTTCTAACTTTTTCTAAAGGTAGAGAGCTTCTATAAGCTCTTTTCTTGTTGTTTTCTAGTTAATCGGCATCCAGCTATTTTTTTTTCATTTAATTTTATTTATGGCAACTGGTAATTTCATTAACCTTAAAGTACTTTCTCTTAATGTCAATGGTTTACTCAACATCATCAAAAGAAAGGCCATTTTTATGTTTTGTAGGAGGTCTAATGCTGATTTATTTTGTTTACAAGAGACACACTTGTGTGAAGATGACCATAAATTCTGGAAAAGTCAATGGGGAGACCAAAGTTATTTAAGTCATTCTTCTAACAACTCAGCTGGAGTTGCTATTCTGTTTAATAAATTCAAAGGGGATGTTATAGAATCTCATTTATCTGAAGAAGGTAGATGGATTATTTTGGTACTTAGAGTAAACAATGTGATTCTGATGGTAAATAACATCTATGGTCATAATAACAATGCTTTTAGAAAAAATATGTTTATCCAGTTGATTACAAAACTTAAGAAGCTCAAAGAGAAATATAAAGGGGCTCACTTAATTATTGGTGGTGACTTAAATGATGCAGCTGATGATTTAATGGACAGATTACCAGCAAGAATGCCCTCCAGTGCAAGATTTAAAGTGGCTTCATATTTGGGTGAGCAACTTAATGTTGTAGACGCCTGGCGATATATGCATCCTTATCAAAAAGAGTATACATGGAGTAATGCTTGTGGTTCTCTACAATCTCGAATAGACATGTGGTTAGTATCTTCTTACACCATGCAGTATGTTTCCGAAATATCGCATAGCTATGCCCCGTTCTCAGATCATAAAATGATAGTCATTTCCCTTGTTAATCCTCTAGAACAAAAAGCAACATTGCGTGGTTACAGGAAACTAAATTGTAATTTACTCAAAGATGAAGCTTTCTGTAAGTCAGTCAAAGCAATTGCAGGGAACATTTTTAATGAGAAAGAATTAAGTAATGTACAAAAATGGGAGTTCTTTAAATTTAAAAGCAGAGAATCAGCCATTAGACACAGTAAAGAAATGAAAAAACGCAGCAAGACTAAGGAATCTGGAATTATGAAAGAATTAAATATCCTTGTAAATAAAATCTCCCTAACTGTAGAGGAAGAAATTAAACTGGTAAAATTGAAAGACGATTTAGATCAGTTATATATCAATATGACTAAGGGTGCCTTTATACGCTCCAGAGCTAAATGGTTGGAGGAAGGGGAGAAGAATACAGGTTATTTTTTTGCCTTAGAGAAAAGGAAGTATAAGAGAAATAATATCACATCTCTTAAAATAAATAATTCTGTAACCTCCAACCCAGCTGATTTAGCAGACCTCACCTTTAAATTTTATTCTGATCTATAAAGCTCAAATTATAATTCAACAAAAGGTGAAAAATTCATTAACAATATTAAAGAATTTACTCCTCAAATATCAGACAATTTTAAATTGGATTGTGAAAAACCGATCTCTAAAGCTGAAATTCTTGAAGCTGTAAGCCAAATGAAAAAAATGAAATCTCCAGGAATGGACGGTCTTCCTGTCGAATTTTACCAGTGTTTTTGGGATATAATCAAAACCCCCCTTTTTGAAATGCTGAAAGAATGTACTAATAATGAAGAAATGACCACAACCATGAAACAAGGTATAATAACTTTGCTTCCCAAGCCAGACAAAGACCACCTTCTATTATATAACTGGAGACCAATAACACTGCTCAATGTTGACTATAAAATACTCTCACTAATTTTCGCCAGGCGTTTAAGAAAAGGTTTAAGTGAAATAATAAATGAAACTCAAACTGGCTTCATGAATAATCGCCACATAAGCTGTAACATTAGGTTTATCCTTGATTTAATAGATTACTCTGAATATGTTGATTCAGACGCTTTAATTTTATTTTTGGACTTCTATAAAGCCTTCGACAGTGTGGAGCATCAATTTTTATTCAAGTCTCTTCGAACCTTTGGTTTTGGTGAAAATTTTGTATCCTATATTAGAATGCTCTACAAAGATATTAGTAGTTGTGTCATGTTATTCCCCAACACTACAAAAAGATTTTCAGTTTGTAGATCAGTTCGTCAGGGATGTCCCTGCTCTCCATTTCTTTTTCTTATAGTCGTTGAATTACTCTCAATACAAACTCGTCAGAGCAATGTCTTTAGAGGTTTAAAGATCTTTGAGAGAGAGATTAGGATAACTCAACTAGCAGACGATACTGTCCTATTCTTGGAAAATAAACAGCATATAGAGACAGCACTTAGGTTGATAGACATCTTTTCTGATGCATCAGGGTTAAAACTTAACTTAACTAAATGTGAAATACTATGCCTCTACAACACAAATGAAACAATTATATGTAAAATACCAGTTAAAAAAAGTGTTAAGTATCTAGGAATTTATATTTCTAAAGATCTTACTGAGCGTCAAACAAAAAACTTTAAACCTAAAATACAAAAAACTAAAAATATACTCAATATGTGGCTTCAAAGAGATTTGTCCCTGTTTGGACGAGTTCTTCTAAGCAAAGCTGATGGTGTCTCTAGATTTGTATATCCTACTCTCTCTCTCTTTGTTCAACAGTCCCTTTGTAAGGAAATAAATAATACCCTAATTAGTAAACAAATGCCACTATTTAAAAAAAGAGATCTTAGCAGCCCCGAGAGGTGATGGTGGAATGGAGTTGTTAGACTTTATGGACATGAACTATACCTTTAAGACAAAATGGATAAAAGAATATCTGAAAATGCCAGAATCTCTTTGGTACTTTATACCACAGAATATATTTGGGAAAGTTGGAGGGTTGTCCTTTCTCCTAAAATGTGATTATGATGTTTCAAAGTTACCACTAAAATTATCCAAATTTCATCAACAAGTTCTTTCAGCAGCAAAATTGTGCTTTGTCCATAACTTCTCTCCGCACAAGACTATTATTTGGAATAATGAATTCATAACTAGGAAAAATAAATCGCTATTTTTGAAAAATTGGATTGATAATGGAATGCTGTACCTTAAAGATTTACAAAATGAGGAAAGTGAAATTTTTAGTTATGAAGAATTTCTTAGATCCAAAAACTTCCCTGTTACCTTTAAAGAATTTCAAACAGTGATTAATGCTATCCCCAGTGGCATTCACCAACTAATAAGAGGTCATTTTGAAAGACAAGAGGCAGAGGATGTTAACTCTACCCTCTTTATTAATGGTATAAACATTATGAGTCAACATTGTAACAATAATCACATAAGGAATCATTTTTTCAAGAAAAGAAAAATCACACCTAGAGGAAAATTTGTATGGTCCTCCTCTTTCTCTGATATTAATTGGAAAACAACATGGATCCTTCCTCATAAATTTGCTATCTCTAATAAAATAAAAGAAATCCAATTTAAAATTATACACAATATTTACCCCACTAACATTTTTTTGTCAAAATTTGTCACCATTGATGTCAACTGTGTATTTTGTAATGCAGAAGTGGAAACAATTAGGCACCTTTTTTTTGAATGTCATTTTTCACAGAACTTTTGGACTGAACTATGCACTTTATTCAGTTATGTCTTAGGCTATATGTTATTTGTTTGTCCTTTGGTTTTGAAATGCTGGATTATGTTCTGGTTGTGATTTACAATTTGTCAATAAAGCTTAAGAAAAAAAAAATGCGATGGTTGAGTGTACACAACAACGGAAGCTGCGATCGCTTTGTGTGTGGAGTGTATAAACCTGGACAAAATGGTACACTCGTGTTGTGTGACGGGCTGCCATAACAAGTCACACAATACCATGAAACAAAAACTTTACAACCACATATTTTTTTTTCGGTTTCCCGTTTGGAAAAGTGATTTTGGACAGAAAATGAGAGAATGGCCTGGGTAGCACCTGTGGGATGGAAGGGCATTATTTTCGAAACTGCACCCCCTGCATTTTAATAAAGGCAAGTAAGACAGTTGTTTTGTGTAAGTGATGTTACTGGATGTCTGCTTTTGGGCTTTAGTTGCCACCTCCCAAACCTCTGCCAAACACGGAGGGCTGTTGAATGTAATCAGAACGTCATGACTGTGTCTTTTTTAATGCAAAGAATATGCTACACCATCTGCACAGAAAAAACAGAGTGATTTCATACTGATTTTATGGAAATTATGCTGAGCAGATGTTAGATCTATGCGGGTAAGAAATTCAGCATCAGGTTTTAAAAGTGGTGGGGACAAAGCTGTCAATCAGAAATATTGCCATGGACTAAAATGAGCTCAACCAATGGTATTGCAGAATGGATGGATTTATGATTGATTGAGATAGACTACACATAAATAAATAGATGAATAAATAACAAGATGATGCCGTTGTTGTTCCAAATAATGATTTGCATTGTTTCTTTGTCTGTTCTACACTATATATATTTATGAATATGTGTTATTGTACTTACATGACGATCAGTCCTGTCCTTACTTCACTAAATGCAGTAGAAGATGGTCCGTTTACTGAAAGGCAGTGTCTTAGCTCCCTTTTTCCATTATTTAATTTTTCCCCAATATAGTAGATAGTATTTGATTAAAAGTCAGTATTTTACTTGCGACATAAGCGGTGACCTACAGGTGCAATGTAAAGGGTGATCTTAACATTGATTTGCAGTGCAAACATTGCAGACAGTAATAGTCTTTTCTTTCTGTTTGTGTGCAGATTGACTGTGATGTCATAGCACTGATGGATGATGCAACTCTGGCAAATTACATCCCTTCCTATGTAGACCGAATTGCCCTCTTCAATTTCTGCAAAAGCAAGCAACCACTCTCAAAAAGAAAACAAGGACTTCTGCAGAAGCTTCGAGAGAAAATGAAAAACAGAAGTGATACTCCAAAGGAGAACACCTTGCATGAACAAAGAAGCAAAAAGCAACACGAAATGTTGAGATTGGATGGATCCATACTGAAGGAAAAATAAGAAAACAAGTGAGAGCAAAGCAGGGAGGTGGAACAAGAAAAATTCCAATGGCCACTGACGCTGGACTAAAAGACATTTTTCAAGAAGGAAAGAAACTTTTTTTTCCTTATGGCATGTTTCCTAAAGGACTTGAAAAAGATTTTGACTTTGAGGTTTGGGACTTTAAACAAAACCACCTTACTGATGACACCTGCCTGAGCATTGGCAACATGTATGAAGCAGCGAGGCTGTCAATGTTACGCTTCTACATTGCAACGAAGCCAAAAGATCTTGAAGAAGACGACAGCAAGACATCTGAAGTCATCTTTGTCTTGGAAAGCAGAAGCACTGATATTATTTCCATTACAAGTGGGGGAAGTTAGGAGTAATTCTGTTGAAGTGCACCCTGATTCAGAACCTCTAGATGATTCAGAAATTACTTTTGGTCCGACTCCTGATGCTGGGCAAGATACAGATGACACATTAATCTATGAAGGTTTTCTTGTACCCCTCAGTCCATCTAATGTAGAGGATGTAGTAACAATCACTGTACGTCATACTAACACTTTACATGACATTATTACTGCCTTCTTTGATGCAGAGATTATGAGAAAAACACTGAATGTGAAGCGCATACTTCCAGATAACACAGAAGAAGCAGGCAGTGGATCAGGGATACTACGAAATGTACTCACCTGCTTCTGGAGTGAATTCTATGAGCGATGCACCCTTGGTACAACAGTTAAAGTGCAATTCATTCGCCATGATATTTCTACTGAAAAAGGGAAGGCAGTTGGACGGGTCCTTTTGAAAGGTTTCCAAGACTGTCAGTATTTTTCAAATAAACTTGCAATCCCTTTTCTTGAACAAGTGCTTTTCAATAGTGTTTACAGTGATCTTAAATGACATTTTCTACAGTTTGTCAGCAGCCAAGAAGGTGAGGTTTTAAGGGAAGCAGTAAAAGATTTTTCTGCTGTTGACCTAGATGATCTTGTGGAAGTCCTTGACAGTTATGGCTGTAGAAAAAGAATCACTGCTGAGTCTCCTCCTACAATCCTTGATGAAATAGCACACAGCTTGTCCAAAAACCAATGTTTGTCATTGACTGCTGGAGCAAGGTCATCTGTCCACATCTCTTCTTCAGTCCAGAGGCACTGACAAAGTTGTCCTCAGACCTGCAACCAACTTCAAAAAAAGTCTGCCAACTGCTGAATTTTCCTGAAGATTTGACTTCAAAGCAAAAGGTAGAAAATCATCTGAAAAGATTCATTAGAGAGCTGGATGAAATTAAACTCCAGAAATGTATGCGATTCTGCACTGGATCTGATCTTATAGTTGCAAACAGTATTTATGTGGAATTTCAAGATATGACAGAGTTCACAAGAAGACCAGTCGGGCATACATGTGGGAGTATTCTGCAAATAGCTGACAGCTATGAAAACTTCCCAGATTTTTGTTCTGAATTTAATGCTGTTCTTGAAAGCAATGTGTGGGTAATGGACATTGTTTAGACTCTTGCTGCAATCCACTACATATGACTGTTCATGTAGAATATAGCAGAACTATTAAGAGACAATAAGAATACGTATTTTGAACTTTTACAAGTTATTTATGTTTCAAAAAAACGAGAAGTTACCCATCTGTTACATTAGCCTAGTGTTGGATGAAAATATTCCTGTTTCCTTTATCATTCCTAGTTTCACATGCAACAATGAAGTGACAAAACAAATGAGTACAAGGTTTATTACTCTATCCAGAGCCACTTAACTAGATTCAAGTCTTTCAGCTGCATTATAGAAACCTTCAGCAGCAAACAATTAAAATGATAACCAGAGATCTATAAAATGTATTGAAGCTTCACTTTTAAGCTTTCCTTTATGTATTTTGGGACAGTTTAAGAAAAGCAAATAATATTGTTAATGAGTATGTTAAATTAACCCAGATGATTTTTTTTATTGAGTCTGGACTAAAAACCCCAAATTGTTGTAATTCTTGTACTTTTCAACACTGTATTAGTAATTGCCAATAGGAATCTTTACAATTTTACACATTTTGAATCCGTTATGTCTGATAATTTTTTCAGACCACTTATCTTTGCAACTTATGCACTTATTAGCTAAGGTAAGTTGAGGCATCAGTGTTTATTATTTGCTGTTGAATACAAAAGTACAATGAAGTTACAGAAAACAACTTATATTTTATTCTGTTTTCTAAATGTCATATTGATTCTAAGTTATATGTATTGTTCATCCACCAATTAAGCTTGATTCAGTCTGTTTTGAAGAAAGTTACTGGTTCCTGATGTCATAAAAAAGAAACAATACAATGCAGTGCAGTGATAAAGAACTGTAATTATTCGGTCATCCTAATGCCAAGACTTTCATGTCCCCAAGTTTAATATACTGTGGATCTACTACCTGAGGATTTTTCTTGTTATGGAAAAAAGTTAGGTATTTTTGTACATGTGTTTTGTTAACAGGTAGCACATTTTCTATCTCTTCATCCTTGATTCTTATGTTATTTTTGATTCCACCAGAACAATTGTGTTCATTTTTTTACACTAAGCTGGTATTTTAAACAGGGCTGTCAGTATCTGATGTAAAAGTTGCTCTTAAAAGTTGAGCCATTCTAATGGTCATGTTAGCAAGAAAATTTACCCTTTTACAATTTTGCTAATAAAGTGTTACTTTTCCATAATACATTTCTATTATTTTTTTTCATTATTTTGATCTAGCTCTTTGTCCATTTGAACAGGTCTCGAATCTTGCCTTACCTCTAGCCTTTAAAATGCATTTTGTAGAAAATGTGCCTTGGCTTGCATCGACCAAATTAAAGACTGTGATCACATCATATTTTGAAGAGAAATAATTCACTATAATGGATAATACATAAACGTAGGGTAAAATATGAATTGTGATTCAATAGACTGCCACACATTTCCTCAGCAACATGGCAGAATGCCATTTCTTTTTCTTTTTAAACATTTCATTAAAAATAGTTACAGATACACAGATAATTCTAATTGGCCTCTTACACTTGATGGGACGATAACTTGGTACCTCTTCGAGCACTGTTCTGTTACATAGGTGCTACAATTACAAAGCAGATGCAAATATGTTTTGTATTATTCTAGAGGTCATGTCAGATTAAGTGGTTTGTATAAAACCGCTTAACAGCCGCAGTATGGCAAAGACTGACAATTTACATGAAAAGCAGGCAGAATATCTTACAATACATGAAAAGCAGGTAGAAAGCTGAAATACAACAATAAGGAGATGGATCTTCACATGGGTAAGTGATTGTTATAGCTTATCTGTATTGTAATAGCACTAAAAGCTCCCCAAAAGCCATAACAGCTTGAAAACTTTACAAAGACATGTTTATGGAATGCTCTGTAGTTTAAACCTTGAAATACTGACTTAATGCAGGGCTGCCCAAGTCTAGCACTCCAGAGCTTTTGTCCTGCAACTTCTAGAGAAATCTAAATTCCAACAAACCTTAATAAAAAGACTGGATCCCCTCATCAGCATGTTATGTAGCTCTATAGCGTCCTAGTAACGTAGCCATTCATTTGATTCAGGCATGTTGGAGAAGGGATGCATGTAAAAGTTGAAGGATGCCAGTTCTCGAGGGCTGTACTTGGCCCCCCTGACTTAATACATTAGGGCTTTCATATACTGGCCCTTGGGTTGCCAGCCATGAATAATAAAAGATGGCTATAGAATACAACTGAGATAGTCAGTTTATAATACACAAATGCTTGGCAAAAAAACATTGAAGTTTATATTTATCGGAATGCAAGTTTACAACTTTTATGACATCCTTTTTTGCTGTACCAACACTATACTGTGCCATGCATAGACTTTTAAAAGGATTAACATTTTATAAAATCAATTATATAACAATATTGAGCTTTGTCAAGTAAGAGATCAGCATTGTTTCTTCTAATGACAGAGTATGAAAGTAAAATAAAAACTATGTATTGGGAAATGAAAAGATAGCAGCCAAACAGTATTTTTTTACTTTGATCAACACAATACTAGCTGTAAGACTATGATGATTATGATATCAGAACTCTGGATTTACATTACACCAGTATAAAATCTCAATATTTTGACCAAACGGGATAAAAAACGGCATGTTTACTTGGACCCAACATGTTTTTCATTGCATGCAATGCAGGAATATCAGATTATAGGTTATCTGTCAGACATTGGACTAATTATACAATCACATAATCAAGATAAACAGCTACAGTGTGTTTTAATTTCTCTTTTTAAACACTCAAATTTCTTAAATACTTTGGAGTATTTCTACTCTTAACCTAATATATAGATTAGCTGCAATCAGTGGATCTCATGGGGCATCCCATTCATTTTCTACCATAAGCAGACAACAAAGTTCAAAGACTGTTTCATCGCATGGATATTGGCCTTTTGGCGTACACTCTTCCCAACCTGTTATATACAGTCTATGGGTAGAACAGATAGTTGGAACACCTGTTGTAAACTACTTGTTGCAATTGATACGCATCAAAACAAATGATCAAAAGTAAAAAATTAACTGCAAAAATCCTTCCAACTTCACAGCACCAAAAAAGAGAAAGAACACAGGTCCAAAAGATGCTATCTTTCCTCAAGAAAATAGAGCAACCAACTTTCGAAAAAAACACTACCTATTATGTAGCCTAACAAAGCCACTCCAACATGCAGCCACCCAAAGCAGCACAATTCTAAAATATAAAGACTCAAATTTGGACACACTGCATTGAACAACACACTGTTTAAAATATGGAGAAATAACACAGGAAATTGTGACTTTATTGCTCACCAACATACAGTAGAAAATGTTATGGTACAATGTAAGAAATATAAGGAAATGTTTGTTATCCGAAACATTGAATGGAATAAAATGAGATACAAACTGTCAGAAGTGTTTAGGGAGGAAAAGAAATCTTGAGCCACAATCCTTACCAGTAAGTGGCGGTAATGCGCCTGGTAG
Organism: Valencia hispanica; assembly: GCA_963556495.2. Classification (NCBI taxonomy): domain Eukaryota; kingdom Metazoa; phylum Chordata; class Actinopteri; order Cyprinodontiformes; family Valenciidae; genus Valencia; species Valencia hispanica. Next base: position 52,062,675 of record OY747706.1, read on the forward strand.
CTGTTTCCCAACCGCCATTAAACGCCAAAAGAAGAAGAAGGTTTCGGTCAGCTGACACTGGAAGTAAACCCGTGGCTTGTAAGACTGAGCAACTGTTCAGAGAAAAAAACTTTGAATCTTCCTATCCTGTTATTCAGATATCCTTATGAAGGCAAGTTAAACCGTTTCTGTAGACCATGTGAGAGTTGCGGTCAAAGTGCTGTTCTGGAACTGTGAGGAGATGTTAGATGGGCAGAGCGCTATAGAGGTGCTGGTTATTCCTGAGAACCAGTACTGTGGTCAGCTAACAGACATCCAGAAGGCCGAGTTGTGTCCCGCAGGCTCCCTTCTCTGCTGTCTTGGTGTCTCCGGCCAGCTGTTGCTATGGGATCCTGCGGACAGAGAGGCCCCTCCGACTGCATTGGACGGCTGCTTCCTAGAGTGAGTTCGGACAGATTTCACTACCCGTGTTTGTGACAAAAGATTGCAATGTTATGGTAGAGTTGATTCTCATTTCCCCAATCCCTCTCTATTAATCCTAACTTTTTTCAGTTGTCTGTTTTGACATATTTCATGAAGGACACCAACGTTTTCTCTACTCTGAGCATCTTTAACCTGCTCATAACCCAGACATTTCAAAACAGGACTAGAATATTCTATACTAATAGCAGAACAATTAAAACCATCAATGGGATTTGTAAAACTTTTGATTTGTGAAACTTCAATAAAGGCGGATATCGGCACCTCTTCAGCATCTGGACCACACTAGAACAGGCCCAGATCAACACCATGTCACAAACCGGTCCACCAGCTCTCTGTATTCAGCTTCTTGTTCATCTCTGATACACCCGACAATTGCAGTCATCTGAGTATTTCTGCAGATGACTGTATTTCTGAGTATCTGAGTATTTGAGTATTTATTTGTGTCATCTGAGTATTTCTGCAGATGACACAAATTGTACACATAATCCACCTCTGAGCCTCTTTACTCAATATTACTCATTGCTTTATTCTGTATTACTGTTCCTGAACACTAACTTGATTATGTTTGAGTATTTACGAGTACTTCAACTTACTTAAACAATATAAGCTTTTTGACTGACATTTTGGTTAATATACAATGAAGTGTTTGTAACTTACCTCTGACAGCATTACATTTAGTATGTACTTGATCCTGTCTTAAGACACCATGCTCAGGACTTTAGCTGATTTGTTTTTGAAGCTGTTTAGCATATCTGAAAGGTATGTCATAATCCGGTCAAGTTGTTTGTCATCATTGATAATTATTGGAACCCACTTTTCTTTGAAATGGAAATGTGGCATCTCATCACCTGATGGAATGGCCTGTTAAATATAAATGGAGAAAGGCTGTTACTTTTTAAGATATGTCCCTTTTTTATAAGAATCCAATTGAAGACTTCAATGCTCTTTTTGATATGTTACAAACAATTTTACACATTTTGGTAATTCTCTTTCATAGATAGCAGGTGTCAATAAATGTATTCTAATGGATTATTTCTAAAGAGACAAAGATAATAAAAATAAATTGAACCAAAACAATAACTTTAATGTGGTTTCTGTATATAGATTCTTAGTGGACTGGAAACAGTTATTGTATACTGTCCAAAAGCATTAATTTGGACAGTATACAATAACTGGAATTTGAAAATGGCTGCTCCGGGTGGCTGCATGTTGGAGTGGCTCTGTTGGGTACATATTAAGTTTTGTTTTTTTGTACATTGGTTCCTCTTTTGTCTTGAGGAAGATTGCATTTTTTTGACCTGTATACTTTCTAGTTTTTGGTGCTGTGAAGCTGGAAGGATTTTTGCTGTCAATTTTTCACTTTTTGACAACTTGTTATGATGCGTAACCATGCCAACAATGTGGTTTACAGCCGGGAGCAGCTGATTAACATTGCAAAAGCTGGAATAATACCTCAACTGAAGCCACAAATCCCTGATGAGTTGATAAGGAGGAGACGTGGATGCAGAGCAGGAACGAAAAGGAGACAACGAAAAAGGAAGTTAAAGCCATCTCTTCCATCGATCATAATGGGAAACGTAAGTTCACTGGCTAACAAGATGGATGAACTCCAAGCCCTTACAAGGACTCAGGCAGAGTACCGGCAATGCAGTGTTATGTGTTTTACTGAGACGTGGCTGCTGGATCATATCCCCGACTCCAACGCCTCTCTGCCAGGCTTCCTAACTGTAAGAGCAGACAGAGATCTGAAAACGAGCAGGAAAAGAAAAGGAGGTGGAGTAGCAGTGCTTGTCAACAACAGATTGTGTCATCCAGGACATGTTACTGTGAAATGTCGTCTCTGCAGCCCAGATGTCGAACTCTTGGTAGTAAGTTTTCGTCCATATTATTTACCAAGAGAGTTCACCAGTGTAATTTTGGCAGTTGTTTACATTCCACCTTCAGCCGTTGCCAACAATGCATGTGATGTCATCAGTTCCGTTGTTGCTAAGCTACAGACACAGCACCACAATGCATTTGTGGCAATATCTGGTGATTTTAATCATGCCTTGCTCTCTACTACACTTCCAACATTTCAACAGTTTGTCAGCTGCTCCACAAGAGAAAACAAGACTTTGGATTTGTTTTATGCAAATGTGAAGGATGCATACATGTCCAAACCAAGACCTCCTCTGGGACAATCAGATCACAACCGTGTTTTTCTCTGTTCAGAATATAAACCACTTGTTCAGAGGCAACCTGTTACAAAGAAATCTGTGAGAAAATGGTCACAGGAAGATGAAGAAGCTCTACTGGGTTGTTTTCCAACCACAGACTGGATGACTCTTTGCCAAGAACATGGAGAGGACATCGATGCCGTGACTGAGTGTGTGACTGACTATATAAACTTCTGTGTAGACAACATCATCCCCACCAGAACAGTGAGATGCTTCCCTAATAACAAACCCTGGATCACCAGTGACCTGAAGGAACTGCTAAACAAGAAAAAAAAGAGCCTTCAGGGAGGGAGACATGGAATTACTGAGGAGTATACAGAAGCAACTTAAGGTCAAGATCAGAGACAGCAAGGAGGCATACAGTAAGACGCTGGAGAACAAACTACAGAGGAACAATATCCAAGATGTCTGGTCAGGAATGAGAAAGATCACAGGCTTTAAGGACAGGAAGGATTGGATAGATGGAAGTGTGGACAGAGCCAATGAACTGAACATATTCTTCAACAGGTTCAGTTCAGGAACTAGCTTAGCATCCCCCTCTCCTGTTCCCAGCCAAACAGACTTCCCACTCTCCTCTGACCAACAGCTTTCCTGTTACACCTTGGATGTTTTATCCTTCACCTCAGTCTGGGATTCTTCTGCTTCCAGAAGTTCGACTTCAACCAAGTCAGGAAATGCTGCTACCCCATTTGCCTCCCCATTCCACTTGTCTGTTTCCAAAAGTCAGGTGAAGAGGCAGCTGGAGAAACTGAACCGGAACAAGGCTGTAGGTCCAGATGGTGTCAGCCCCAGAGTCCTGAAGGCCTGTGCAGAGCAGCTCTGTGGGATTCTGCAGCACCTCTTCAACCTTAGCCTAACTCAGGAGAAGGTTCCAGTGTTGTGGAAGACATCATGCCTTGTTCCAGTACCAAAAAGAAATCAGCAGCACAGGAGCACCACAAGGGACCGTACTCTCACCATTCCTTTTCACTCTGTACACCTCACACTTCCAGTACAAATCAGAGACCTGTCATCTGCAGAAATACTCAGATGACTCTGCAATTGTTGGGTTTATCAACGCTGTACAAGAAGCTGAATACAGAGAGCTGGTGGACCACTTTGTGACATGGTGTGGAAACAATCGTCTCACATTGAATGTGAACAAAACAAAGGAGATGATTGTAGATTTCAGAAGAAACAGTCAAACACTGTTTCCATCATGGGTGAAGAAGTGGAGGTGGTTGAGGAGTATAAATACCTCGGAGTTCACCTTGACAACAGACTGGACTGGCAACAGTGAAACAGTCTACAAGAAGGGACAGAGCAGACTGTACTTCTTGAGGAAGCTTAGGTCCTTCAAGGTTTGCAGCAAGATGCTGGAGATCTACAAGTCTGTTGTGGAGAGTGTAATCTCTTCAGCCGTCATCTGTTGGGGTAGCAGCATCAGAGCCAGGGATTTAAAAATGCTAACCAACCTGATAAAGAAGGCAGGTTCTGTTCTTGGGACAACTGTGGAACATCTGGAGATGATAATGCAAAGAAGGATTCTTCATAAAATAAATAAAACATTTTGGACCACCCTGAGCATCCTCTTCATGAGACTGTCATACAACAACAGAGCGTCTTCAGTTGGAGGCTTCTTCAGTTTTGCTGCAATACAGACCGCTACAGGAAATCCTTCCTGCCCACAGCCATCATCATCTACAACAACAACTTAAAGAATTAATTATTATATGAGCTATACCAACACTTAATTTCCCTCTGGGATCAATGAAGTATTTTTTAGAATTTGAATTAGCTATTATAAATGTTATACCATTTTTACTTTCAGTTTGAATTCCCTAGGCCTGTTGGAATTGTTGAGAATCAATCCCCGGGGGACGCGAGTAGGCTACAGGATGGGAGGAAAAAAACAGAAAAATAAAAATTTGCAATTTTTTAAAATCATTAAACTACTGTCATAAAAAGTTATAGTTTTGTATATACATAACTCCTGAATAGAAATTAAAATGTGTTTGGACTGATAAAAAAAAATGGTTTTTTGAACAAATGTGATTGTTGATATTGAGCGCAAGCGAGTCACACTGAAGTTCGCTGGCTCTTCATGGGGGCGGGTGTTACAGCGGTTGTATGAGCTGTGAGAGGAGGTGAAATGGTTTTTGACATAAATCAAATCAGATCTGGTAAAGCATCTGGATGACACTATGTGGCGAGCGTCTCTGTCTTATTTGGTTGATATATTTGACCGCTTGAATGGCCTTAACCTGTCTTTGCAATGCCACGAAACTCCTATTTTGCTCATTGCAGACAAAGTGCACGTCTTCACACTAAAACTAGACCTCTATGGCTGCATCAGTCCAGGAAACCCCATCCTTGTAGACTTTATCACTGATGCAGGCACGTCACACGATTTCTCCTTCCTATTTCAATCAGCGTCTGTCATCAATAAGAAAACAATTGGCGACGTACTTTAAAGAGGATTTTTGCTCTTTTGCGTGGGTTGGAGATCCGTTTGTCTGCACAGCAAACGAGCTGTCAATTTAGCGTGACCAACCGTCCTCTTTTCCCCAGACATGTCCACGGCACAGACAGCAGGATGTGCGCAGAGTTGCGCCGCACCGCATGCATTGCGCAGCGCTGCTCTGGTCTGCTCTGCTCTGCTCTGCGCCGAGTTGCACCGCGTTATCCTGCATTGCGCAACGCAATTGCGCATCGCCGAGTTACTGCTGTTTACAAGAAGTCAAAGCACAAGCTTCATGCACGAACCACAAAAGATATACCGTCAAGTCGCAACAAATGAGTGGTGGAGTGCACCATTCACATAGCTGGCATGTGTGTTTCTGTCTGTGACAAAAGTGGCAACCCATAGATCACATGGACACAAAAACTATAAAAAGGCTGAGCAAAGTGAGAGTTCATCTATAAATTGACTGTGGAGGATAAAGATGCAAACTAAACAGAGTTAAGCACTTTTTTATTGTGTTTTTGAGTCTGCAGCTGTTTACTTTTATTACAGTGAAAAGAAAATAATACTTGTTTTCTCAGAAGATTATTTTACATTTTTCTTTAGTTTTTGTCCAGTGCAATTTAAAAAGTAAACTAATATTGTTGCTGGTAACTTTTTTTAATTCAGAAGAGTAATTATTTCTATTAAAATTTATTTCTAGAGATTATAAAATCATTTTTCTACTTGTGAAAGCCTTTTTGAAGTTTGTTGTTTAACTAATCTTTTCTAACCACATTGAGAATGCACACTTTAAATATGTCGAAATCAAAAGTCTTGGCCAAGTCCTGAAAGTGTTTCAGTACTGTGCCAGATGGCCTCTTTTTTGGAAATCAAAATATGGTCACCCTATGCCAATTTAAATGCAGGAGCAGCTTATTGAGCTGAAGAACGACAGTAGACTGAAGGAACTCTTTAGCTCCTGCCCTCTTTTGTCATTCTGGGCAGCATTGATGCTCTGTGACGTCGCCTTGAAGATTCTCCTTCCTTTCGCGTCGACATATTTGTGTGAGGCAGGATTCTCAAAAATGACTGCACTCAAAACAAAATACCGCAATCGTGCACAAATCGAGGATGATTTGAGGCTATGTTTATCAAACATTGAGCCAAGAATTGAGGATCTTTGCATTGCAACTGCAATGAACCAGCTTTAGGGGGGCCCAGCTTGCAAAAGGTTGAGAACCCCTGCCCTAGGCCTTGTTTGTGTGTTTGCGTGTGTATGTGTCCGTGTGTTTCTCATAAAGGTATTTCTGAGAAAAACAGATATTCATACACTCACTCAAAGATGTACTGTAAAAAGAATAAAAGTGAATCCAAAGGATTAGGCCGTAAAAATAATCCTAAAGAAAGCTCTACCTTAAGGCTTTCCTCAACACCTTTTTGCTCAACGATGAACTTAACAAGTTCTTCATTGCTTTCCCGTCTTGCTTCAATGACTTCAGCTGCTTTGTCCTAAATTAAAATGCAATTTTCATGTTAGTATTATGTTATTTTATGTTATGTTGTTATATGGTATTTAAGCTCTTTTTGTTATACCCTGATCATCACGATGTGTCCAAGTCTGGCTTTAGTTTGAAGAATTCTTTTGATCATCCTCTGCTTAACTCCTACATCTCCAGTCCCTGTTTTTTTTTTTTTTATTATTATTCTGCCAGGCCGTCTTAGAAGTATCATTGTTTGTCTGTTCCTATTTTGTGGAATGCCACAAAGTGATTTATTGGGCCAAGGTGATATGTTACAGCATCTGGCTCAAACCTGTTTAATTAAACAGTACAGAAAAAGTGTTTGGGATGAAATTCATGTTATCAAAGATGTAGGGCTGTAAAGTCCTAGTCGACTGGTCGACTTATTGGTCGATGCGTTCTGAGTCAACCAAAATTCTGATTGGTCGATTTTAATCCGTGTTAATTTTTGAAATTTGATTGGACAAGAGACATTCCATGAGAGCTGATAGGTGCTGATGTTAGAGTAGGCTACAACAGCGCTGCCTCTCGTGTGATATTGCTTTAACAGTCTACAGGGAGATCGAAGAATGTCCACGTTATTCAACGTGCTGTGGCTTCAGTGCTTAATTTGTAAATCATTAGGTGCCGGAACGCAAAGTACATGACAGCGCAGGCATGACCAGAGACGCGCACAGGTCCCGGAACGCAGTAAATGGTAGCGGGAGAAAAAAACGTAAAAAAACATGATGTGGGCCTTACAGGCCTGAATGTTTTAAATATTGTAATGTTCTCCGATAGATACAAACAATGGTTGTAATCGAATGCTTTAATGCTGACTGCTGTTGGCCGCAATCACGCCTTACAAAACGGTAATCAAAAGAACTCTCACATAAACCGGTTGTCTGTCTAGCTCCATTTACAGACACACACCAGTTCCCCGGCACTCAACTGCGCACTCCCCCGTGCGCAGCCTGCAGAACAGTGCCCCACCCCTCTGAACAGTGCAACAACCCTAACGCATAATCTTGGCATAAACCATTACATATATAAATCTGAGCTTACAAAATATAAAACACACATTTCACAGCATTACAATCTCAGGATTTGTTCTATGAATGCATACGTATATTATTATTTTATTTAATAAATTTAAAATAGTTTTTTTTAAATATATATAATATTTTATACATGAGAGGGGTGCCGGATCAGCCAAAATAGGTCCCAGAACGCGGGTAGGTCAGAATCAACAGGTGGGGGATCCTGTTCCGGCAGGATCCGGCTCAAATTAAGCCCTGTGTGGCTTGCTGAATATTTTTGTTTAGCGTTTACTACAGTGAGTCCTCTACCATGTCAAAGACCTCGGCAGTGTGGCAGAATTTGGTTGATTACAGCCCTATTTATTTTGTTTAATTTTATTGCTAATAATAACGAACATATGGTTCCCTTTTATTATTGTGCAGATTTATTTCTGTTTACTGGAGTTGGTTGGGTTTTTAATTTTTTTTATTTTATTGCCTAATGCTCAATTGCGCCGTGCCCACAGTCTTTGTTTTGAACCCAATGCACAGCTTTATTCCATTTGTACTTGTCTTGATCAGGCATGTTTAATAAAGATCATTTTCCCTGAATTGCTTTGCCGTTTAGTGTAAATGCAGTAATCATGGCATATTATATTGCGCAGATGCACGTAATGCAAAATGCTGTCAGAACCCCCAAGAACCGACCAAGAATTTCTTTGGTTGATTACAGCCCTACAAAGATGTTACATGTCATTAATCTATGTTGTATTTGCGCTTATTCCTATGCAGGGTCACAAGGGGTTGCTTGTGTCTATGTCCTACAGCTTAAAAGCAGGGTCCACACTAGACAGGCCAACAATCCATTATAGACGCAATTATAGACCGATTCGGCGAGCGATTTGTGGAGGCCGCCATCTTGCGGCGCCGCCATTGTTGTGGTGACCAGCGCCCATATTCATTGTGCTGTCATTGTAAACCAACCCTCTACATTGACAGTATGATGAATACCTGGATTGATGATGTTAGACAGTGGCCTCCAGTAACTGATAAAGGTATATTAAATGAATACGGATGTTAATTTATGAATTAATAATTTTTTGAACAATAAACAGTATGATTAATAGGAAGATAATAGACTGTACCATTAAACACTGCGCATATAGCATGCATTAGGCGTGCAGAAGTTTGCAAGCGAAGCGTAACATTTGATTATTATGGACAGGGTATGCGACTTAAAAAAAACACAACACAAGTTAGTTTTTTGTTTTAGATATTCAAGAGTATTTTATTGAACGGCTGGCGTCCAATGACCATAGAAACAGCAACTACAGGTCTCTGATCAAGATCAAAATTACCTGAACTCTGGACGGGTCGGGCAACTTTTACACCGCCTTTTAGACGACCACATTGTATTGAAGGGGTCAGTTAGCCATCCACTGTCACTGAGATGTGGAAGTGACCATGAAAAGAGATGGTGGCCAGGTTGAACGTCTCTGCTGTGACTGCACGTCCAGGCGTAGCCTAAGGTTGCCCGAGTGGGAGTGGTCACCGCAGTAATGGCGGCGGCTCGACTTCTGGATATTTCGCTGAATCGGTCTATAGAATTTTTTTTTTCTTTTTCAAAACAGTCAGCCACATTGCGTGATGAATAAATAACTGGACATAGCTCAACCTTGTGGCAACACAGTAGATGATATGACTTCATCAGGCAATACCTAATTCTTAATCAATATGTTTACAGTCAAAAAGGAAAAAAAAACACAAGAATGTTACTTGAATCAGAATCCAGAAACCTAAAACTTAAAACTTGTGACTGTATCGAAATAAAGGCAGCAGATATTTAAGAAATAATAACCTGACTGAAGTGATTCAAAGCTGTGGGTGTGTTACTGTATCTTCTAATAATCCAATAGGTCTGTATGCAAACTGTATAAGATCCAACAGCTGCTTATTATTATGCAAGAATAATACAACACAATTATCTAAATGTCTTTTTTGTTTGTTTATTTTGGACTTAAGTTAGAGCAACTGGTCTGGGATTATAGATGGTTTTATTGCGACAACATTTTAAAGAACTTACAACTACAGTGTAACTCTATAATGTAGGTACATGTCATGACTTCAACAATCAACAGAATACATAGTTACACAGTGGGCCCACCTTCTTGGCATAATGTTCAAGCAGCCATCAACAAATATTGTCTGATCTGTTACTGGTTTTCACATAATAAAATTCAGTCAATACTGTTTTTCCTATAATGTACGGATCATAACTAATTTGGTAAAATATTGTATATAAAATTTTCCCAATATAATGTGCTCTAAGGCTAAAAACATACTTTAAATTGTTAAGAAATGTTAGGTCAACAGTGCAACCACGTTTGCCACCGTCCAGCCAAAAATGACAGAAATAATAATAGAAATTATATTAAAAAGTTGTATTTTTCCACCATTTCTTTTTGTAAATACATTTGGACAAATGAGAACAAATGTTCAAAAGAATCAACTAACTGATATATTATGCAATTCTTACTTTCCACCAAGAACTGTCATAAGTGATGGCAAGGCTCTTATCAGAAACATGTCCTTTGTGGTCTCCTGAAACCAAAAGAACACAAGGAAGTCCGGGGAAAAACACATGTTAGTGTTTGGTCTTCTTTTCACTACAGGACCTCGGGTTGCTGTAAACATGCAAAAATAAGGATTAACTCGACAACCTATTTATATCTAAATGGATGTTATTACATTCTCTCTGAGGCATGTTCTCTGTGGGATGTGGGGGGCAGTGGCAGAGAGAGTGACAGGATCAATTAACATACAAGATCGAGGATGAGAAAAATTTTGTTTGGAGATGCATAAAAAAGAAATGCAAACCAGTCAAAGTAAAATGCATGAAAACTACACAACAGACAAAATATATATCTGACTTGGTCTTGGTTGATGGTACTTGCATATTATCTGTATATCAATGAGGACATAGTCTTAATGGCATACTTCATACCTGTGACACGGAACTTTTATAGTGTAATTGGTCCATTCGTCCATCTTCAGTTGCAATTTGTTGAAATCATCACACCTTGTAAAACATAATCATACAACTAATGGTAAAACTTTAAATAACATTAAATCAATAATTGCACTCAAGCTCCTTTTATTAACTATATATTAGTTATAAATAATTGTGATATTTAAAACAAACATCACTTTGAGCGATGTATAAAAAACGTACATAATCTTAGTGGTGTTTTACAGCCTACTTACAACTGGACAAGAGAGGTTTTGGCATTGTCTGATTTCTGTAGATGTTAGATAATGAAGCTTTAGTTTCACCATGTCCTCTTCCGTTCCAAATGCTTCCAGGACCTTCCATTAAATCTCCCAATTTGGTTCAGCCAGAATAATTTTCCCTGTGCCCATTCCTTCTCAAAAAGCTTGTCCACCTCAAGCAAAGTTGACACCCACATGTCATGTTTGGAAGCTCTTTCAATGTCATCTTTAATGCCCGGTCTTCGTTTCATTGCCAAGTGCAATATGTAGAGGAGAGATTGTCAATTGTCCAAGTGTTGCTCATGGTTATTGTTTCACTCCCAATATTTTCCCCTCACAAGTATGGACAGCAATCTTTTTGTTTCTGGGTTACTTTTGCTTTCTTGCTTGGAGGGGGTGAACTGAAGTATGTTGAAATCCTCCTGGCAAAAATACTTCTCTTCTTCCATTGTTCTTCTTGAGATAAGGGTAGTGTTTCAGGGGCTTCTGATTTCTCTTTTTCTTCAGTTTGATTTTGATCTAGGGCCGCCTTCTTTCAAAAACTGAAGTCCTTTCAGTCTTCCGATGACAAATCCATGTTGGACTTGAATAAAATCACCTGCTTGTCTGTGCAGGTTTGACATCAGAATGACTGATTTTTGTCATGCGAAACCAGTTTTCCACAACTGCATTGCTGTCCCTACTTTTCCCAGGGCTTTTTAGTGCAATTTCGGAGCAAAGAGGAACAGTGCCTGCAAACTGCAGGATTATATCAGGCACAGACTCACAGTGATAAATATTTGGCTTTTGGTCTTCCTCTGTGTCATCCGAGTTCCCTGCTTCCTCTTTTGACGGCTTTACAATCCCTTCAATAGTAGAGTAAAAAGGTGAGGATTTTGTAAAAGATTTAGGAAATTCTCTCAACCTGCTTGTGATCCTCGTCTTCATTGTCCACCTTTAGTTTGTCTGTTTTTTGTGTCCTTATTGCTTCTTTAAGGTGAAACAGATGTTCTTGAGAAGCTCTGGTTTCTTTTCTTGATGAAAATACATACACAATGCACCTTGTTAGTGTCAAGATTTCTTGAAGTTCTACTAAATTCTGAAGTAGAGCAAACGGTACAAAAACATCTGCTTTGTGGCTTTACTGCATTGGACTTTTGAAATTTACATGCTAACCAACTTCAGCATGTGAGCAGCACACAAATGTACCACTCCCACTTGTGCTGACTCATTTTTTTTGTGTGACAAACTTCAAAACTAATCTTCAGGGATTCTTAAACACTGATAATGTTGAATCCATGAACTACGGCGTCAGTCATAGCCCAACTGAAATCTGTTTCAACCATTTGTGGTTTCAGGTGCCTTTGGAAAACATTGAAGTAGTCATGACGCAAGCAAGTCAACTAGGGTTGGGTATCGTTAAGGATTTATCGATACTACTACTCTTAACGATACTCCTTATCGATCTGGTACTTTATCGGTACTTTTTTTTTGAAAGACTAAAACAAAAGGGGAAAAACACAAATCATGAACTGTAGTTGAAGATTTTTTTTTTTTTCTTAGATAAGAAGGAAGCTGCTGTTCAAAAATATCCAGCATTTATTAATTGTAAGAATGAAATGGCAAACTTATGTCCATGCTTCACGTGTTTGCTTTGCATACAAACATACATACCTGTTGTATCTGATTCAGGGGTTGTTTTTGCTGCAGCACTCAGGCGGTCAAACAGCGTGCATCTTTCGGTTTGTAGTTGGAGTATTTTGGCAAGGTGTTTGGTCAAATTACTTGTGTTCCCGCCTTTGCAAGCAAAGCCTTTATTACATATGTGACAACTTGCATTGTCTGCATCTATTTTCGTAAAAGAAAGCCAAATTTTGGATCTTTTCGTTCGATCTGCCATCGTGTCTGTAATGGTGCGTTCACACTGCCCCAAACGTCAGCGTCAATTGCGGCAAGATTACATGTAAAGTCTATGGTTGAGTCCGTCAGAGGTCCGCCAGAGTCTCTGTGTTGCGTTGTGTGCGTTGGCTCCGTCAACTTTTCAAGCGTTACCTGCGTTTCAAGCGGCAACGTAGCAAACGCAAGTAATGAAGACGGACTTGACGCATTGACACAGTGCGCCAACCAATCAGAGCGTCTCACTGTAGCGACGTCACCACACATATCTTCTTCGCACTCTGTTTTGCTCAACATACATACATCAAACTACATTCGTTGGGAGCGTTGCCTGACGCAGTGCGGTGTGAACGGTGTGAAGCAAGCGTTGCAAGCTTCAACGAACATCCGTCAAAATAGATGCGTTGAGAGCGTTGCCTGACGCAGACCAAGTGTGCAGTGTTTGGCTTGTGTTAATATCTCCCGCAAAAGATGAATACGACCTTAATTTTACCGTTAAGAGGACCGTTAAGTCTGAAGCATATCAGTCCGGATGAACCGTCAGAATCAGCCCCGGGGCCAATTTGATAGCAGGTTTCGGTACACAGATTAAGAAAATCTAAGACTCTTGCTGGCATTTGTAATTCAACTGTATTGAGTCTAAATTTACCTTTTTATAATAAATTTGTTGATATTCTAAGAATTTGTTTTTGTTAATTCCATATTGTGTAATTAATGTATTAAATGAGAGAAAGTCTGTTCCTTCAAAAATGTGTTCACGGTACTGAATTCCTTTACACTTCCAGTCTAGAGTCTTATCATTTTTTTTTTTTTTTTGCAAGATGTCGGGGTTATTCCAGATGGGTGTATGTCTGCATGGGATTAATGAGGACCCTCTCATTTTTAGAAACTTCCACCATGCTGTCAGAGAGGAGCTGATATTACTGCTCTTAAAGCATTCATTTGTTTTATATTTGAGCTAATAAATGGTAGGTCTAAAGCCAGTCTGATCTTTAATAGCAGATATAGTTTTTTTTTCTTCTTTATTTTAAGCTGGTTAGCCAAAAATCTACCTGATTTATTACCTTGTTTAAAGTTTTCTATCCTAAGTCTTTGAATTAAGAACTGAGTCTGTTTATTAATACCATTTGATTCTAGCTTTGCTTTACAGGTTTTGCTTAGTCTCTCCTCATCCAACGAAGCTTCTTTTTTTTCTTTTTTTTTTCTTTTTTTAAACGTGTCCTGTTTGGCAGTGTGGAGCTCAGAATTGGTGTCTGAGTACCAAGTAGAAGCCCAACAGATTTACTTTCACAAGCGGAGCAGTACAGCTTTTGCTATAGTACTCCACTTGATTTATGTGTGAAAAATCTTTATTATGAATTGTTGGGGATTTTATTTCCTGATGTTATGGACACGGAGACGGAAAATTAAGGAGAAGAAAGAAGGAAGATGAAGAAGAGAGGTAGGAAACAAAATGTCATGAGAGAGGGTGAGTTGAAAATACAAGCGAGGAAGGGGAACAAAGAAAACACAGGAAGACATTGAAGTCTGCCTCCATACCCACAGGACGGCAGAGAGAGGGGGAAAAACAAAACACGAAAAAGGAACATCGACAAAACCAACCAAACATTGTGAACTAAGAATTACACAACCACATCACACAAAAATAGATATAAAAATACAACAACAATGTCACAGAAAAACTCATGGTACCGATTAATCAAGCTCTAGTAATGATAACCTCAGCCCAAGAATATATCCTTAAACACCAGAGACCCCACATCTATGTGTGTGTGTTAGCATGCTGGTGCATATAAGGTTTCTCCATAAGAGTGTTCGATAGTTGGTGTGAGAAGACATCAATCCGTCCCCCAGGAATCGATGCAGACATGAAGGAGATCGGAGCAAAGACGTCCAAAGGACCGCCAGAGCCCCAGGCGGACCCGGGCGGGGCCGACCGCATCCCCTAAGAGAGGAGAAAAGGAGAACCCCAGGGGAACATCCAGCGGCCACTATGCTGGGGCCTGGGGGGCAGCAGTGATGAGCCCACGGGCCCCGCCGGCAACGGACCGGGGGAGCCGGGGCCCAGGGGCACCCCACCCCCCAGCAGGGACCCGACAAGGGACCGGCCGACGAGGGGCCCCCGGCACTGCAGGGGCCGCGGCTGGCCGCCGGCCGCCACGCGACGCCTCCACCCTAGGCCAATCCCCACCGCCAACATCCCAGCGCCCCACCAATAGCCGCAGGGGACGGACAGCATCCCCAGGCCGGGCTCAGTCAGCATCTGGACGCCAAGTTGTACCAGCTCCCTGGTCCTGATCCCGTGCAACGCAGGGCGCCGAGACCAGGCATCCAACGAGGGCCAACATCCGGCGGCCACTATGCAGGGGCCCGGGGGGCAGCAGTGACGAGCCCAAGGGTCTCGCCGGCAACCGGCTGCGCCAGGGCGGGCCGGTCAATGGACCGGAAGAGCCGGGGCCCAGGGGCACCCCATCCCCCAGCAGGGACCCGACGAGGGGCCCCCGGCACTGCAGGGGCCGCGGCCGGCCGCCACGCGCCGCCTCCACCCCAGGCCAATCCCCACCGCCAACATCCCAGCGCCCCACCGATAGCCGCAGGGGGCGGACAGCATCCCCAGCATCCCACAGTGGCAAAGCAGCCCGACAGCCCAGGACCCCGACCAGACCGCCTGTTCCTCCTCCGGACCCCAACCCCTGATGGCCCGTAGCGAACAGGGGTGTGAAAAGATCCCTAGCCTCCATCCTCCCGCTCGAGTATGGTGTTGATGCGTGTTGTTATAATGTGCATTTAAATCAGAGGGGTGGGATGTGGGGAAGGCAGCCACACACCCCCCAACCCCCACCCCGAGCCCTCAGTGTCTATATGTGGTTTAACAGTGGGCACCGGCACCAGTGGTGAAGCTGTTTGAACCGCTCCCCCTCTGGATGCCGAAAAGTGTGCCCACCCCAAAGTCCCTACATGTGTGTCGCGTGAGAATGTTATAAGTGGGAGTGTCTAAGTTGTATATTAAAATTGGGACCCAGGACACCACGGGATAGCGAGGAGGGAAACTCCTCCTCGCACCCCAGTGATGTGCCCATGCCCCAAGACCCTATATGAGTGGTAAAGTGATGGAGCGGGTGGAGAGAGGTGTCCAGGTTTGGGAGGGAAGGACTGGGAGACAAAATGTCTTCCCAGGGAGCCAGCTCCCCCACTGACCCCAATAGGCACCGCTGTTCACCGGGATCCACCAGGGGAAGGAGGCCATGGCACGTCCGATCCGGGGCTCACGGCCACAGCACCACAAAGCCCCACGGACCCCAAGGCAGTCCCCCCAGCCCCATCCCAGAAGGAGAACTAAACCCACCCTGACATTAGCTCTACTCTCAAAACACAAAAGACACTAGACACCCAGGTTGAGTTCGGGATGGCTATTGATTCATCTAATGTAGATAAAGTTTTGTGTATTTTAGACAGCAATTTGGGGGGGTTGAGATTAAGAAAATCTAAAACTCTTGCTGGAATTTGTAATTCAGCTTTATTGAGCCTAAATTTACCTTTAATAATAGATTTAATTTGTTGATATTCTAAGAATTTGTTTTTATCAATTCCATATTGTGTAATTAATGTATTAAATGGGATAAAGTCTGTTCCTTCAAATATATATTCCAGGTATTCAATTCCATTGCACCTCCAGACTGGGAAACTTATCATACATCTTTTTTGCAAGATGTCAGGGTTATTCCAGATGGGTGTGCGTCTGCATGGGATTATTGTGGACTCTGTCATTTTTAGAAACTCCCACCATGCTGTCAGAGAGGAGCTGATATTTATGCTTTTAAAGCATTCATCATTGTTTTATATTTGAGCTAATAAATGGTAGGTCTGAAAGTTTTATCTTATTACATGGTGTCTGTTCTACGTCTATCCAGGACTCGTCTAGGTAGCTATGTTTTAACCCTCTTGAGATGTATTGGAGCCTGTTGGCTAAGAAATAATGATGGAAGTTTGGTAGATCTAGACCTCCTTTTTCTTTGGTCTTCTGCAGTGTTTTTAAGCTGATACGTGGGGCTTTATCTTTCCAAATAAAATTTAGAGATAGAGGAGTCCAGAGATCTAAACCAGTCTAGTGATGGTTTACTTGGGATCATTGAGAATAAGTAGTTGATTATGGGCAAAACCATCATTTTTATTGAAGCAACCCTTCCCATAAGTGATATGGGTAGAGATTTCCATCTAGCAAGATCATCTTCCACTTTTTTAAAAAGTGGGATGTAGTTTAGCGTTATTAAATCTGCCAGTCTTGGTGAGACATTGATACCTAAATAGGTAATATTCCCTGACTGCAGTTGTGTATTAGTTGGATTCTGGACAGATTGATTGGAGGAACTGTAGATTTTAACCAATTTATAGAATAACCTGAAACTTTTGAGTAAGAGTTTTTCAACCCGATTACCTGAGAGAAAGAGGTTTGTGAATGCTGGAGAAAAAGTAATACATCATCTGCATAAAGACTGATTTTATGTTCTATGTTATTGCATTTTATGCCTTTAATATTGTGAGTTTGCCTGATTGCTGCAGCTAGTGGTTCAATAAAAATAGCGAACAGGGAGGGAGAGAGAGGACATCCCTGCCTGGTACCTCTCTGAAGATAAAACCTAGATGTTTGGTTATTTGTCCTGATGCATGCTGTTGGTGAACTGTATATACAGTTCATGAAGGATGTTTTCTATAAATGATTAGGACATATGTTATCTTAGAATGCATTGTCTTGGCAATGTGCAGGTCATAATTCCGAGGAGAACTACAGAAAACATGAACAATTATTGATTGCTTGTTCATATGTTACTAAGCTTTTATCAAACAATCAAATTAACAGGCCACATGGAGAGAAAGACTTTACATGGCCCAGATTCACCTCCACTGTTTCATTTATTAATATATTTCCCAGTATGCAACACATCTACAAAGTTAACTGCATTCCAAAACATCAAACTGTTTTCTTCATAATTGTCTAGTACTATTGGATGCAGAAAATATAGATGTTGAGTAAATGTTGATTAAACACGTTGGTAGGTGATTTACCCATAATTTAGTGGCCTCTATGGTTTTAATTTTAATCACAGTTAATGGTTTACCTGCTAATTGTAATGTAATAATCATAAATCTACAAATTATTTAGAAATGGTTAACCAACTATTTTTTAATTACATTTTTCTATGTTTACCTATGGTGTAATTTAAAATAAAAGTAAACTGGTTTGGTTTTGCAAACAGGTGTAAATGTTTATTGTTTAAAGGGGCTATATGCAAATTTCTGAAATTTAAAACCGTGACTGAGACCTGTGGCCAAAAAACGGAACTGCTCTTCCTTTCTGCTTGCTCTCGCAGCGCGCGCTCCTACGCCGGTTGCTCTCAATCTTCCATCTTTTCCGGGCACTTTTCAGGGGTTTAACTTTTTTGTCTTATGTGGAGTTACTGTTTGTGTCAAATTTGTCCTTGGTCTCTTCTGTGTATTCGCACAATCCATTGAACTGCTTGCGAGTGCTGACTAGCGGTGGTGGCAGAGTGATGTAAAACATTTAACATGAACACGCTTGACGTCACATCCGCAGACAGCGCGGGAAAATCCGACCCTACGGAAAATAAGAGAAATTGGATACAGGCTTATAGGTGCACCCACTGTGAGCTGACAAGGTGTCAGTATGCTCACCAGGAGATGTTTGAGTCATAAATGGTCAAATAAAAAGGCTATTGTTACGTTTATTTTGGGGATAAAGTTGCATATAGCCTCTTTTAAGTAATTTAATCATAATGTTCTAATTTACTAAGGTTTTTTAATGCGGAACATCTTTATTTAATATTTATTTAGCACTTCCTCAAAAGTTACAAATCACTCTAACTGCTTTGTTCATTATTAATTAATTATTTACTGTTCTAAAGCTTTATAAACATTTGTTATTCCAAAGTCTTGGAGAAAAAAAAGAGAATAAATCACTTTCACAGATTGAAGTGTGCAGATTTCTTTTCTTTTCTGGTCTTTTACCTTAAATCCAGCACCTCACACCGGATGAGCGGTGTTTGTCTTGCTCCTTGGAATTATTCCAAAGTCTTACCAAAAAAATATTTTCCCTGCCTATAGTTTCTGCTGGGAGGAGGTGACTACCGGCATTCTGGGGGTCAGCAGCTTTCATTTGTTGGCTATAAGAACAAAGGGTGACGTGCAGCTGTTTAAGGCTGAAGCAAAACGACCCTCCGCCGCTTCTTTGCTGACTTTGCAGAACTGTTCTGCAGACACTCTGCTGGATATTGTAACAGAGCACAACAAAAGTGAGTACTCTGTTGTCCCTGCAAATAATAACCTGCTAATTTTTTTTATGTCTTAGTTTTACTGATTGAGTTTTTGTTGCCAGGTGTGTGTGAGCTGGAGTCTGTACAAGTGTTGTCCTTTGTCGCCAACCGGTGCTGTGTACTGGTAAATTGTGACTGGCTTCTGCAGTTGCAGTGGGAACAGGCATCACAAGAACCTGTGACATCCTGCTGCAGCATCCAGCTAAACAGCGGTGAAAGACATACTGCTGTTCACCACTGTGTCTGTGCAGAAACCCTTTTTGTCCTGAGCTCAAGTGGACTCATACGTATCCTGCAAAAAGCTTGTTATACTGATAAGAAAAAGTGTTGGTTTTAACATTAAATTAGAGCTACAGAGCTAAGATCTCGTCATAATAAATCAACAGACCTATACTAGTAGGACCTAATACACGAAAAATCAGAAAGTGAATATTCATGCAAAACACAAGTGCTAATCCTGGGAGCAGGATTCAGAATGGAACTTATGACTACTTTTTAAATATTGGATAAAGTGGTATACTAAAGATTAATTGAAAGTATTTGTTTTTCCACGCTTAGTTGCTTTGTTCCCTATCCTATTCCCAAATATCTATCCATACACAGTTGGATTTGGATCCAACTGTCCAGCCCAGACACTCTTAACCCTTAACCCCCCCCCCCCCCAACCACCACCACCAAAGCTTGAGGAGAGGCTCGCAGAAAACAGAAACCAAACCCTGCTGCACAACCTCAAGCTGGCAAGCCAAACATCAGTGCATTCCGGCAATGCCACCACCCAGCAGCACCACCACTAGCCCACAAAACCTCTCCATTGATTTGCTGCAAGAGTGCTCAGAGTTAGAAATCCTGCAGTGACTTACAAAGTTGATTTGCAGGTATCATGCTGCCCTAATCACCCTCTCCTCATCATTGTCCTCACCTGTGTCTCTCCCATCAACCACACTTGATCCTCCTTACCTTCTGCCCTTATAACCCGTCACTTCCCCTCACTCAGCACCGGATCATTGTATTGTAGATGTCTCCTTGGTGTGTTGTCCTGCTGTATCCTGTCCTGCTCGTCCGATGTCCTGTCTCCGTTCCTGCCGTCATCATCATCTTCACCTCCTCCACCAGCACCACCATTTAATAAATATCGTGCACCTGCATCTGCATTTGGGTCCATGCACCACACCGCATACCACTGACAGCAGGTTCATAGAAACACTCAGGAGGGACTTTAGTGTGTTATAAATGGTTCATTAAGCCAGCTTTCTTAAAGAAAACCTGGCAATAATGAACACACTCCATGATATAGGTCTCTGGGTCCCACATTTTGTTTGGTCCTTAAAACTGGAAAGACAGTTGGCGATAAGTTTTTGTGATTTGGAATCTAAAAAACATATTTGTTTTGGATTGCTGCTTTGTAGTTTGTGAATTAGTTTATGCAGCAATACATTTCTGGGCAAAAAAATTTTCCCTAATCTTTCCACTCCACCAGATTTGTATGCTATTACTGATGGCTCTCTGCTGGCAAGCATCAACCTTCGTGCCTACCTTAGCTCTGACTGGGTGGAGGGTGATCTGACTTCCTCCTCGCTCTCTTCCTCCTCCTTTTGCCTTTTCCAGGTGTCACCGGATCTCAGTACAGCTGTAGCTGTAACTGAATCTCATGCTGCCATCGCTCTTGACCTTAACCACTACTTCAGGTACAACTGCCAAGTTTTTTAATTTGTTAATGTTTCCTTGTTTTGGTTTTATTTATAGCAGTAGTTTTTGGCATTTCTCCTTAAGGTTTAAACTTTTCTCTCTCACTCTGAAATTGAAATTCTAGCCTTGAGGTTGCATCGATATTTGCTGTTTGTCTGACTGATTAAACACAGCAGAAGATACTGATGCATCAAAAATTATGTGGAAAAATCAATTTTGTTAAAGTGCAACTCACCCCCAAATCAACTGTTATTTTGCTGATAAACTGTATTAATGTGTGATTAATAGTGCTGTCTACATGCTTGGTCATTATTTCTGGTATTTTAGTACATTTTAGTAAAAATATAGTCAGCGGAGTGCCAGTATTTGTTTAAAACTTTACACTGCACTTGAATTTGAATTGGGCATTGCTTCTGGCTCAGCCTATATGGCCTATGTCAGCTTTTATGGCTGACATCAGCCATCCTGCCAATGTGGAGTATAAAACAAGCTTAGTCTCGGCCACACCCCTGTAGCGAGTTGGAATAAGACGGAAGGGTTGATTCCGCCAAGCCCTCTCCTCCGCATGTCCCACAGTCCGCCAGGTAATGTCTCCTTTTGTCGCATTTTTCAAATCGGAAATGTAGGTGGAGTGAGACTCTGGAAAGGGGTTGAGTTGCTCTTTAAATTAAGATAATTAGTGTAAGACTGAATCTTTGTGTAACAAAAATAAGGATGCAATCGGTCTTTGCTAGGCAGTTCACGTGTCTGACAACCACTACCCCCGGGCGCCATCTTGAGTGTAAGCGTCTCGCGTTGCTAGGGGAAACGACATTAGATATACTGAAGAAGCCGAAGTTGAAGAAGCTCACTGGAGTCTCACAAGGCTAAAAAGGAGGAGGAGGAACGCATTCCTTACAGGGATAAACTTGTAAAGGAGGCTATGTATAGATATAATCAGAAATTGCCTACAATCGACAATGTAGATCTATACGAGCTCAAAGGAAATGAATGGAGCTCAGATGTTTCATTACTGCCTCCAACTACCGCATTGGAAATCACAAACTATCTTGTGTTTGGAATCAGTGCATACACATGTAAACAGTAAAAAAATTACAAATCGCTGTAGGCATTCTCGCATTTTCCTGTCCAAAATCACTTTTCCAAGCGGGAAACCTAAAGAATCTTATATGGTTGTACATTTTTTGTTTCCTGGTATTGTGTGACCTGTAGTGGCAGCCCTTCACACAACGTGAGTGAACCATTTTGTCCAGGTTTATGCACTCCACATACACAGTGATCGCTGCTTTTGTTGTTGTGTACACTCAACCGTCCCATCATGCAACGCGCCTACAGCACCCGATACGTCATCTGACAAAGACCGATTCTCGAAGACCTTCCATCCTATTTGAACGCTTTGCAAAGACACAACCCTGTGGCTGGTAGTCCATGAAGTTTCAGACTTTAATTATTACGGTCTGAAGTGGGTCTCTATGACTATGTTGATAAAATATTTTAGCAGTTCCATTACAAAAAATCTGCTGTTTGGTTTTCCCTTAATACAGTAAAACTGTCTTCCAGAGTACACCCGGACCACCTACACTATGTTGGCCCCCAGTCCGGTTCCACTCTTCAGACCAAGGATCCAAGAGACCAAGACAGCCTGTCCAGCTCCAGTTATAGTCTCGGTGCTCTTGGATCACCCTTTTGTGATGACCGGTATAACCATTGATGACAAACTGTCCTTTTGTTCACAGTAGTACAATATGATACAGTATACTTTACTGCCCTCTTGGAGAAAAAAAAAAGTTTTGGATTCAGTACTGTTTCTACAGCACGCTTTACATCTATCTATAAATACTTTTTGAAGAATATTTAAGTTAAACCACTCCTAAGTGACATTTAACAATTTCTGTTAAAAGTGAAATAAATATGAAAGAAAATAAATATTGCACGCTGCCAGTATTTTGAAATATGTATAAAAATAGTTGTCAAAAAAAAAGTATTTTAAAATTCGGGATGCTATACCTTCTTCAGATGGCCATAGCTCATACTGAGTTAAGGATGTATGATATGTCCATGTCTGACAAATTGTCCTGTGCCTTGAGAACAAATAGCTCATAAAGTCTTGAGTGATAGGATATTCAGTCTCCTTATCACCATTATGGCAGTGTGTGCCTTACACAGCAGTGTAGATTCTGCCTTTGCAGAGACGTTGCTGTGACATGTCAGTATCCTATTATTGAAAATTGAGCTTATGTTCTTACTTCATTTCCCTCTGAAATAAAGTATACTTGAATTTGAATTATTGGGCTTCTGTTGTTCCAGTTACATTTTATAAAGCATAAACAGATGATGTGACAGGGTTTAAGTACTGTTTGAGGAGTTTTTTTTTAGATACTTATAACATTTAGTTGAACTTAAGGATTCTATCATTTTTAAGTATTTTGGTCTTCTCTTTTAGTGCTTGGGAAACTCGTCTAGCATTCTTGTATGGCAGAGCGCAACAGGCTGCTTATCCCTCATCCCCCTCCAAGTCTTCACGGATGCTGTGGTTCTACTCGCTCCCTCATTTACAATCCCACCCGGCTCTAACGTCTTCCCACAGCACAGTGCCTCCCAGTGGGGCAACTGTGATTTTCTCTGTCCCTGAAGCATCCACTCCATCTCTTCTTGCGGTTTCTGAGTTTTCTGCAGTTTTGACCTTTGTCATTCCTGGCAACACACATACCACAGTGGCCTTGTGGGATATGGAGTCTGGAAGTATGAGGTACCATCAAGCAGAAGGCACGGCCGTGCCAGTGCAGCAAAGTGGAGAGAGGTCGCATAGACTGCTGCTGAAGAGTAAGTTAAGCAGTGGCATTGTTATTTCTTATGCTGCTCTGATATGCACATTTACTGTAATAATTTACCCATGTAAAATGTACTTTATAGAGAAAACAATTTTAATACAAAGTTTTTGTGATTGATTAATATTGCATTAGAAGCAATG
Source organism: Valencia hispanica (assembly GCA_963556495.2). Lineage (NCBI taxonomy): Eukaryota > Metazoa > Chordata > Actinopteri > Cyprinodontiformes > Valenciidae > Valencia > Valencia hispanica. Next base: position 52,086,427 of record OY747706.1, read on the forward strand.
ATGTGTGTTAAGGTTCATGACTCTGATATTGGAGATGTTAAACCCAAATTAGAAACTTCTATTTCAGTTTTTTTAAATTAATTGAAACATTTTGTTTTAACAGCTTTTAATTAGCCTTTAATCAATTCCACATTATTTAACAATATAGTCGCAAGGAAAATAATATATTTAATACTCTGTAGAAATGTTTTTATTTTTTAGCTGATCTGTTTTTTGTTGAAATTGAAAATCGTGTATGATCTTACCTTTTGATTGTATATGAAGTGTGGCCACCTATCCTGCTCCAAAAATATCTCCATCACTCTCATGTAAAAAGCATCTTTGTTTGCCTTAATTTTTAAAAACCTGGCTGGCTCACTGGAGATGATTTACGAGGAGGAGAGTTGTCCTGGATTGGTTCTATTCTGATTGTATTTTTTGTATTTTTCCGACTATTTAATCTTTTCAACACGTAGAAGAGTGTCTGTTTCCTATTTTGCCAATTGGGCTCAGCAATGCCCCCGATCAGTGAGGCACAGAATTTTCTGCCTCACCCTGCTCATTTTCACTGCGCATTTATGGCCAGACGGACGGACTAAATATGTCACACACATTCATTAAAGATATTAGACAGACTGTAGGACGTCAAGATGTGTAGCACATGTGTAATCAAACATGCATATTGGTGATATAAAGAGAGACAGAAATACTCCAACTACCTGCTTCATTCACTTTGTGACACTGTACCACCAGAGGTGAGGCACACCACAGCACTGCCTCACTCCCCACTTCACCCTGCAGGCAATGCGAAAATTCATTATTATATTATATAAATTCAGTGATTTTGGCCATAAAAATGCTGAAATATTTAAAAAAACTAATTTATGGAACAGATAAGTTGAAAATTGGATTTTCTATTATAATTTTCATTGCAGATTTTAGTTGTCCTTATGACAGGTTAGGCACTGCCCCTGACCACACATCACTGATTTAACACCAAGTTTTAAGAAAAATAATTTAAGTGTTGTCTTAAATTTGTATTTTTCTCTTCAAAGTTTATTTGGCAGTTTACAAACAGATTTATAAAAATATGCTATACAAAAGAAGCAGACAGTTTAGGGTCGAATGTTCTCATTTTTGAAGACTGCACAGATTACTTATCCTGCCAAAACTAAGAAACTCCTCATCACTCCTGTTAATATTTCTAAGCTGATATATCTGCTTTCCTCCAGGAACAGGCCTGTTCCAGGTCTTGTTCTCTGTGTCCCAGCAGGATTTATTAAGCAGGCTGATGCTGTTTGGCAGTCCGGCAACAGTGGACGCGGTCTGTCACCTCAACAGCTGGGGTCACTGCTCCATTCCATTCCATGCTCTACAGGTAGGCTTCTCAGATAGATAGATAGATAGATAGATTGATAGATAGATAGATAGATAGATTCATTCATTCATTCATTTTGCTTGTGTTATTTCTTTTTTTTTAAATACAGGCTGGACTGAAGAACCGACAGCTTGACACGGTGGATTTGTACCTGAAAAGTAAAGAAAATGTCCTGTATCCCTCAGCAACACTTGATTTTTCTGAGGAGTTGGCAGGCTCCAAGCAGAGTCACAAAGAGAGTACGTATGCAGGATTCATGCGGAGTTAAACCATGATAGTGTAAAGCTAACATATCACTCTTTGCTTGGACTCCACTGAGCTTCTAAAGGTCTGCTGTGTTATTTGCCTCCGAAAAATTGAAAAAAGCTTACTGAAGCCTTGAGGTTGGGATGAAAGACTTCCAGGTATCTATGAGACAACTTAAAACTGTCAGAGGCTTAAGGGGATCCTTTGTTGCTTTTTCAATATTTAACACAAGTCTGACTTTACTTTTATTTATCAACTCAATTGAATGTTTTATAAAATTACCGAAATGAAAATGGCATGGCCAAAAAAGATGGCAATTGTAACATAATATGCTTTGACAGTACCCTTTTCAGCAGTTACTGCCAGCAAACGGTTTCTGAACTTTATAAGAAGATCTCTGTATTTCCTAACCGGGTTCTCTGTTTTGAAGAGTTTGGTTTCCCCACTGTGGTTTTCATATCTTTCAATATATTTAATTCAGAAATACTTTATTGTTATTTATTTATTTTATTTATTTATTTATTTATTGTTCCCAGAAATAAATAAGATGTTGTAGCGGATGATAATTAATTCTTTAAGGAGTTGCTGTAGATCATGATGGCTGTGGGCAGGAAGAATTTCTTGTAGCGGTCTGTGTTGCAGCAAAACTGCAGAAGCCTCCGAATGAAGACACTGTGTTGTTGTAGGATAGTCTCATGAAGAGGACATGTTACTGTAAAGTGTCGTGTCTGCAGCCCAAATGATGTCGGAGCATTTTTGTTGCGGAAAGTGACGTTGCAGAGCCACAAACTCCGGTTATTTCTGTCCACACGCAAACGCTTAAAACGGAGAAAATGCAAATCTTCACTTTGGCCGGAGTTTTTAAAAAGATTTGTTTTCATGTGGGTGACAGGCCAAACTGTAGAAAAATATCTTCGTTTTGTAAAAAACCCAGGTACGTGTGGATAAGGCATGAGTCTGTTTCGCTTCTAATCAAGAATGGTGGAGACTCTGCTGAACAGCCTCTGACTTTCAACGCTAGTGCAGGGGGCACAGGGGTACCTGAATCCAACTGCTGCAAGGCCAGGAAACGGTTGACTCCCTAATTACTGTATGGGTCGTCTGTGGCAGGAATTGTTTCCTCTGTAAAATATCCATGCAATTGTACAGCAGTGCTAAAGCTGCTTCCTTCTGCACCAGGATCCTCTCGCTCCCCCTGAATTCTGTAAAATTCTTTAATGAAGCTGCTGCTCTTGCTTGAACCTGCTTTTTCTATTCTGGGGGCCTTTCCTCGTGGCTCCAAAGGCTTAGAGGGTTTATCAGTGGACGTAGTCTTTAACTCTTCCTCTATTTCCTTAGCTAGCCCATCTTTGGCAAGCTTGGCACAATTCTGCACTGGTGAAGAATCTGAAAATATAAATATGGTGGGTTTAGTTATAGACTCAACAAAATAATACTTTAAAAAAAAGATATTGTGTAATGTTTACTTTTAATTCCAAACATAGGTTATTAGTGTATTTAAAATCTAATATTTTCTTAATAATAAGATCGATCTGTTCTAAGTTATGTTAAATGTTAGATAAAGTCTGGAACAAAGAGTACAAAATTATGAAAACAAATACTGTATACTGTTAATTTATAGAGCCACACCTGTACTTTAATGTGTTCATCTCACCTGTATTTGTAACGTGGGTCAAGCAGCGTGGAGAGTGCATAGAGAGGTTCATCTTTCACGGCATGAAAGCGCTTGTCAACAGCTGCTAATAGGGTCTTCTTTATTGTTTTAACCCCAGAGTCAGCTTTAGTTTCCACAGAGAGGAGACGTCTGAGAACATTGATACTGGGGACGACATCAGCAATGGAAGCTGTGGCTGTGCTTACCTTCCTTGTAAACTTCTGAAATGGTTCCAGACAGGTCATTATTTATTTCAAGCAAGCCCCACTGGTTTCCTGTGGGTATTGTGGGCAGCTCATGGTCAGCAGAATAAGCAAACAGTACGCGCTTCTGTTCAACCTGACTCTCGACCATGTAGTTGGTGCTGTTCCACCTGGTTTTAACATCCTGCTGCTGGTGCTTAGGTTGCATGTTTATTTCGAGTTGCATATCTTGCAGCCGTGAAAATGCTAGCAGAGAATGTTTAAAGTGTCCAACAACCTGTCTTGCACATGTAGCGGTATCACATCCAGCACGCTGTGACAGAAGTCCCTCCTTAACCACTAGCTGCATTGTATGTGTAACGCAGCTGACACTGCTCCCTCCCATGTTGTCCATCGCCTTCCTCATGTTACTTCCATTGTCCCTCAGAATCATGTGAACTTTGCTTAGCGGAATTTGCCAATTCTCAAACATTTTCTTCAGGCTAGCTGCAATCGCATCACTGGTGTGTGACCCACGAAAGTTAGCTGCATTTAACATTGCACTGTGGCGCAAAACTCTCATCCAGCCAGTGCGCTGTTAAACTTAAAAGTGACATGGGGAAACATCAGCGCCAGCCATTCTCACCGATACCCGATCTGGATTTTTCTCCTGTATCTGTACCGATAAAGATATGCATATCGCATCGGTGCATCTCTAATGACATTCTCCCAATCCTCTATATCATCCTGATGGACATGTTCTTGCCCAAGCAGGGAGACTGCTGTATTTTAATCCATGATGACATAGTGTGTTACTAATAGTAAATTTTGTTTCTGTGGTCCCAACTCTCTTTGGGTCATTGACTGTAGTTCTGGGCTGTTTCCTGACTGTCCTCAAGATCATGTCCTCACCCATGAGGTGAGATCTTGCATGGAGCCCCAGGTCGAGGGAGATTGTCTGTGATTTATTTTCTAATACTTGGTCCAAAAGTTGACTTCTTCTCACCAAGCTGCTAGCCTATTGTTGATTGGCTCATACCAGTCTTGTGCGTAGATTGTGTACAATCTAGTTCCTGATGTCCTTGGACAACTCTCTGGTCTTGGCCATGGTGGAGGTTGGAGTCTGACTGTTTTAAAATCGTGGAACAAGTGTCTTTTATATAAATAACAAGTTCAAACAGGTGCCATTATTACAGGTTACCAGTGGAGGATAGAAGAACTTCTTGAAGAAGAAGTAACAGGTCTGTGAGGGCGAGAATTCTTGCTTTGTTGTAGGTGCTAAATATTTATTTTCTTCAACATTACACAAATAAATTCTTAAAAAATTTATACAATCTGATTTTCTGGATCTTTTATTTTTTTTTACATTCTGTCTCTCACCGTTGAAGAGTACCGATGATGAAAATGAAAAGTGGGACAGCTTGCACTATCGGTGGCTGCCAAATTCTTTATTGCCCCTCTGTACTTGTACATAACTTTCTTTATTGCACATCAGAATTAATGAATTAAGTTAGATTCATGGATTGTTTATTTTGTTACCCTTGTATTAAGGTTAACTCGTAAACTGTGTGTTCAGTTTCTTTGTGAGTGAAATATGCAGATAATTGTTCCCTCTATATCCCTGGTATGATTAGCCAGTATTTATGCCCACTTTAGTTCCTTGTTTGTTTGATCAGTTCGTCTGAGGTTTTGTTATGCTTAAGCACCATTGATGGTTTAAGTTAAGTTTCTCGGTCCCTCACACCTCTCCCTGTTTTGTGAAGGAAAGGGAAGAGGAACACTTTCTTGTCTAGTTAAAGAACAATGCTTAGACCATTTTGTCCCATAGCTCAGGTATTTCTTCTGCGCCTAACGGTATTTTGGTTTTCTGACAAGAGCAACCATGCTTGCTCCTTCAATTTAGATTTAGAGACCAATCTTTAGCTATTCTTTGATTCCTTTTTACTTCATTGAACTTCATCTTGACCTTTTCACCCCTACTGGAAAACAGGCACATCCCTTGTTTTTTGTCTTGTTTTCTTTCCACTGATTTTTAAAATGGATTATTCCTCCCTTGAAGAGAAACAAACCCCTGTTAATTATCACAATAAAGCAGACCAACCCTTCCCTCAGCTGATTTACTGTTTTGGTTATCAATTTGGTGAAAGGTTACTGCTTCAGACCCCAATGGTCTGACTGAACATTCAGTTTCTTCTTTTTTTTCTGGGGTGAAAAGAATAAAACCCACGCAGCTACCCTGTGAGGAGACAATTACACTTCTTTTCACTCCAGTCAAAAAGAAGGAACAAAACCTAGCGTAGATTCTCCTACCCAAACAATTTATTAGATCAATATCATAGACTTTAGATCCAGAAATAATTGTTCCTTATGAATAGTAATTTGAGAAACATGATTAGTTGTCCAAAATCAGCCTCTCATTGGTTCTCTCTTGCAAACCAAATATGATATAAAAAAAAGTGTAACTTGTGTGTTTTGTAACTTGAAACTTAAAATTTGTACTTTGAAATTTGAAACTTGTAGTTTGAAACTGGAATTTTTTAAATGTGCGCAAGTTACAAAACCTAAGTTACAAGTTACAAAATGTAGGTTACAAGTTACAAAACGTTTTACAGGTCTTAAAAAACAATTTACAAAACTAAAGTCCCAATACCAGTTCCATAAAACTTCCAATAGTGGAAATGTACCTAATGATTCTCCCAAAATATGAGGTGTTTTTCTGCCAATAATTGACCCCTCCTGTCTTTTATGATGGACCCCATTATTGTTCAAAATGAGATGTTTAGTAAGCCCAGAAAAAGGTTGTACTTTGATGCTTGGGGACTTATTTGGTACAGCAGGCGCACCATGCGTAGAGGTTGTAGTCTTCGACGCGATTGTCCTGAATTCAGTTCACTGCTCTCTTGCCATTTGTTTCATACATTTGTTTCTCTTTCCACCCTCTTATCAGTCAAATTACTTTTCAGTATAGGTCACTAGTGCCAAATTAATATTGGAAAAAAAGGGAAATTGATGTACGTTGACCTTGGAGTTCAGTTTGAATGGCTTTGGATTGATTTTCTTGCCTCTTCTCTACTATCCACACTATCTGTCTGACCGTTCTAATGTTGCATTTCCTCTTGTGTCATTATCTTGAAAGGTTGACAGTCCCAGGAGCCTTATAGTTAACAATTTTGTCATATGAGGTCATAGAAATAAGAAGCTGCTTAGAGATGTTCTTTTGGCCTTAACTTTTAACATGAATATCTGTAGTATAATATAATAGTTACTTAGCAGCTCTCTTTGATTTCTCTGACTCATGTTCAATGTGAGAACTATACTATAGTATATAGTCTGATGAAAAACTTTTAAACATCTGTGATATTAATTGAGGTTCTCAGTCTGTAGCATTACTATAAAACAAGGGTAAAGCTGCAAGTAGCAACTTGCAACTGCAGGCGTTGTGCAACGCAACCTGAGCACCTCCACTGAGCCGGTTTTATCAATTCTGCACGTTGCCACTAGGTGGTACAATTTGTGATCCTCGATATTGTGTTCAGTCAGGTTCAGTTCAACACCGGTAAGACGTCTTGAGACGCCACATATGTGAACCAAATTTCAAATTCCATGGCTTGAGGCTGAATGTTTAATCTTAAAATTCTAGGGTAGTAGTTCCCAAAGATGGGGTCAAATTCAATTCAATTCAATTCAAAAATACTTTATTGATCCCAGAGGGAAATTAAGTCTTGGTATAGCTCATATAATTAATTCTTTAAGGAGTTGTTGTAGATGATGATGGCTGTGGGCAGGAAGGATTTCCTGTAGCGGTCTGTATTGGAGCGAAACTGAAGAAGCCTCCGACTGAAGACGCTCTGTTGTTGTATGACTGTCTCATGAAGAGGATGCTCAGGGTTGTCCATAATTTTTTTGATTTTATGAAGAATCCTTCTTTGCATTATCATCTCCAGATGTTCCACAGTCGTCCCAAGAACAGAACCACCCTTCTTTATCAGGTTGTTTAGCCTATTTAAGTCCCTGGCTCTGATGCTGCTACCCCAACAGATGACGGCTGAAGAGATTACACTCTCCACAACAGACTTGTAGAAGATCTGCAGCATCTTGCTGCAAACCTTGAAGGACCTAAGCTTCCTCAAGAAGTACAGCCTGCTCTGTCCCTTCTTGTAGACGGCTTCACTGTTGCGCCTCCAGTCCAGTCTGTTGTCAATGTGAACTCCGAGGTATTTATATTCCTCAACCACCTCCACTTCTTCTCCCGTGATGGAAACAGTGTTTGACTTATCCCTGTTTGTTCTGAAATCTACAATCGTCCTTTGTTTTGTTCACATTCAAGGTGAGACGATTGTTTCCACACCATGTCACAAAGCGGTCCACCAGCTCTCTGTATTCAGCTTCTTGTTCATCTCTACACCCGACAATTGCAGAGTCATCTGAGTATTTCTGCAGATGACAGGTCTCTCATTTGTACTGGAAGTGTGAGGTGTACAGAGTGAAAAGGAATGGTGAGAGTACGGTCTCTCTGGTGCTCCTGTGCTGCTGACCAACTGGTTTGACACACAATTCTTCAGTCTCACAAATTGTGGTCTGTTGGTCAGGTAGTCATTGATCCAGGCGATTGTTGAGGGCTCCACCTGTGTCTTCAGGAGTTTCTGACAAAGCAAATCAGGCTGAATTGTGGTAAATGCACTAGAGAAATCAAAGAACATGATCCTCACAGTGCTGCCTGCTTTGTCCAGATGACAGTGGGTTGGTTGAAGTAGGTTGATGATGGCATCTTCAACTCCAACTCCACAGCGATAAGCAAACTGCAGTGGGTCCTGATACGTTCTTGTTTGCTTACTCAGGGGTGCCAACAGGAGTCTCTCCAGGACCTTCATGATGTGGGATGTCAGGGCAACGGGTCTATAGTCATTGATGACTGATGGGTGAGTTCTTTTGGGTACTGGAACAAGGCAGGATGTCTTCCACAACACTGGAACCTTCTCCTGAGTTAGGCTAAGGTTGAAGATGTGCTGCAGAATCCCACAGAGCTGCTCTGCACAGGCCTTCAGGACTCTGGGGCTGACACCATCTGGACCTGCAGCCTTGTTCCGGTTCAGTTTCTCCAGCTGCCTCTTCACCTGACTTTTGGAGACAGACAAGTGGGAGGGGGAGGCAAAGGGGGTAGCAGCATTTCTTGACTTGGTTGAAGTCAAACTTGTGGAATTAGAAGAGTCCATGGCTGAGGTGAAGGATAAAACATCCGAGGTGTAACAGGAAAGCTGTTGATCAGAGGAGAGTGGGATGTCTGTTTGGCTGGGAACAGGAGAGGGGGATGCTGAGCTAGTTCCTGAACTGAACCTGTTGAAGAATATGTTCAGTTCATTGGCTCTGTCCAGACTTCCATCTATCCAATCCTTCTTGTCCTTAAAACCTGTGATCTTTCTCATTCCTGACCAGACATCTCGGATATTGTTCCTCTGTAGTTTGTTCTCCAGCTTCTTCCTGTATGCCTCCTTGCTGTCTCTGATCTTGACCTTAAGTTGCTTCTGTATACTCCTCAGTAATTCCCTGTCTCCCTCCCTGAAGGCTCTTTTTTTCTTGTTTAGCAGTTCCTTCAGGTCACTGGTGATCCAGGGTTTGTTATTAGGGAAGCATCTCACTGTTCTGGTGGGGATGATGTTGTCCACACAGAAGTTTATATAGTCAGTCACACACTCAGTCATGGCATTGATGTCCTCTCCATGTGCTTGGCAAAGAGTCATCCAGTCTGTGGTTGCAAAACAACCCTGCAGGGCTTCTTCAGCTTCCTGTGACCCTTTTCTCACAGTTCGTTTTGCCACAGGTTGCCTCTGAACAAGGGGTTTATATTCTGAACAGAGAAAAACAAGATTGTGATCTGATTGTCCCAGAGGAGGTCTTGGTTTGGACATGTATGAATCCTTTACATTTGCATAAAACAAATTCAAGGTCCTGTTTTCTCTTGTAGAGCAGCTGACAAATTGTTGAAATGTTGGAAGTGTAGTAGAGAGCGAGGCATGATTAAAATCACCAGATATTGCCACAAATGCATTGGGGTGCTGTGTCTGTAGCTTAGCAACAATGGAACTGATGACATCACATGCATTGTCGGCAACGGCTGAAGGTGGAATGTAAACAACTGCCAAAATTACACTGGTGAACTCTCTTGGTAAATAATATGGACGAAAACTCACTGCCAAGAGTTCGACATCTGGGCTGCAGAGACGACACTTCACAGTAACATGTCCTGGATGACACCATCTGTTGTTTACAAGCACTGCTACTCCACCACCTTTCCTTTTTCTGCTCGTCTTCAGATCTCTGTCTGCTCGTATAGTCAGGAAGCCTGGCAGACAGACGTTGGAGTCGGGGATATGATCCAGCAGCCACGTCTCCGTAAAACACATAACACTGCATTCACGGTACTCTGGCTGAGTCCTTGTAAGGGCTTGGAGTTCATCCATCTTGTTAGCCAGTGATCTTACGTTGCCCATTATGATCGATGGAAGAGATGGCTTGAACTTCCTCTTTCTCTGTCTCCTTTTCGCTCCTGCTCTGCATCCACGTCTCCTCCTTATCAACTCATCAGGGATTTGTGGTTTCAGTTGAGGTATTATTTCAGCTTTTGCGATGTTAATCAGCTGCTCCCGGCTGTAAACCACATTGTTGCCATGGTTACGCATCATAAAAAATTGTCAAAAAGGGAAAAATTTACAGCAAAAATCCTTCCAGCTTCACAGCACCAAAACTAGAAAGTATACAGGTAGAAAAAAATTCAATCTTCTTTAAGAAATAAGAGGAACCAATGTACAAAAAAACAAAACTTAATATGTAGCCAACAGAGCCACTCCAACATGCAGCCACCCAGAGCAGCGCAATTATAGAATTCTAGAATTCAGGACCCCCCTTGGGGTCATGAATATGTAAGTCTGGGGTCATGAGGTCATCTTTAGAAATTGTTTTTCTAATTGAAAACATGGCTTGGGGCTGAATGTTTTAATCATGCTAGGGCAGTAGTTCCCAAAGTTGGGGTCAGGGCCCCACTTGGGTCATGAGGTCTTTTTCAGAAGTATAATATAAGCAACACGTTGGCCTATTGTGCAGATTGTGTTGTCCTTGTACCACCTTTTAACTGAGTCGGTAAAAATGTTTGTATTCTAAACCAAGAGTTTGGGTCAAGGCCCTCTGTTTTTGTTCATTCAAAGCACCCTCCTAATTTACCTTTCCTTATCATAGAGGTATGAAATTTTGTACAGTTGTAGAAATTCCTGAGACCTACACAAAAGTCTTTTGCCCCCATAGTCTACAACACACAGCAAGTCGGCTATTTTAGATTAAATTTGCAATTTTAGATTAAATTTGCAATTTTCAACCCCTTTTGTCCATTTATTGCCACTGTATTTGATCAAACTCCTAGAGGTTTTGATTAATTGGCTTATAAATTGGTGAGTTTACTCATAAGGCATGGGAGGTCTAAACTTATCAAAAAGCTGACTTTTTATGTATGTTGAAGGGGCAGGACCAACCCTAAACTTAAACTACATGCCACAAATATAATAAAAGTTGTTACTGTTACCATAGCAGTCAGAGGACTGAAACGTGCTGTGAATGGTCTTAATCAGGTTCTCAACAAACATGATCGATTTTAGTCCAACCCCTAAAAGATATTTATACAAATATATAGTGGGTGTGCCCTAATTCCTCCAGTTCACCCTAGAAACATTAAAACAATCAGCCCCAAGCCATGCTTTCACTGAGCTTTTTAATACAGTGGTAGTATCTCAAGACCTACAAAAAGTCTATTGGAAACATGGTCCAAACTGCACAGTCAGTTGGTCATTTTGGTCCAAAGACGCCATTTTGTGCCTTTCATACACGTATCTGAATTAACTCCCCCTAGAGCTTTGGACTTAGAGTTCAAAATGAGCCAGTATAGTCTTAAGGCGTTGCAGATCAAAAATTGTTCAAAGCTTTTTGCTGTATCAAAACATGTGGGCTGATCAATCGTCAGAGTATGACCTTTAACCATAAAACATGAAGGTGTAATTTCCACACACAAGGTCCGAGCTGCCCCAAACTGTACCCAGAGACGGATGTTGGTGTAACTTGGTATCCGGTGAGTGTTTTCTATAGAGGGTGTAGCTTTGGCGATGTGGTGAACTCTGATGTCACTCCAGACTGTGGCTCAGGAGTGAGAAGTATGTCTTGTAACCGGAGGGTTGCCGGTTCCAGCCCCCGCTCCATCTGTCTCAGTCGTTGTGTCCTTGGGCAAGACACTTCACCCTTCTGCCTACTGGTGGTGGTCAGAGGACCTGGTGGCGCTAGTGTTCGGCAGCCTCGGTTCTGTCAGTGTGCCCCAGGGCAGCTTTGGCTACAATGTATCTTGCCATCACCAGTGTGTGAATGTCTGCGTGAATGACTAAATGTAGTGTGAAGCACTTTGGGGTCCTCAAGGACTAAATAAAGGGCTATACAAGTGCAAGCCATTTACTGTTCACCATTTACCATTATCATGCATTCGACTAACCTCCACGAATATCATCTGATCATTAATCAATCAATCAATTTTCACCAAATTGACCATGATTATATTATATTGTTTCAGGCACTCAAAAATAGCTTAGCGAGCGTGACCAAATTCCTGTAGAAGCATTAAAACATTCCTACTTAAGCCATGCTTTCACCTAAGATTATGAAATTTGATACACATATGTAACTATTGGTCCAACCCCAGAGAAAGTCAGCGATGTTGGATTAAAACCTCCATTTTGTTTTTTTTACACAGGTCATGCAAAATTTATCAGTGAGCTCAGTGGGAGCACTGAGGCGGCGGTGTGTAACACTTGCGGTTGCCACACATGCCGAAGTGATGCTGAGCTGCAAGGGGCATTCAGGCTGCTTGCAGCTTTGTGTTTCAAACTGTATGTAATACATATTCCTGTCGTTTTGTCTGTGCATGCATATGTAGGTGTCCAGGAGTTGTTTCTTGCATTGGACTTGTTGTGTTCAACAGTCAAAGAGTTGAACGGTGAAGCTCAGAGCAGACAGTTCTCTGAGCAGCTGCTAAACCTCACCCTGAGCTTCATCAATACACAGATCCGCTCTGTGCACTTTTGGTCACATTGTAAGGCAAACACAGTACACATTTACTTCACTTTATGGAAATGCAATCTTCCTATTTAGAAATCAGAGTGCTGGAGCTGTTTTTGTTGTTTGCAGATGAGCACTCAGATGTGCAGAGGAGTGTAAAAATTCTGGACAAGTACATCACACAGTTGAGGAGTTATATGAAGAGATTTCCCTGGGCTTTAGGAGACACCATGTCTAGTACCAGTGCTCCTCTCCAGGAAGTTAAAGAAGATGAATGGGACCAACTTTCAATTGAGGTTAAATTTCCACATGACTCATCACAAAAACTCTTAACTCTTCTATTTTTTGAGAAAATAGATCTCAATTTTAGTTTACATTATGTAAGAGTCAGGCTAAACTTAAATGTATTTGTGCTTTGCAGGCAGTGATTTATCTGTCAATCATAACAAATCAAATCCCCAGAGCTCAGGCTGTAATGCGGAGACAGAGCCGGCCTGAGCAGCATCTGTCAGCTCTGAGGATGGTTGGGCTTCGACATGTTTTTGCCTGCTTGCAGTGCAAGGACCTGCAGTCTGCCAAAAAACTCCTGACCAACATGGTAAGAACATTTTCAACTGGAAACAAGCACACTGGTTTTTAAGCACAGTTTTGGTTAGGGATGTGTATTGGCAAGATTCTGGCAATATAATACATAGCGATACTATGAGTAAATATATTGTAGGGATGCTCCAATCAGGTTTCATGCTGCTGATCACCGATACTGATCAGCCAAGGTGCCGATCGCTGCCAATCACCGATACCGATCACAGGGATTGGCTGTAAATTTTTCATGTAGTTATGATGAGTGCTACTGGCTACATGATTTTGAAAAAAAGGAACCATTAAATTCACCTTAATTTAAAAAAAGCATGGTTTTACTTTTTCAAGATAAAAAATACAAAAACTTTGCAGGCACAATGCAGCAACTATTCAGTCAAATGTCAACTGAAGAACACTTAAAATAACCTTATATCAGTAACTCAATCTATAACAGATTGAAAACATTAAGGCTCTCAATTGGCTAAATACTGCAGAAAAACAAATAAATAAAAGGCAATGTATCTCACAAGTTATGGCAGAGCTACGTCTGTGAAATATTTACGTCCCGGTAGCACATAGCTGGGCTCCAGGTGAGCGAGTAGTCAGTGGAACCCGGTGTCTTCCACCACTGAGAAAGGCTGGTCATCTAGTCTGATGAATTAAATTATTTTCCGGGAAATCTGCTTAGCCTTCTGACTGTCACACTCATACGAACGAGTGTTGCCAATAGGGCTGCCAAAAACGATTATTTGGATCATCGATGAATCAGATGGGGTTTGAACTCGATTATTCGGATTAATGGGATTAGCAGGGAAAATGTAAAAAATTGCAATAAAGTTTTTTCTCTCCTTCCTTTACTTTAACAACAGAACATTATTAGAAAACAGTTCAATAGCGCACAAAACAACATGCTATCACCTCAAATGTCTTACAGCTGTTGAAATACTAAATAACAGTAAATGAAAAGTTGTTTTAAATGGTTTTGAATGAAAAAGTCAAAATAACACTACAATGTACACAACATGAACTTTTGTTCATTTTAAGAAAATTCATTTTCGGTACAGTAAAGTAGTGAAAAAAAAGTTTTTCTGTTGTGTAAACAGGTAAACCTTTAATTACATTTAAAAATAAACTTTACTTGCCTTAAAATCTCCAAAAACATATACTCAGAAAACAAAAATGTAAAAAAACAAACTAAGATTTTCCTTTTGGAAATTTTTTTCATAACTTGTTAAACATAAAAAAGTCATTCTGTGCAGTTTCAGTAAATTAACATTTTATTTTACAAATTTAGCCTAGGGGAAACAGATCCTGAGAGGACCGTCAGACAGTGTTTCCCCTCTGCTTAATAGCATTTACAGTTCCCTTTAAGCGAGTGCGGCTGGAGCCGAAACAGCTCTTGATGGGGGAATCATATCGACCTAACACCGGCACACTGGTGTCGTCTGTCTTATTTGTTCCCCATTTTCATACTTCATCGGGAAGCCAAAGTCTTCCCAAACAGGAGACTTGAATAAAAAATTAACATAGTTTTTCTCAATTTACCCGGACACTGAGCTCTCCTCTTCCTCGCTGATGACTTCGACGTGCTTCCTTTTAAGATGCTGGATCATCACCATCGTACTCCCGTGCCAGGCAAAGTCTTACTTGCAAATGTTGCAGCAAACCTCTTTGCTTCGTTTAAGATAAAGTCCCAAACTTCTGCTGCAGCCTATTTGGCAATTTGCACGTATTGACTGTTAAATAAAGGTTGCGCGACTGGCGACCACATATGGCATCGTAATCACGCTACACAACGAATCGATGACGAAATTCGTTGCCAACGCATTTTATCATCGACTTTTATCAATTTTATCGATTTGTTGTTGCAGCCCTAGTTGCCAAGCGTGGGCTGCGTTAGCTGTCGTCTGACTGTTGCTGCATTGGCTGTCTTCTTTTCATCCTCTGCCATGAGCCTCAAAAACTCACCACACTCCGTCAAGTGCCATCCATCTTCTTCTGCTTATTCGGGGTCGGGTCACGTGGGTAGCAGCTTAAGCAAGGAGACCCAGACTTCTCTCTCCCCAGCCACTTGGGCCAGCTCCTCGGGAGGAATCCCAAGGCGCTCCCAGGCCAGCCGAGAAAGTCCCTCCAGCGTGTCCTGGGTCTTCCCCTGGGCCTCTTCCCTGTGGGACACACCTGAGACACCTCACCAGGGATTCGTGGAGGAGGCATCCTGACTAGATGCCCAAGTCACCTCCGTCAAGTGTTTATTCTTTTTTTTTTATATATATATAAAAAAATAAAAAATAATAATGATAATAAAACAATAAATTTAAAAAATTTAAATAAAATTTTAAAAAAGTGTTTATTCTTTAAATGTCGGATCAAATTTGTGGTGTTGAAGCCCAATAGGGCAACAGGCCCAAAAAAAATACCTCGCGGGGAAAGCACGTCAATAACTTGCTTTCCCCGCGAGGTATTCTTTTTGTCGCATGTTTTGCAGGATGCAAACTTAACATCAGTCTCACAGACCGTATAAAAGTTCCACACAGCAGACATGTTTTTTTATGGTGGGTTTGCTGCTGCGCGCGTGGGCAGAGTGAAGGAAAGGGGGAGGGGGGCATTACTGAGCACACAGCCACTTCTGGCTGCAAAGTATGAGCTATAGGTGATTAGTACTTGTGATTGTTTTTTTGCGATTGGCAATGAAAGGCACTGATCGGCAAACACCGATCACATACTTTTCCACGGAGATCGGCCAATAATTATCGGTGGCTGATTGAGCACCACTAATATACTGTGATTTTTACAACAGAATTTAACTGTAGAAAAACTCACAGCATTCTAAACACTCCAACCTGTTTCATATTTAACACATCCAGTTTTATTACTAAATGTAGTTAATCCACTGGAACGAAGAAGGTGAAAACACCCACTAACTACCAGTCATACTTGTATATTTACTATAAAAATTACTGTCATCATTAATGGTTACATACAAATCCAAAAAACTAAATAGAAATAAAAATTGATACATTGCTTTTAAATGTTGATACAATATCATGACATAAAATATTGCGATATATATATAGTGTGTGGACCTTTTCTTACATCCCTAGTTGTGGTAAATACATTCCATTTTATTTCAACTGTTTTTAATATAGGTTAAAGGAAGCTTTTAAAAGTTGTTCCAAAAAATTGTCCGTCCGTCCGTCTACCCACTGTATAAATATTTGACATAAACTCTTTCTGATTTTAGTACGTTATATTTTAAAATGTGCATAAAAGAATAAGAACTTTGGATTTTTTTTTTGTTTTGAATTTTTACATGAAAACATAAGAGGACAAATTAGCTAGAGTTAAGTCAGGCATACTTGACCTCCTTTTGGCATAATTTCTATTGGGTTCAGTCTTACTTACTATTTAGATTATTTGCTAGTTTACCTGACAGATTTACCAGACAGAGTTGTAACAACAAACTTAACAAAAAGTTTTCTTACATGCCGACTAAAAGTCTAAACAGTTTCCATCCAGGATGTATTGAGTCTGCGGCGATGTTGGCTACCCTTTTCGAGTCCCTAGACTTGTACAAGTCTAGGACAGAGGGAAGATCAGCCCTGATGACTTGCTCTGCAGACCATATTGTTCATTGCATTCTGACGCTTTCAAGTCTTATGACTGAGCCAACCACAGAGTGATGGACAAACACAGCACAGACTGAATAATGGCCATGTAGAAGATGTTCAGGAGCTCCTGATGCAGGTTGTGCTCGTTAAGTTGCCGCAAAAAGTACAACTTCTGCTGAGCCTTTTACCAAAGAAAGACTGTGTGGACAATTTTAGACCCACAAAAAGTGTTGTGCCTACTGTATGTAATCTACAGAAGAGGCTGTGTTGTTGAGGATGGTTAGGTGAGAGAGAGTGTGAAACAAACCAACCCAAGGATACCCTCTCATTTATCATATTCCACAGGTTAGCACAGGTGTCCCCTCTCCAAAATGTCCCTTACATCAGTCTGATATTATGGTACTGGTAGAAAAGGGTATTTGCTTTAAGGCTCTTGCTTTTTTTATAGAATGGTAACAAAATGTGTTGAGGTTACAATGTGAAATAAAAAGCTGCAAGCAACAAATGCTTAAAACAAAAGTACTGTCTTTCTCAAAATACATGGTGACTTTTCCAGCAAGCCACTCAATAAAGTAACTTAAATTAGGCCAATGCAATGTTAGAACAGCAAAATGTTACATATCTATGTCCAATTTTCAGACCAATGTCCACTTCTGACTACCTTTGTTAAACAAAATAAAACATGTTTCTGTGTCTCTTTCTTCTTTTGTGTTTCTTTTGGTGTGTCTTTATTTTTGTGTTTCTTCAAGCAGTTTAAAAACCTTAAGTTAGGATTATGCACGATGTTGGCACCTATTATTTATGTTTTGTCTCCCTTGTGTTTTTATTTTTGTGTTGAAGCAGAAATACTGTGTTGTTGGGTAGGGACTAAAAATAACCAAATTGATGTGCTTGAATTGATTAATTTCATTGATTAAAATACTTTTTCACCATTATAATTTAAATTTTGACACCATAGAAATTAAAAATGCATACTTTTTAAGATGACTTGTCATAATAAGCGGAATATTGTTCAGCTAAAGCCCCGCTAATAATTTTTCTCGCTAGGCAAAGGTTAAACATTTTGCTCTCTGCAGGGTCTTGGTGTGAAGAAAGAGCTTCACAGCATCTGCAGTTATACAAACAACAAAAACCTCCGGGAATTATTGGTGAGTCATGCATTTTACTGTATGTTGCTTCTTTCAGTACCTACAGATTTGAACATGGCATATTTTGTTATTTCACTTCATAGTTTTAACACATTATATGAAAGTGCTCTTCAAATGCTCCTGCACCTTGCTGGCATCTCAAAAAATTTTAATGTGTTTTGAAAGCCAATTTGTTTTAATTAATTAATTAGCTTTAATTAATGAAATAATTAAAGCCAATACTGTACTGTATATGTACTCAATACTTGCATAGACTTAATTTTTCATTAATTACTACACCAGTGCGGCGTATCATGTCAAAACTTTATTTCTTAGACAAGGGTCCTAAAAGGTAGTTCTCCATCAATTAGTTATTTCCTATGGAAAATTCTATATATTATAGGGATGCACCGAAATTCGGCCACCGAATAGATCTAAATCACCGAAACAACTCATCCGAACGTGTGATGTCGTGACCAAACAGCCCAGCTAGCACGTGAGAAACGGGATAAGAGCCAGCATGTCTGCGATGTGGACTTAATTCACTATCTCGGAGATAGAGAGTTTCTCCACGTCGAGTTTAATTTATCACCTGAAATCCAAACACCCCAATCACCATTCTGAATATGAGAAGAATGCAACACAGAAAATGAAACTGACACCAAGCATGCCCACTCTGTCTGTGGCGGTGGTTTTTGATAAGGCAAAAAAGTTTTCCAGTGATTCTGCCAAGTCAAAGGACATAACACAAAAAATTATGGAATTCATTGCCTTAGATGATCAGCCGTTCTCTGTGGTAGAAGATGTGGGATTTCGTAGGCTGATAGATCACATTGAGCCCCGTTATGCTATGCCAAGCAGACGACATTTCTCAGATGTGTGTTTACTTCAGTTGTTTAATGTCATTGCAACTCATGTCCATGAGGTTCTAGCATCGGATATTACAGCTATCAGTTTCATGACCTACATATGGAGCTCCGACGTCAGCCTCACCAGTATGCCCAGCCTAACCGCGCAGTGGATCAACACAGATTTCAAGCTGGAAAAGATTCTACTCCATTCACAAGAGTTTAGAGGCTCAAACACAGCAGCAGCAGCAATTTCTGATATTCACCAATATGTTCGACACCTGGCATATCGACTGACCTAAAGTGCATGCCATAGAGAGTGACAATGCAAGAAATATGGCAAAAGCGATAGAAGACATCCAGCTGAAAGGAATACGGTGCATGGCCCACACACTGCATCTGGCTGTTAATGAGGGAGTGTTGTCTCAGCGCAGCATAAAAGCTATTGGCAGAAGAGTAGTTGGCCACTTTAAACACTGTCAGCTGGCCTATTCCTGGTTACGGTCTATGCATGATCAGCTTGGAACACAAATAAAATGGTTCCAACAAGACGTAAGTACACGCTGGAACAGCACTTTTTACATGCTGGAAAAGTGAGCAAATCAAAAGCTCCCCGCGACTTCACAGCAGCGGGTCCTAATAGAAAACCTTATATCTTTCCTTACCCCGTTTGAGCAGCTTACTAAAGAGATCAGCTCCTCCAATGCATCAGTTCCAGACGTAAAACCGTCAATTGCGGCACTAAAGCGTCTTCTAAGTAAAGAGGTTGAGACGGACCACAGGGTGAAAACAATGAAAAGTACACTCTTCGAGTCTGTGATCAGACATTTCACTGAGAGCTATGATGATCCACTGCACTTCATCGCGACTGTGCTTGATCCGCATTATAAAGAATAAAACAGCGTGCACGAGAAATGATCCAGGCTGCGATGGATGTGAACAGCCCGCATGGAGATGCACCAGCGCACAGCGCAAGAGAAGAGCAGAGCGCCAGAAAAAGGACTCTTCTCTGCACCAGATGAGGTGCATGCGCCTTCGTTGTCCATGTTGAATGAGATCCTGCAAGAGAGTCCCTCAAACAATAGGTAGGCTATTCTGTTCTGACTCACTATATATGACTGATTATTTAATTTTTCTGCTATAACTTACAGTTTTTTTTTTTCTTTGATTAAAATGTTTATGCACTTGCCCTTTATCTTTCTTAAATGTCAGGCAGCCAACAAGCTCAACTGCTCAACAATTAGATGGTTATCTGTTTGAAGTCCTTGTCTCCAGAAGTGATTACCCTCTTTCCTACTGGAGAAATAACCATGGCAGCTTTCCTGACTTGGCAAAGATGGCTCGCGAGTACTTGTTCACGCCATGCACAAGCACTGACAGTGAGAGACTGTTCAATGCTGCAGCTCATGTTCTCGATGAGAAGAGGAACAGACTTCAGTGTGACAAAGCAGAAATGCTACTCTTCATCAAGAAAAACCTGCCACTTTACCTTAAGAAGTAGAATGGGCATGTGTCTAGTGTTAAAATATTTGTTTGTACCCTATGTCCACAATTCCTGTTGCATTTGTTGTTGATAAAGGGCTACAGGCTATGGTAATCTTTGTTTTGATACACTTTTATGTTGTAGGTCTACAAAGAAAATATTGTTACATCTTTCAGCAGTTGCACTTCTGAATGCCCTTTGTTGTAGTCTTTTGTAGTAGTCCTACACAGAAATATTTAAAAGGCACTTGACACTTTTTATAATTTGAGTCTTTCAGCAGGCCTTTCAGTTATAAGCCTGTAGATTTATCATTTATTATTGTTATTTATTTATAATTTACTATTATTTAATGTACACATAGTGGGGTCAAGTGAAACATTTTATGTTGAATTTTAATTTATATTGTGCATTATCCATCCATCCATCCATTTTCTTCCGCTTATCCAGGGTTGGGTCGTGGAGGCAGCAGCTTAAGCAAAGAGACCCAGACTTCCCTCTCCCCAGCCACTTGTTCCAGCTCCTCGGGAGGAATCCCGAGGAGTCCTGGGTCTTCCCCTGGGCCTCCTCCCGGTGGGACGTGCTCGAAACACCTCACCAGGGAGGCGTCCAGGAGGCATCCTGACCAGATGCCCGAGCCACCTCAACTGACTCCTCTCGATGTGCATTATGTCAGTGCTAAATAAATATGTTCATAGTTTTGTAAGTGATTTATTGCAATGCCTTGATGTTAGTGAGGTTATTATTCAGCGTAGCCATAAATGCTATGGTTCTAATAATTGACAATCATTTATTTCGGTTTTTCAGTTTTCGGCCTTGGTTTTCCTCATTTTCGGTGTTCGGTTTCAGCCAAGAATTTTTATTTCAGTGCATTTCGTAACTGGAGGTCATTGGGTCATCATTAAAAACTTGAAGATAAAGCTATGTACGTTTTAGGTGACATGTTGTTTGAACATGAGTGTAGGAGCCATTTGTTGTGTTTTGCCACTTGAATTGTTTGTTTTTGTCACAGTGGGCAGCGGTATAGAGGCGCATCAGGTGTAGTAAATGGCAGCCACAGGTGATGTGGGGCATTAATTAGCTTGGGTCCAGGAGGATGACAGTTTTCTTTACCGCTTTCACCTTTTCCATATTTACACCTTTTATTTTGATAAAAAGTTATGTCATTATCGCAAGATACCACAGATCATTGAAAATAAACGGGAACATCACTCAACATGGACATCGGCTTTTGGATTGATCTTTGAAGCACGTTATAAACAATCTCTCCCCTCACCCAGCTGAGTGGCTAAATGCCATAGTCAGTACAAAAGTAAAAACTTCATCTCCATCATCACCCCAACAGGAATAAAGGTACCGGGTTGGAATAAAAGATAAATAAAAGCAAAGCCATTGTGGATTGGAAGTTGAACTGCGGGCTTAATGCTGTGACAGTCGGCAGCTTCTGTTGCATTCAAGGTCCAGCGCTTGTGTTGGTTAATTGATACACGTAAATCAAAAGGATTATGCTGTGGATTCATTGGTGAAGCCACAAACTAAGCTTGAACCCTGTGTCGCTTATGTTGCATTAATGCCGAAGTTTTGTTGGAGATGGATGAAACTGTATGTGCCGCTCAAATATGCTCAAATTTTTCTTATTTGAGCTCAAATAAGAGCTCAAATAAGCAAGAGGTTACGGCTGAACCAGAGTCCAGAGGCACAATGTGATGTAATTGAGAAAAGATCAAGAAAACTAACTTTGAAAGGAATCTCAATAGTAATTGAGAGGCTCCAAAAGGAAATAAGTTGTCATTTCAAACAGGCAAGCAAATTAAAATCCAAAATCAACACACTGTTGACCTCAGAGAAAAATGTCAATGTTGTGCTACAAGATTTAACAAGGTTCAAAGATTTATGTCAAAGTGCTGTTGAAGTGCACAATGTATTGCTTACCGAATTTCCTCTTCCTGAGGAGGAGCAACAAAGGCAAGAAGCCTGGTTCCTATTAAAAAAGACTGGTAATGATGCTTTTATGGATGAAATATCTACCTGGTTAAAGAAACAAGGATTTTCATGCGATGGCAATGATGAAAGTGCAAACGTAGAGCCTGTAATAAATGATGAGGATGATAATGATGTTGCCAATTCTGATGATGCTGGTGGTGGTGAATGTTCAAATAAAAGGTTACAGTACCACGATGACATTGGTACTGGTGACAGTGTGTCTAATGTATCAAGTAAAAGGTCAAGCAGGAAAAGCCATTTTTGTACATCTGCGTCTAGTGTTTTTTTCGGCACGCCTGAAAGCAAAAGCAGAGAAAGCAGCACTACTGGAGGAAGCTGCTGCTCTGAAAAGGAAACATGAATTGCAGGTTCAAGAGGAGAAACTCAGATCAGAGAGAGAAAGACAATAAAATAAAGGAGCAAATGGAAGTTGATGCACAAATTGCTGTTGCTGCTGCAAGATTATCTGTGCTGGAGGACAGTGATGTCAGTGACAAGACCTGCTCAGATGGTATGAACTCCTACATAACTAAAGGTTTAAAGGAACAAAATCATGAGTTGAATCCTTCGGTGGATGACTTTGTGCCAAAAGAAAAGCCTTCAGCTTTGAAACAAGTTTCAAAAGGACCATCTCTCTCATGTACACAAGATGTAAGACCAAAGATATACACTGAGGCATTTTCAAAGAAGAAACGTCAGCCTTATGGAGACACACAAACTCTGGATTGTGCTCCACATCAACAAAGGATTCAAATGCCTCGTTCTTCATATGTGTTTACAGCTTCTACAGTTAAACCCCAAGAATCTGTTGCTGCAAAGAAGGATCACGGACAACATTACATGCGATAAAAGGGCTCATCAGTACAAAATGCAGTGTCTCAGGATGCAATGTGTGAACTCATGCAAAAGCAAAATGAAATTAATACCACACTTGTACAACAATACATGTCAAATGTTTTACCACAAAGGGAAATATCACCATTTGATGGAGATCCATTGCAGTTTATCTCCTTTATCAGAGCTTTTGAACACTGTGTGGAGGGGAAAACTAGCAGTTATCAGGACAGTTTGTATTTCCTTGAACAGTATACCAGGGGGCTGCCAAGAGAGCTAGTAAGAAGCTGTCTGCATATCCCACCTCAACGGGGGTATGAAAGGGCAAAATGCCTTTTGAGAGAGCTCTTTGGAAATAAATATAAATTGGCCAAAGCTTATATGGTCAAAGTTTTGGGCTCGCCCGTCATTAAAGCTGAGGATGTCCAGAGGCTACAGGAATTTTCCTTATTCTTGAAAGGATGTTCCATTCCTATGGCAGACATACAGTATATGGAGGAAATGAATGTCCCAACAAACATGAGACAAATGATAATGAAGTGGCCATACAAGCTGCGAGAAAAATGGAGGTCTACAGCTTGTGAAATTCAAGAACGGCGAGGCTCAAGAGTTACATTCCTGGATTTGGTGAACTTTCTGGACCTTTGTCTCATCCGCTGTTTGGGGATATTTCAGATATGAAATCAAGTGCTGCACCAAAGACTGTTAATAGGCTCAAAGCGCCGGTAAAGAGTAACATCCAAGGTGCCAGCTTTGCTACAACTGTTGGAGCTTCAAAACACAACTTTTCCAAGCAAGCAGAGTTTAAAGCATCTACGCAATCAGTAGCACCCAAAGAGTTGTCCTCAGAAGCTTGTCTTTATTGTGAAAAACCAAAATGCTTGATTTTGAATGGTGTTTCTCAAAGAGAGAAAATTTAATTTCTGAGATTGAAGGGAATCTGTTTTGGATGCCTAAAGGCTGGTCATATGAGTAAAGACTGCAAAAGGCGTTTAACTTGTGACAAATGTAACCTGGAACATCCCACTCTTTTGCACATCCATAACAAGGACAAAGTAAACCATCAAGAAAAACACAAATCAACAGCGCTCTTGTAAACCTTCACGTATGGGGTTGCACTGGGGCCGGAGGTCATGACTACACTGTCAATTGTACTAGTACAACTAAAATCTAAGAAATGTAAAAAAATATTGACGACTTACGCTTTCTTGGCTCCCTGGTAGCACAGCTAAATTTTGTACCAACCATGTGATAAAACACTTAAATCTTCAAGTTACTAAAACCAACATTCTGTTACGCACCATGGGCCAGGAAAAGGATGTTAAAAGCCAAATCCTTAAAGAGCTTGAAGTGTCAGCATTGGATGGCAACAAATTTTTTGATCTTCCGGAGACTTTTACTCAAAGAAAGAATTCCCGTGTCAAGAAGTAACAACCCTTCTCAGCAAGAGATTAACAAATGGGATTATCTCAAAAAAATAAAAATTCCGGATTTGGATGCTGAAGTGGAAATGTTGATCGGGACGAATGCTTCCAAACTCATGGAGCCATGGGAAATAATCAATAGCAGAAATGATGGACCATATGCCGTGAGGACCCTATTGGGGTGGGTCCTTAACGGTCCTTTGAGGGGCAATTCTAGTTGTCAGAGAAGCTGTTCAACTGTTTATGCTAACAGGATATCCATCATTAAATTTGAGGAGCTGTTGGTTTCTCAGTATAATCAAGACTTTAATGAGAAGTTACTGGAAAAGAAGCAGATGTCTCAGGAGGATAAAAAATTCATGGACATCTTGGAGAAGTCTACTTGCATACAGGATGGTCATTATTGCATGGGCTTAACTTTTAAAGTGGATGACATCTCTATACTAAATAACCGGTGCATAGCTGAACAACGCATTCAGAGCCTAAACTGGAAGTTTGATAGGGATAAGACCTATAAAGAGGAGTATACCAAGTTCATCACAGAGATGATTGAAAGCGGTCATGCAGAAATACCACAAAGTGAGATGGCATGCACAGTTGGCAAAGTATGGTATCTCCCTCATCATGGGGTATACCTCCCAAAGAAGAAATCACTGAGAGTGGTCTTTGATTGTGGAGCAGGATTTAAGGGAACTTCTCTGAATTCTAAACTTCTACAAGGTCCTGACTTAATAAATTCTCTCTTTGGTGTATTGACGAGGTTCAGACAGAAAAATGTTGCGTTGATGACAGACAAAAGCCATGCTCCATCAAGTGAAGGTGTCAGAGAAGCATGTGGATTTCCTTCGTTTCCTGTGGTGGCTAAATGGTGACACGTCAAAAGACCCAGTACAACATAGAATGAAAGTGCATATTTTTGGAGCAGTTTCATCATCCAGCTGCGCTAAATATGCATTGAAAAGAACAGCGACTGATAACAAGACCGTTTTCAAGAAAGAGGTCATTGACACCATCCACAATAACTTTTACGTGGATGATTGTCTGAAATCTTTGGCTACAGAAAGAGAAGCAATGCAGTTGGTTGTAATCTTAACTGACTTATGCTCAAGGGGAGGATTTCAGTTGTCAAAGTGGACAAGCAACAGTCCTGCTGTATTGATGTCTATCCCAGAAGAAAGACAATCTGACATATCCCTCTTGGAAATTGGAGCATCAAGTTAGAGAAAAGGCAGCGATATTTAAAGACTGGATCCCGTGTTAAAAGACGGTTTGTTGCGAGTGGGTGGAAGACTCAGCCGGTCAGCCTTACCTGAAGAACAGAACCATCTTGTAATACTATCCAAAGGTCAACATGTGTCCAATCTCATCTTGCAACATATACATCAACAAGTTGGACATCCAGGCACCTCCACATGCTCTCAACATTGAGAAGAATGTATTCGCTAACAAGTGCTAACTCAGCCTGTAGAATAATAATATCTGAATGTGTGATCTGTCGGCGACACAGAGGACAACCAAGTGAACAGAAAATGGACAACCTGCCAATGGAAAGAGTCATTCCAGACTTGCCTCCTTTCACCAATGTGGGAGTGGACTACTTTGGGCCCATTGAGGTCAAAAGAGGGTGTTCTACTGTCAAGAGGTATGGTGTAATATTCACCTGCATGGCTAGCAGAGCTGTTCACCTGGAGATTGCTCATTCCCTGACTACTGACTCATGTATAAACGCCATAAGATTTGTGTGTCGCAGAGGTCAAATAAGTCACATAAGATCAGACAATGGAACAAATTTTGTTGGAGCAAAAAGGGAGTTGAAACAGGCAAAAATGGACCAAGCCTCGAAGAAGTTTCAGTGTTGGAGACATTGTGATGGTCATGGATCAAACTGCTCCTCATGGGACGTGGATCATGGAGAGAGTTACCAAAACTTACCCAGATAAAGCTGGATTTGTGCGCTCAGTACAACTGAAGATTAAAACCGGACACTTGGAACGGCCTATATCCAAGCTCTTTCTTCTGCAAGAATCTCTATAAGATCATGATCCAACATCGGATGACCTTCCACTGAGAAGAAACCAAGAGTTAAAAGGAATTGGACTTTATGGCTCCTATGTTCTAAAATAATTTGTAATTGTTCCTACCTTTACAATTAGGGGCCGGAGTGTAGGAGCCATTTGTTGTGTTTTGTCACTTGAATTGTTTGTTTTTCTTTTATCACAGTGGGTGACGTTATAGAGGCGCATCAGGTGTATTAAATGGCAGCTACAAGTGATGTGGGGCATTAATTAGCTTGGGTGCAGGAGGATTACACAGTTTTTTTTACCGCTTTCACCTTTTCCATATTTACAGCTTTTATTTTGATAAAAACCTATTAAGTAATTATGGCAAGATACCACGGATCATTGAAAATAAACGGGAACACCACCCAACATGGACATCGGCTTTTGGATTGATCTTTGAAGCACGTTATAAACAATCTCTCCCTTCACCCAGCTGAGTGGCTAAATGCCATAGTCACTACAATGGGCCACTTTAGAAGATTAATTCAGAAAACTAATTTAGACCTGTATTGGAGCAAAGAACACTCTCCAGATCTTCCAAAGGAACAAAATGTTTTTTGCATCCTCATCAAAGTTGGTGCGTTAATCAAAGCACATTTGCAAAACTGTTGTGGATCATGTTATACTAAAATTGTGAATATTAAGTACATATCTGAACCTAAATATGTCATTTATTTTACAGAAATTACTATTTCATAACTTTCAAAGGAAACATGTGTTACTATTTTATAACATATCTTGCATGTGTTTAAGGATCTTTACAAAAACATTACATGTGCTATTTTTTTTATTCAAGTTTTGGAGCTTATTATATAACCCAAATGACTTTATTTCCTATGTAATAAATTGAATTATGTAAAATGAAAAAAGAGAACAATAAATTTGACTTTGGGAAGAAATAAAACAAAGTTCATAGTGTTCTAGGTTTAGGTATCTCACTGTAGGCAGACATTGCAATTTATTTATCTTTACAGTGAGGAACATAAGTATTTGAACACCCTGCGATTTTGCAAGTTCTCCCACTTAGCAATTATGGAGGGGTCAGAAATTCACATTGTGGGTGCATTTTTCTGTGGGAGGCAACTTTTTTTTAAAATTCAGATAATCACATTGTCTGATTTTTAAATAAGATGTTTGTATTTTATTGCTTCACATAAGTATTTGAACCCCTCAGAAAATCAGTGTTAGTATCTGGTACTAGGTACTAGTCTTTTTTTTTGCAATTACAGAGGTCAAACGTGTACTGGCAGAGTTAAGTTTTAAATAAAGACGGTTGAGACAGTTCTTTGGTTTTATTTCTTGCATACAAGGATACAAGGCATTTCATCCTGGTCTGTGTCTGACAAAATCAGACTTACAACCCTGTTTTATACACAGTTAGGTCACACCCCACATGCAACAGTTATTTTCCCCTTAATCCAAACTCTAAGAAATCCAGGGGGTTTTATTACCCTGCTAGTCAGTTGTAGAAAACAGATTGTATAAAGGGATTTGTTCCCCCCTCATAAACCAGTATCTCATGACATCTTCCAGAGCCTAAATTACCCTGGCAGCTGAACAAAGTTAAACATACCTGTAATTGCTTATTTTACTCCACAAACATTTCCTGTAGTTCTTGACTAGGTTTGCACACACTGCAACAGGGATTTTGGCCCACTCCTCCACACAGGTCTCAGACTCTCTAGATCTGTAGGGTTTCGGGGCTTTCGGATTTCAATTGGATTTATTATCATCTTCATTTAACCAGATAAAACCCATAGAGATCATGACCTCTTTTACAAGGGTGACCTGGCCAAGAGACAATAATTATATAATTAATATATGAAATAATTTGATACCGCACATGATACAAATCCACAGAGCAGTTATATTTCAGATAGTACCGACAGTACCAATAAAATTATATGTACATTATAAAAACAGAAAATATCCTAAAATCTTGCAAATGACATTCACTATCAAAGGTGAGGAATTTAAAAATAAAAAATATTACAATAAATAGCATACAATTTCATACACATAGTACAATAGATCCTAATAATGGACTTTGTATCGCCAAAGTAGACAACCTAGGTATATAAAAATGCTAATCAATCGACCACTATTCCATATAACGTGTCGTAGCAAAGCGATGGCAGTTATTTATTTGTTGGTTGACATTATGACGCAAGGTTTTCGGAAGTGGGTCAATGGTACTATCACAAACAGTTTTAGATACAGTATGACTGTGCCTCGGTCCAACGTTTTGGTGCCTGGTATAAAAATGCTTTTTTCCCTACTTGACTCCTAATGTGTGGTATGATAAACGTCAAAGTAGTTAGTGATTGTAGTTGGTAACTACTAACATGTCTTATCATTTAGATTTAGGTCTTGAGACTGGGTAGGCCACTCCAGAACCTTGATATCCTTTCTACGGAACCACTCCTTGTCATGTAGGAAGACCCAGCCACGACCCATTTTCAATGTTCTGACTGAGTAAAGGAGGTTGTTGCTCAAAATCTCACAATAATTGGCCCCATACATCCTCTTTTTTAATACAGTGCAGTCGTCTTGTCCCCTTCGCAGTCGTCTTGTCCCCTTCGCAGAAAAGCACCCCCATGCTTCACAGTAGGGATGGTGTTCTTGGGATGGAACTCATCCTTCTTTTTCGTCCAAACAGAGCAAGGGAAGTTTAGACCAAAAGGTTCTATTTTGGTCTCATCTGATCACATGACTTTCTCCCATTCCTCATCTGGATCATCCATATGGTCTTTAAATTGGGTAACATTGCCCTGCATCTTCTTCCACATAATGCCCTGAGCGACCTACCACTGGTGAAAGCAACTGTGTGTGTGTTGATCTTCTAAATATAATTTTTTTGTATTATTTATTTTTAATAATTATAACGACAGACAGAACCTGACAGACATGACAAGGACAAAGGGAAGCAGGCAAATATAAGCAGCAGACAGAAGAGTGGTAGATAAAGTTTACATGTTATTGAGGTAGGGGAGGGCCGGGCCTGGATGTTGTTCAGCTCCCATGCCCAGACCCACCCCCGCCGTTTGTGGTTTTGTTGTGAAAGGTCTTCTGGACGCACATGCACCCAAATGACAATATTCAAGATAAGAGGCCTCTCACAAAGTCCCAGGTGCCTTGAGAGGCTGTAGGCCTTTCCTTATAGTCCAGATACAAGGCAGTGTGTTCCATGGTGAAGCCCATGAAGTCATTTCGCCAGTTCTCTATACTGAAACAATTCTGCTTCCTTTTTTCCAATTAATAAGGATAGTCCTTTTAGCCACAATGAATGCAAGAGATAGAATATATTGCATTGTTCTCGCTTGTATCCCATCCATATCAACTCCAACTAGGCAGGAAATTGGACATGGTTCAATCTCAATGTTCAACATAGAGGTAAGATCATTTACAACAACAGACCATCTTCTAAATATTCTTAATCCATTTTAATGGAAGAACACCAACCTGACCTCATTCATCCTTACTGCCCACAAAGAACTCTGATGTCCGTGGACTTATAACTGTTTTAACCAGCCATTTGAGACAGAAGTGCATAGTTTTTCGGTGACAGGCTTCAACTTATGGAACAAATTCCCGCTCTACGTACGGTTTACCCATAGTTCGAATATTTAAAAAGATTTTTAAAAACGGCTTGTTTTCTGAGGCCTTTTAGAAATTTGAGCTTTTTATTATTTTGTTTGCTTTTGTTTTTTAACTTGTTTTTCTATTTTTCATTAAGTGCTTGATTTGCCATGCCAGTTGATCTTTATAACTCTGTGTTTCATTGATCAGGTACAGGATCTGTCAAACCAGAGTTGTTTACCTAAAGATGAGATGGAGAGTGTTTCATTAATCAGGGAGATCGAGAAGTTTGGCTTGCTACCTGCAGTGTTCTGCCAAGCTAATCCTCTTTCACAAAGGTACAGATACTATATTTCTTTCCTAATTATTTGTTGTATTGATGTCATCTCCAGTAAAACAAATATAAAAATGGGGAAGAATTAAATCAACAGATAAGTAAAGCAAGCACACACAAGTCTGAAAATAAATGGATGAAGTTATTTACCGGTTTGTAAGAAAAAATGAAACCGTTTTCACACAGATACATATTTTAAACTACATACATTTGTCTATGAAAATATATTGAAATCTAAGTAAATGGTAATATTAAATGCTTTCATCATTCTTTGGTCATTTTTCACATTTCACATTTATTTATTTTACTTTAGAAATTGTATATTTGTCTACCTGTTTTATGGTAAAAGTTGTTATTTCTTTATTCTTATGCAGATTTCATATCAGGTTACTTTTAAATTTGATCACCCCAAATCTTACACATATTTTCCTTGGGCATTTCAAAGGAATTTCTGATGCCCCTTCATTGTTAAACTTAGACTTTGCTCAGTGTTTCTAGATATAGACCAAGTCTGTGTTTTGACATTCAGAGAACAAACATGTTCCAGGTTACCTCAGATGGTTCATAAGAAGATAGATGGTGAAAAGGTGCTGAAGGAGCTGCTGGAACAAAGGGACCCTGAGGAGGTGAGAGAACTCTGGGGGAAACTTCGACTGGACTGGGTGAAGAACTGGGACCAGAACTGCCAGACAGCTGTTCTCTTGTCCAGGCTGCAGCACATAGGTTAGGCACCAAGTCCAAACAACGCTAGAATGGCTCTGTGGCCCCACAGCGTACAGATACACAGCAAAGATTTCTCTCTTTTATCAGAGCTGACCTGCTGCAACCCTTCAGTGTTGTGGCGTTACCTGACTGCCTTTCATGACCAGCAGAAGCTACTTGACTGGATTCACAACCAAGGGATGTCCAGCTCGTCCTGTTTGCCAGACATAACTCCTGAGATGGTCAACAATAACACAGTGTGCAGCATCTTCTTCAAGGAGAACATCCTGGACCTTCTAGCTAGGTATAGTAGCTAATTTTAACACGTTATTTTATCATTAGCTTCTTGTGTTTTTGGTCCAAGTTGCTTTAAACAAAACCAATTGATTTTCAATTGATTTGCAGCATGCTTATTCATAAACGTACACATACACAGGAGTCCTATTTGGAAGGGTTGCCCTGTTATGGTCACATTTTAGAATAAGAGGCTGTAGTCTAGGGGTACAACAAGAATTTGGTTGTGTGGGGGGGATTTTTTTTTTCTTCAATGAGTGGATGTTTTGTCA
Source organism: Valencia hispanica (assembly GCA_963556495.2). NCBI lineage: Eukaryota > Metazoa > Chordata > Actinopteri > Cyprinodontiformes > Valenciidae > Valencia > Valencia hispanica. The sequence goes on from OY747706.1 coordinate 52,118,074, forward strand.
ACAATGTGTTTCTAACTTTCAAACGGAATAGTTTAAGCCCAAATCAGGGGCTTTATATTCATGAAAATAACGACAGGTTTGTGTATGCAGGCTGCAGGGCATCTTGCTCATACGTTTACCCTTTAAAAACTGACAGAAAATGTGAAAAACAAAATTATTGTTGACATAAATAAATTAAGATAAGATCAAACATATTAAGATGATAAAAATTAAAGATGAGAAGACTTATCCAGTCATAGCAGGGGAGATTATTATTTCCCCGTGGCAGCAGCAGCACCTTGTCCGCCCTCTCAGACCCACAACTCTCTCTGCATATTTTTCTGTGGTGAAAAAAAATCACCTTGGAACCCAGCCGTGGTCAGGTACAGAAATTATTTTCAGGTGTACGAATGGAATTAACCATGCCTTTGTAACCTGTGACAAACAGAAATAACTCAGAATCTCTTTTTTTTCCCACTTGGACACAGAATTTTTTGGCTTTCTGGGTGCAGATCCCTTTTATCATTCAGTCTATTTTAACTATTATTGCCCCCTGCCACCCCAGAAAAGGTGTGTTTATCCCAGAGGAGATGTCAGACGTGGAGCAGATGCTATGGCGGCTGACTCAGGCTGGGGGGTTGATGGCTTCATCCCCTCCTGTACCTCAGTACCGCTCCCCTGTGGACCTTGACCTTCACAGCGTCTTAATCATGTTCTGCCTGGACCATAGTCTTCAGTATCTGCTTTACACCTACCTGGAGCACTACAGGTATGTGACTGCTGTCAGTGATGTGCAGTCTGAACTAATTCAGCTACTTGTTTCTGTTATTGTACTGTGAAATATCAGCTTTGGTTCTCCTCTCCGCAGACTGACACCCAAAAACTGCCCTCCCTTGTTTGATCAAAAGCTGCTTGGGAGTCATCCCTGGTTTGAGATGATGGTGAAGACCCACGAGATAACCAGAGACCTTTCAGGTACCCACAGTGGCTGTGCTGCACTGAATGGACTAGAGCTTCTGTTCTCACATTACACACAGTGGGGCAAAAAAGTATTTGGCAGCCACCGATTGTCCAAGTAGTTGTCACACTTACAAAGATGACAGAGGTCTGTAATTTTCATCAACTGTGAGAGACAGACTGTAAAAAATCCAGAAAATCACATTTCATGATTTTTACAGAATTTATTTGTATAATGGTGCAGAAAATAAGTATTTATATATCTATATAAAAGACACCTGCCAACACCTTCAGTGTGACTCCAACTTCCACCATGACAAATACTGATGATGAAAATTACAGACCTCTCACCTTTATAAGTTACTTTTTGATCCCATTGTAGGTCATGGTTGTGAAATTAAAATGCCAACATAACAAAACAAATGTTTTGAGGTCTGTTTTCCATGTATTGAAAACTACATTCATTTTAATATCGTTATTGATGATACAACAGACATCTTTCATTCATCTTTAGGCACTATATAACTCAAAATTTAAATATCAGAAATAACGATATCTAAAGAAAATTCATGATCATACATTTTCTGTCTTTCTCTCTGTTTTTAGACTCAGAACCAGTGTTCCAGGCCAGTTTGACCAGTGCTCAGGTGCTGCTACCTGGCAGCCAGGCATCTCTGAACAGTCTGCTGTTCGAGGGACACAGTCTGCTGGCTCTGGCTTCCATCATGTTTGCTTATGGTGGAATTGATCAGGTAAATTCCTCAGTTGTCCAAATCACACCTCATGCCATAACTTACCATTTCTTAAAACTGTAACAGCAAGGCAGCAGTAATATACACAACACCACAGGACTACAGGAAACATGGAGATTAGTAAGACACTTTTTTATAAGCACTCTTCAGATCACTTACATTAGGGAGAGAACCTCAGAGGTGAGGGCAGAGTAACTGACTACCTTAGTCTCTATGGCAGAAAGGTGGGCTTGAAGGACAGAAAGATGGATGGGAGAAGATGATTTGAGTGAACAGGCTGGGATGTGAATCTGCAACAGTTGATGAGAAGCTGTTGGTCGTTTCCAACGTGCAAAAGAGTTCAGTAGTTAAATAAAACAGTCCCGACATTTCATTGTGAAATATGCTGCCTTAGCCGGTCAGTTTATTGGTCATAAATACCTCTGGACAGTTTTCTCATTGTATAGACAGATTATCACATCTCTAGCCTTCTCCCCAGAAACTCTGCACCCCCTGGACACTCTGCACTTTCCAAAACCTCCCGGCACTCTGCTTCTTGACTCTCTCTGCACTTTCGTTTTAAGCCCTATTTTGTGCCTTTGTAACACACGAGCTGTTTGATAGGAAACAGAAGTTCTTCTCGGAACATCTCCTAGCAACTTCAAGATTTCACTTTGTCAGCTAGCTTTTATTAAGCTTGAACCAGCCTTTCTGACTTCAGTCCCTGATTAATGTAGACATAACTTCACATTCTATATTTCATCATTCTTCATTACCTCATAGCATCCCCACATAACCTTCAACATTCCATCATATTACACATTACCTCATGTACTCTCATGAAAGAAAAATGTGTGGGTACGTACCATATTCCTACAACAGTCCCCCCTGTTTGGGCTCTTAATGCACCAAAAGCTAACTGAGTTAAATAGCTTGTTGATGTAAATAGCATATGCAACTAAAAATGATAAATGAGAAGATATGAGACAGTGAAGGCATACCCACACTTGTCAGGGCTAAATAAAACTTACGAAAAGGAACTAATAAAAATGTAACATGGATGACATTGAAATAAAGACTGTCAATCCTATGCCAGTGGTGATGATTCGTTGTCCCCTCACAATAGGCAGGATGCAACATGCCAATAAGAAAATAAAAATTAGTATTATGGTTGCACCAATTGCCCCCTTGATTAGCCTTTCCAGCTTTCCAATCCTCTAAATTTAGATCTAGTCACCCCCGAGAAAAGTCATTCTTACCAGCATTAATATTAAGTAATTGTGAATTCTTCTCAACCCATAGAGTAATCTGCATTTAATTTCACACATGGAGAATCTAAAAAAATAATGGTACACTGGTTCTGTTGTTAAACTCTCCTCTTTTACAGGCTTCTTGCTGTACTGCAGTGTTTCTCGAACTATGGGGCGAGCCCCACTAGTGGGGCGCAGAGGTATTGCAGGTGGGGCGTGACATCAATGGGATTTAAATAGTTTTTCCCCCCTAGATTCTGTCATTGTGAATGTTTCACTGCACTGTAAATTAAATCAACCAGCTCCCCCCTCTCACAAAATTAAACACACTCAAATAAATTAGCAATTGTGATCATCATTGTAAACAGAACCGGGACCTGGAACATCGGGCTGGGAGTTTGACGTTGGAATATATCGCAGCAGAACAAAACAAGCTGAAGTAGCCGCATTATCAGAGATTCCATCTACAAAATGTACAAATATCTAAAAAGATCAGGGAATGTTTCAGAGTCAGAGATGTCACATGATCAACCATGGAGGAAATACAGGGATGAGTATCTTGCTCTTTATTTATTTTATTTTATCTTTTTTTATTTTGTACTTTTGAAAGCTTTGTAAATTTGATAAAACTACAACTTTTATTTTCTCCAACTGTGAGCTGAAGTGCTACATATAGCAACTACTGACAGCATATATTTCTGAGCCGGTTTTATACCAGTGCGCAACCCCTTTTTCCAACTAATTTATACCCTTAAAAACTTGTAGACTAACTCGGCTATTTAAATAAATAAAACACTTTAAAAATCAGGCGTGGTCACCATTCTGTTGGGGCGATAAACGCAGGCGGGGGGCTTGTGTATGCTCCTTTGTCCAAAGTGGGGAATGATAAAAAAAGTTTGAGAAACACTGCCGTACTGAAATGCACTCTTCAAATGTATATTTTTCTGGTACTACAATTGGAGCTACTCCTGGTTTTTCTGAACACATAATGCACTCACTGAGGTCATTTCTTTTGTTGTGTACCATGCCTATAAATGCCAACTATTTTGATTAGCTTTTCCCACAGGTCATCTTCCTTTGGCCTAGGCCGTCTCACTCTAGGGACAGCTATATTTATTTCCTTTTGCAGTTAACCCAAATCGGTCTGTAATTAGGGTTGTTAATATTCTGATATTGTGATCCTTTAATTGCATCAAGTCCCCAGACTGTTCTGGGACGTCACATGGCACAGTGGTTTAAGATGGGCCCCCCATGTTCAGAGGCCTTAGTCCTCGATATGGTTGTCCCAGGTTCGATTCCGACCCAGGGACATTTGCCGAATGTCTCTCCCCCCGCTTCTCTCCCCTTTCTGTAAGCCTATCCACTTTCAATAAAAGACCACTGTGGCCACAAAACCATAAATAAATAAAAAAAGGACTGTTCTGTTGTGTGTTACTCTGTTATCCACCTGTTTGCAGTTTTAGGTGTGGTGCCTTGTTTTAAAAGTAACCCTTGCTTGTTGTTAGTAACTGGTAAATACCTAGAAGTGGCAGCTGTTGTTGGTTTTCCTGGAGCAGTTATTGGGATATTACTTTGTGTTTGTCCAGGTGTTGTGATTCTGTGTTGCTGCTGAAGAAGGAGCAACGTCATCTGATCTCTAGCCTTATTCTCTTTTTTATTTTGGTATCTTTTTTCTTAGTTTGTACAGTTGTGGCCAAAAAGTTTTGAGAATGACACAAATATTAGTTTTTACAAAGTTTGCTGCAAAACTACTTTTAGATCTTTGTTTCAGTTGTTTCTGTGATGTACTGAAATATAATTACAAGCACTTTATACGTTTCAAAGGCTTTTATTGACAATTACGTGACACTTATGCAAAGAGTCAGTATTTGTGGTGTTGGCCGTTCTTTTTCAGGACCTCTGCAATTTGACTGGGCATGCTCTCAATCAACTTCTGGGCCAATCCTGACTGATAGCAACCCATTCTTTCATAATCACTTCTTGGAGTTTGTCAGAATTAGTGGGTTTTTGTTTGTCCACCCGCCTCTTGAGGACTGACCACAAGTTCTCCATGGGATTAAGATATGGGGAGTTTCCAGGCCATGGACCCAAAATTTCAACGTTTTGGTCCCCGAGCCACTTAGCTATCACTTTTGCCTTATGGCACGGTGCTCCATCGTGCTGGAAAATGCATTGTTCTTCACCAAACTGTTGTTGGATTGTTGGAAGAAGTTGCTGTTGGAGGGTGTTTTGGTACCATTTTTATTCATGGCTGTGTTTTTGGGCAAAATTGTAAGTGAGCCCACTCCCTTGGATGAGAAGCAACCCCACACATGAATGGTCTCAGGATGCTTTACTGTTGGCATGACAGAGGACTGATGGTAGCGCTCACCTTTTCTTCTCCAGACAAGCCTTTTTCCAGATGCCCCCAAACAATCGGAAAGAGGCTTCATCGGAGAATATAACTTTGTCCCAGTCCTCAGCAGTCCATTCACCACACTTTCTGATCAATCTGTCCCTGATGTTTTTTTTGGAGAGAAGTGGCTTCTTTGCTGCCCTTCTTGACACCAGGCGATCTTCCAAAAGTCTTTGCCTCACTGTGCGGGCAGATGTGCTCACACCTGCCTGCTGCCATTCCTGAGCAAGGTCTGCACTGGTTGCACTCCGATCCCGCAGCTGAATCCTCTTTAGGAGACGATCCTGGCGCTTGCTGGACTTTCTTGGATGCCCTGAAGCCTTCTTAACAAGAATTCAACCTCTTTCCTTGAAGTTCTTGATAATCCTATAAATTGTTGATTTAGGTGCAATTTTAGTAGCCACAATATCCTTGCCTGTGAAGCCATTTTTATGCAACGCAATGATGGCTGCACACGTTTCATTGCAGGTCACTATGGTTAACAATGGAAGAACAATGATTTCAAGCATCACCCTTCCTTTAACATGTCAAGTCTGCCATTCTAACCCAATCAGCCTGACATAATGATCTCCAGCCTTGTGCGAGTCAAAAAAACTTAAGCAGCAACTTTTCCAATTTTCAATATTTATGTAATTCTCAAAACTTTTGGCCACGACTGTACACCCAGCCTCTGGAGTTACTCTATTATACGGGATCTGTTTTTTGGATTTCTTTCTGAAAGACTGTGGTTTACTAAAATGGCATTTTGCTCAGCTGAGGACTTTGAGATACTGCTCCAGAGAATTGAAACGATTGAGACAAAGTTACTTCATCTTCTGATTAATTTTGAACTAAACACTGGATATGGAAATGAGACAACTTTACCGATGACTACACGCAGGGAGGAAGAACCTGGCAGCCCGGTGTTATCTCACTCCAACAGTTTCGCACAGAAGCCACAGAACAACGCTACTCCCTCAGCCAAAGGGCGCTTAACGGGTGGAACACACAGTTTGATGAAAAGTGGCCGCCTTTAAAGCGCACTGAACCTACACCTGCTTTTTCTGCTCCGAGGAAGAATGATTCGCAGCCCTCTGTTCCCCAAAAGATGACGCAGCCCTCTGTTCCCCAAAAGATGACCCAGCCCTCTGTTCCCCAAAAGATGACGCAGCCCTCTGTTCCCCAAAAAATGACGCAGCCATCAGTGCCCCCAAAGACAACGCAGCCCCTGGGACCAGTCAAGGTCCCTAGGAGAAATCCATCCACATGAAGCGGACACATAAGAAAGTAAGAACCCCCCCCCCCCCCCAGCAAAAGTTCTCATCATACATGACTGATTAATTAATGGGATCAAAGATTTTTGTAGCCGGAACACTGTCGTTATCAGCTGCCCCAAGAATATAGTGAGAGAAATATCAGCATCTGTTCAAGGTAAACCAATGTTATCTCAACAGAGCTGGACTGAGACTCTTGACCTCAAATATTTTCTGTTACCTTAACTTGATAAAACACCCAAAAGCTGACCTCAAAGCACAGCCCGTGGATACTATCAGAGAACAAACATTTCCCCACATACACCAAGTAAAGATTACATCACCAGCACAGACAGATGCACAACGCTCAGAGATTGACAAAAAACAAACACTTCCTACATCACCAGAAGTGAGGAAAGACGTGCATCGCTTAGCAAAGCATTCTTCAAGTATTCTGATGTCATCAAGACTCATCGATACCCAATGACTCTGCGTTTAAAGATTTCTCAGATAGAGTGAAAGCACAAATTAGAATTAGGTCACAACTAACAATGAAACTTGGACTACCTTAAACTTCTGGGACTAACACTGGATGTACTCTGCCCATGCCCCAACTGGTAGTAACAGACATCTGATATAGAAGGGAACCAAACAGTAATTACACTCTCACCTTCTCCCAGAAGTTGTCCGGCCTCCCGGAAAGAATCATTCAAGTCTTTATAAGCAGCAAAAAACTAAAGAATTAAGCCAAATGCTCTCAAATTAAACCAAATTTCTAATGGATCCCCAGCAGACGTGCCAACCTGTACGCATTTTGCATAGCAGGTACGCAATTTGACATCTAAACACGCTGGTTCCACCAGCCCCTCTAAACTACGCAAAAGGCTGTGGATATCTGAGTTCTGTGGCGAATGTACACGTGCGGTACTCATGTCTGACAACACGGTGCAGCAGCGTGGTGAAGAAGTTTCAGCCAATCATTGTAGAAAAGCAGAGAATTGAGTCTACCCAACCTATAGCGTAACATCCCCGCCTCTCCGACTCTCTTCCGCACTCGCTACTGCGATTGCCGCTTAAAAAGGTAAACTGTGTGTGAGTGTCAGCGGTCCTACCAGCTTTTGGCAAATGTGAACCATTAGGCGTAACGTTACTTTCACTGTGTAAACATTCGAGCCGAAGTCTAAGTGAAAAAAATGAAAGGAAAAACAATGGCGAGGTGTTTTTTCTTAGCAAATCTATCGATCAAGAGAAAGATGAGGCAGCGGTGCATGTGCGTGTATGTCTATTTTAGCCTTTATATATGTCCATTGCAGATATAATAGGCCTGTATATAAGGAGGAATGTGATTATTTATACAGTTTAAACATGTAGCCAACAAATCTTTTGCAGCAAGTTTTGCAACCAGTGCAATGGCAGATGAGGGAGAGGAAGACAGGGACGGACAGGGCAGCAGCAGACCTGCCAAAAAGAAGAAGGTCCATGTTCCCCAGAAGTTTTTGATTAAATATCAAGAACAGTGGCTATGCTTGCGACCTATATCATGCATTGTGCACAGTGTGCAATTATGATGTGGACATAAGCCACCAGGGAGCACAGGTAGTGTATAAATTAGCCCTGGTGATGTGCATATGTGCTGTAAGCCAATTTAACTATTACATTCATAAAAACAAAAACACCTATTGCAATATAAAAATTAAATTATCATTAGAATTGAATACAAATAATTTTTTTGGTTTTATTGTTTTTCTTATAACCAATGGCTAGAAAGCCAGTGAAAGGGGAAATTGCCGCACGCAAAGCAATTGATCTAATTCTAATTCCACTCAACATTCCTAGAATTAAATCAATTCAATTCCGTTTATTTATATTGCGTTGATTCACAACAGATGTCATCTCACGGCACTTTACAAGAGAAGACAGAGCAGAGACGCAGAAAGAACAGAAGATCTGAAATAAGAGTACTTTCTATATTAAGGAAACTAAAAAGTTGATAACAGGACACAGTGGATGTTCAGTTACTGGGAGGATCATCCCAGTCGATGCCCCCCGTCCAACAGGGCATTCCAGCCAAGCAGGATACCAGACCAGGTGTACCTTCTATAGAGAGAAAAATACTGAGAGAAAACAAAGTTAACAGTTGAAATAATGGCATATAATTCAACTGGAGAGTAGTAGAAAAGAAAGTAGCAGAGTCAAGAATAATGGTCATTCTGTCCTCCAGCAGTCTGAGCCTATAACAGCATAACTTTAGAGATGGCTCAGGATAATCTAATCCTTTCTAACTACGTTTGATCAAAAAGGAAGGTTTTAAGCCTGGCCTTAAAAGTAGTGTCTGCCTCACGGACTAATTAGAACCAAACATGGGGAAGCAGCTTTCATTTTCTATGCTCCTCTAATCTGGAACAAACTTCCAGACAACTGCAAAGCAGCTTAAAGCTGCTTAGAATTCTTTTAAATCACAGCTAAAAACTAATGTTAAGAGCTACCTTTAAGTATTGTGTTTTCATGTATTATATGTTTTGTGTTTGCTTCTTGCTTTATTGCTGTTTTTACTTTATATGCTTTGTTTGTGTTTTACTGCTATTTCTATTTTACCCCCTTATCATGTAAAGCACCTTGAATTACCTTGTTGTTGAAAGTGTGCTATACAAATAAAATTGCCTTGCCTTGCCTTGTGATTAGATATGCTGGGGGAGTGGGAATAGGAGGGAGATTTGTTACAGGTATCCAAATGATTTGAAAACTACCGTCACTCTCCTGTATCTCTGGGGCCTGTTCAGCTTCCTTAAGGATGTTCGTTTGTCTATTTATGTTTTTACTGAATGCTGGTTTCCTGGCTGATCTGGTGTGGTGCGGCATGGTTTTATCATACTTAACTTGTCTGAGGCGAACTGCTCCTCCTATCTGCTGCCTTTGTGAATGCTCTGGTGATTTGACGTCGTCTCCCACACTCCTTGGATTCATCTTCACCTCCTCCAGGACTAGCGCCTTCAGTAACAGCAATCCCGCAATCACCCAACACAGAACAGTTATCAAACCCACAATGTTTTTCTTCATTTTTAGCTTTTTCTGTCTCCTTCCACTGACTGGCACTTTCCTGAAATGCTTTTTCGACTTTTGTGCAGTGGCTCGGATCATACCACAATGAATATGGAGAGCAGTTTGTGTTGCTTGAACCACGAGCAATTTTTGCCTTCAATGTAACATTCACACGTTCAACCATTCCCTGGCTCTGAGGGTGGTAGACAGAGCCCAGTCTCTGTTTGATTCTCAACTGCTGTAAAATACCTTTAAACACTTTGTGAACAAATGCTGGACCATTATCGGAAGAAATTTCTGATTGTATTCCAAACCAAGTCACATCTTCACGAACCAGAAACTTCACTACAGTTTCTACTCTCAGATCCTTAGACAGAATTGCTTCCACCCATCGGGTGAAACAGTCAATAAATGCGAGCCTGTACCGTTTTCCCCTCACTATTTTCAACTTGTCAACGTAGTCAATGACAAGATGAATGGATCTTCTGGAACTGGAATGTGATCTGCTGATGTTTTTATGCCTTTGCGGACACTGTTCTAAGCACAAACACGACATCTGTTTAATACTTTGTCAACCACAGCTTTCAAATATGGTGACCAATAACCTTGGTGATTCAGTTTTCTCATGACGTTAGCTCTACCACGATGATCGATGCCAGGACATTCTGATATCAAAATGGTCAGTAATGAAATTAGTGCTACAATCAGACCTTCATGTGACCTCCACAAACCGTTAGCATCTTTTGATGCACTTCTCTGATGCCACATGTTGTTCTCTCTGAGTGGCATTTTCTTGTATCTGAATGATGTCCTCAGGTGTGACAACTGGTTCTACCGAAATGACTGGACTTAGAATAGAGATTCACATTTAGAAGCAAATTTTGCTGCCTCATCTGCCGTGGTACATTACTACGTCAGTGTTATCTTTACGGTGGGCAGGGGCATTTAGTCACTGATAGTTTTGAAGGAAGCATCATTCCAGAAATAAGCTTGTTTATTTGTTTCCGGTGCTGAATGGGACTTTCATCTGTCTTCTTGAATCCTCTTTATTTCAAAACACATTACCAAAGAGATGGGAAACATCGTGGGCGTAAGCCGAATCACTGTTGATGTTTGCCGTCTTTACCTCAGCTAGTTTGCATGCTTCAGTCAGTGCTTTTAGCCCAGCTAGTTGGGCTGAGCATGGTTGTTCACATTTCTCTGCTTTTAATGTTTTGAATTCGCATTTTATATTTGTGACGACAGCATAGCGTGCATGATTTCATGAAAAAGTTCTATAACATCTGTCTACAAAATAGGTTACATCAGAATTTTCAAGCAGTGTAGACTCCAAATCTGGTGTATTTCATTGACTCAGGTTGCATTCATGAGGTTCGCATTCAAATTCAAATGCAACAACATTTGCAGGATTAGTTGTTAAGCATCTCTTTCTGTTACATCTGGATAGGTCAGTAGTGGCATATATTATAAACACCTCGATTGGTGTACTACAAACAATCCTTGATTGAGCAGCTATGTGATTTTGTGATTGGTGTAGATGATAATTGGGTACCCCATCATGGTCATTGAAGCTTTTTCATATACATAATGCACTGCTGCTAATCTTTGGTAGCACGGAAGCCAATCTTGAACTACATTATCGAGTTTTACACTATAGTAGCCCAATGTTTGTTTTTGTTGGCCACTGCATGATTCCTGCATCAGAACTGCTGAGGTGTACACGTTTTGTCGATTGGCTACATGGAGTAGAAATGGCTTTGTGCAGTCTGGCATGGCTAAGCACGGTGCAGTTTGCATGTCACGTTTGATTGTCTCAAAAGCTATTTTAGCTTCATTTGTCCATTTTAGCTGTGCTTTCAGTGAATCAACACCTGCATCTTTCATTATTTGTCTAAGCGGCACACTTTTTTCAGCATTCTATGTGTAGGCCGCTAAAGAAAGTGAAATGTGTTTCATTTATTAAATTACTGAATGAATGCAGAGAAAACTGAATTACATTTCTGCATGCAACAAAAGTATTTGAAGCTTCAGAAAAAAAGATGTTGGGTTTAAGCTTTCGAGTAAAACACTCAATGTCTATTTGAGTCCTTTTTGTATTTCTAAAAAAAGAATCCCCAAAGTTAAATTATCCACCGCCAGCAAACCAAAAATGCCATCTTCTCTGTGTGCCGTCATCATTGACAGTCAGCTGTCAACCTGAATAATCAAAGGAGTATTTCACTGAACATTGAAAAAATATGAAAATATGCATTTAAAATATTTATTATACTTGGTTAATGTGATTTCTGTGCATAAGCCTCAGCACACAACGACTGCACATCAAGGCTGTATGCCGTCAGCTTTACACAGGATCGTAAGCTGTCATCTGTAAGGCGTGCGCGATGTCTGCTTTTAATAAAGTTCATTTTGGAAAACACCTGCCCACATACATATGTGGATCCAAAGATCGACAGGACTCCAAATGTATATTGTTTATGTTCACATATACTTTGGGGACCGCATTACAAGTTTGTCCGATTTGGGGAGGTTTTCAATTTCACGCCATCTGTGACGCTGAGTGAGAACAGCCTTCTGACGGGCAACATCTTTAAGGTCTGTTGTCAAGCTTTTAAACTTGGACACCCATATGTCTTTGTCGGCTATGTCGGCCAGTTTCATCTCAAGATCAGGTTGACTCACAGGTTGCCAATGCAGTTGTATTCAACAGGGATGGATCGAGGCTTAGAGAAGTAACAAGGAAAGATAATGTGGGTTTTTCCTCTCTAAACTCGCAGAATTGGTTCCCAAATTATATTTGCATTGCGATGTTTGCAGAATATAAATACTCAGAATTTATCATGTGAACTCACTCAAATTGGGGAAGTGGGACAATGTTCCTTTCTGTTAATCTCTGGCAAGCACTGTGAACTTGAGCTCGAATGCCGAAACCTCCTCCAAAATGTGCAGAGCTGTTCGTCCTCTCCCCTGAAGAGCTGTGTTCAGCTTGTTCAGGTGCACTGTCATGTCTACCATGAAGTGTAGCTTTTCCAGCCAGCCTTGCTGTTCCAGCTGAGGAAATGTGAGCCCTTTGCTGCCCAGGAAACGTTTCACTTTTTCCAGACAGGACAAAGCGTTTTAAGCGCCTCCCCTCTGAACAGCCACTGGACTTTGTTATGCAGCAGGAGATCAGAATATGTGCTTTCCAGCTCGTCCAGAAAAGAACAGAACTGATGGTGATTTAATATACATATATGAACTACAAAAACACTTAATTTCCCTCTGGGATCAATAAAGTATTTTTGAATTGAATTGAGTTTGAATTAAACCTTTTGTCATTATTTATTGACAATCTGAATGACAACATTCATTACTTCTGTGCATTCCGGAGGAAATGTTTGAGCATAGAGTGCCTCTTGGTGCAGGATGCAGTGAAAAGTCAGCAGCCGTCCAGCGACTTCTGCAGTAAAGCCACGAAGACCTTCTGCGCTCCTGTCATACTTGGTGCCCCATCAATAGCTACTGACACCTGGTGGGTGGTGTTTATTTATTTGGCTCTTAAACAATTCAAGACAGCCTCACATATGTACAAACATATGTTTGAAGAAACACTTGTAATATAACTTCACAAATGCAGACGATCTGTTTCACAAATGCTCACAATCTGTTTCACAAATATAATTTTGAGGGAAGCTTCAAATATGAACTCACAGATCATACGAATCGCTATATGTGCATTTATAACCACTTCTCATTTGCGAATCTGTATTTGTGAGAGAATTTTGTGTGGTGAATTTTGAGACTGTTGTAACGTTGCAGGTCAACAAACGTCACCATTGGCTAATTAATCTGTAAATCGAATTTACGATTCTGATTGACAGATTCGTCAGATAACCAGATGTCTTCGTTTTCAGCGAATCGTCTGGCTCCTTTATAAAAGAGTTCTGACACTCCCATAGACTTTGATTGAAAGAATTGAATGCGGAAATCACGTGGGTCATGCAGCTGCAGTTCCAAACAGCGCGCAACATAATTGACCCCAGTTCATCCTCTGCATTTTGGAACTATTTTTCTGGTAAGTTAATGGAATCACATAATTTTTTAGCATTGAAAAGCATTAGCTGACTCCTCCGTACCTAAAATAAGTCAAGGGTGATATTTAATGTAGCCAGTTTTGGTTAATTAACTGTGTTAATGAGCTAGTTGTAGTTTAACTGCAGCTAGCTAATTGTGAGTAGCAGGGGTCTGGAAAAGCTTGACGAGCTATTGACGGGTTTATTTCAGTATGTCAAATTCTGCTTTTTAGAAATATTCACCACAGTTTGAAATAGGATATACACTTTTATATCTCTTATTCATTTTAATGGTGTTTTTGTTTTTTTGTTTTTGTCTAAAATATATCTGAGTTGCTGGTCGCTGTATCAACTGACTTTCGTGCATCAGAGATGGAAGAATAAATGGAGATACTATCAGTAAAGAAAAATGTGATTGTGAAGATGAGAAATTATTTCTTTATTTTTCAGTTCAACCACATCAGAACTGACTGCAATGAACTGCTGAAGCATGTGGCACACAGGATCACCAAGGTAACAAGATATGTTTTCTTTTTTTGTGTTCTCCAAAATAATAAGAGCTGAATCAAGACATATGAAGAAAGGTATTTGAGCAACATAACCTTTATAAAGTTGATATTTACTGCAGAACTGTTCATTTGCACTTGTTTTATGAAATTATCATTTGTAATCATTTGATTAAGTAGAGATTACAATCTTTTTTAGCACACAAGAATTGAAGAATCATTAACAATACCAGCCTAAATAAACAACTGTAGAAGAGTAACTAAAAAAGTATTTTTGAGCTATTACAGGTAACACTGCATTCATGTCCATCCTCCTGTTTTCAGATGAGTTGCTGAACGCAGAGCTGATCAGTGATCAGGTTGGTGGAACTTCCCAGTTCTGTCAGTGATGGAGTGATACATAAGTTGGTAAGTAGAGTGCTGGAGGTGGCTGGGTGGTGATGGGGAGGCTGTCAAAATCAAAATGATCAGAAATTACTTTATTTCATACCAAAGCTAATGCATGCATTGCAATCTTTTTTGTTTTATTCCCTGAACATGCCAAGACTATGATTAAAATAACATATGTAGAATCAGTGAAATTAAAATAGAAGGGACAAAAAAATCTCTGGCTGAGCTTGGCCTGGTGATGCTGTCCGTCCGCTGCGACTATCGGTTGGGCGCCACTGAAGTGGGGCAGGGGTGGGGCGCTGGGATGTTGGCAGTGAAAATTGGCCTAGGGTCGTGGCGGCCGACCACGGCCCCCACAGTGACGGGGGCCCCTTGTCAGGTCCCTGCTGGGGGATGGAGAGCCCCGGGTCCATGGACCGGCCTGGCCTGGGGCAGCCGGTTGCCGGTGGGGCCCGTGGGCTCGTCACTGTTGCCCCCCGGGCCCCTGCATCGTACCCGCTGGACGTTCCCCTGTGGTTCTCCTCTGCTTCTCTCTTGGGGGATGCGGTCGGCCCCGCCCTGGTCCGCCTGGTGCTCTGGGGGTCCTTTCAACGTCTTGGCTCCGATCTCCTTCATGTCTGCATTGATTCCTGGGAGACGGATTGATGCCTGCTCACACCAGCTATCGAACACTCTTATGCTCACACACACATAGGTGTGCGGTCTCCGGTGTTTACAGATATATTCTTGGGCGGAGGTTATCATTACTAGATCTTGATTAATCGCTACCATGAGTTTTTCTGTGACATTGTTGTTGTATTTTTACGTCAATTTTTGTGTGATGTGGTTGTATAGTTCTTAGTTCACAATGTTTGTTTTGTTTTGTCAATATTCCTTTTTCGTTTTTTTTTCACATATTCATTCATTTTTCACATATATATCAAGTGGAGTACTATAGCAAAAGCTGTAGTGGTCCGCTTGTGAAAGTAATTCTGTTGGGCTTCTACTTGGCACTCGGACACCAATTCTGAGCTCCACACTGCCAAACAGGACACGTTAAAATAAAAATTAAAAAAAGCCCCGTATTGGACAGCACTTTCCTTTCTCTCTTTCCTATGAAAGATCTGTTTTGCTGCCATTAGTAGTCTCAGCCTGATGAATCTGGTGGTTTTTGGAGTTTTGTTGCACATCATGACATGCAGATGCTTTCCAACAGGCTAGCTTTTCTCTCTAAAGTGGCAATGGTATTTGGGAGCTCTGTGAGAGATGCACCAGACGTTGTTAGGAAATGCTCCTCCACTTTCTGGACCAGATCGAAGGCCTCGTGAGCCAACCATTTCCTTATTCTTTCTGCGTCTTTAGGGAAGCCATACGTTCTGATCCCTTTCTTGGACCGATTGCTGCATCCAAATGCATCACAGCCAGTCTTGTTAAAGCAATAAACCTATAAAGGTATTATTTAAATATACATTTTATACATATGAACTGTTGTACAAAACCAAATATAGTGATATGTATAAATACATTTTAAACTTTTCTTTTGTTTCACCCTAAACATCTTGATTTGTAATTTAAATTTTTTACCCACTAAGTCCTTCAAAGCAAAACATTTTACTAATTAACTGTTTCTCTATTGTTTTCAGGAAGGTCACCAGTGGTTGATATCAAAGGGAGCTGCAGTTAATGATACCAAGGATGAACCTTCATTAGGACTTCAGCACATTTCCCAAATTTGATCCATGCAGTGTATTTGTACAGATGCAATGACTGTGAGAATGATAGTAAAAATACTTCATTAAAGCTTGTTTTAAATTTTGCATAATATTGTTTAATAAAAAGTTTAAAAAGTGTATTGTTTTTTCCACAATTAAAGTGCCCCTGGCATGAAATGTGCATTTTTTTTAGTTTTTTGGTCATATTTTTTAGTTTCCCCAGCCTGCCTATGTCCCCTAAGGGGTTATAATTACTGATTAGTGTTTCCTTTGTCCCCGGGTATGTCTGCCTACATAGTGAAATTAGCACTCAGAAACGGGCTGTTTTGCAGTTCGGCATATGACCACACGTTTCGGCATATGTCGTCACTGAGTTCCAGCCAATTACCCCCTTCTCTGAACTACACTCTCCAAGTCCCTCCCCCCGCAGCGCGTATTACAACCTAAACAACGAGAGCTACGGTAAAAGGCAAACAACAAACCGACAGCATGGAGTCCAGACCGCATCGACACTGTCCTCCCCACTGAAAAGCTTTTGGATGGACTTTATTTATGCAGGGAATGTACCCGACCGACTCCCGAAGTGTGTGGTCGTTTGTGGCAAACATTTCTCTGACGAATGTTTTATTAACTTGGGAAAATACAGCAGTGGATTCACAGATCGTCTTAAACTTTTACCAGGATCAATACCAACCCTCCGTGAACCAGCAAATACCCCTATACAAGTAAGTATATTTCCACAATAATGTCCTTCAGCTGTTTTATACCAGTGTTTCCCAAACATGACGAATCTGTGGCGGTACGCCACAGATTAAACTCCGACCGCCACAGATTCAACACGACAATAAAAATAAATAATCAACTCCAACCGTCACATATCGCATTTCATTTATATTTTTTAAGCTATTTAAGACGTATTAATTCCCTGCTCTCTCTTCGTCTCTCTGTCACTCACGTCTCTCTCGCACAAACATGCATACACACACACAGAGACAGCCCCTCCCCTCCGTGCACAGCACGTCTGTCTGGATCACCTGTGGAAGACGTCCTCTACCTTTCTGGTTCCTCCTTAGGTGCCTCACTGTCCGGGTCAGATTCCGGATCAAATTGAAACGCCATTACATAGTTACAGTAGCCGATAACTGAGCCATTACTGTCATGGTGAAGCTAGAGACCTAATGGGGACGGATGGATGTGTGGATGGATGATCAAATATTTTATTAGGCCTGTAATTTGTAAACAGATTATTGTTCAACACACAATATAATAAGATCTAAACCTAATTACATTTCATACATATTGGAATTTGGGCAATTTGTTGTGCGCAAATGCATGTCTGTCAATGTTTCATCAGATGCGGACGTTAGAGACTCAATTGACAATAGAGGCGCATGGCCTGGGCCCCGCCCACCCAAACTCGGTCGTTCTGTGCTAATGCTAAAAGAAGGGCCACCTAGTAGGGGCTGCAATTCTACAACAAGGCTGAGTTACGGCAAACGATCCTTTGATACAGTATTAAGGTACTTCGAGTGTGACTAAAAAGGGCTCAAACGTCGCTGGGAATTTCATGCCAGGGGCACTTTAACACACTTATTTTTTACATATACTGGTTTTAACATTATCAATGAATTACTATTTACTGTAGTCAGGCTACTCCTCCCTGGGCTGCCACCTTATCGTGGTGGAGGGGTTTGAGTGTCCCAATGATCCTAGGAGCTATGTTGTCGGGGGCTTTTGCTCCTGGTAGGGTCACCCATGGCAATTTGGTTCTAGGTGAGGGATCAGACAAAGTGCAGCCCAAAAGACCCCTATGAAGAAAACGACAGATGGACTCAGTGTTCCCTCGCCCGGACGCGGGTCACCGGGGCCCCCCTCTGGAGCCAGGCCTGGAGGTGGGGCACGTTGGCGAGCGCCTGGTGGCCGGGCCTTTACCCATGGGGCCCGGTCGGGCTTAGCCCGAAGAGGTAACATGGGCCCCCCTTCCCATGAGCTCACCACCTGTGGGAGGGGCCATAGGGGTCGGGTGCTGTGCAGGATGGGCGGCGGCCAAAGGCGGGGACCTTGGCGGTCCGATCCTCGGCTGCAGAAGCTGGCTCTCGGGACGTGGAACGTCACCTCTCTGGTGGGGAAGGAGCCGGAGCTGGTGTGCGAGGTTGAGAGGTTCCGACTGGACATCGTCGGACTCACCTCGGCGCACGGCTCTGGCTCTGGAACCCGTCTCCTCGAGAGAGGTTGGACTCTCTTCCACTCTGGGGTTGCCCCCGCTGAGAGGCGCCGAGCTGGGGTGGGCATACTTGTTGCCCCCCATCTCGGCGCCTGTACGTTGGGGTTTACCCCGGTGAACGAGAGGGTAGCCTCCCTCCGCCTTCGGGTGGGGGGACGGGTCCTGACTGTTGTTT
Source organism: Valencia hispanica (assembly GCA_963556495.2). Taxonomy (NCBI): domain Eukaryota; kingdom Metazoa; phylum Chordata; class Actinopteri; order Cyprinodontiformes; family Valenciidae; genus Valencia; species Valencia hispanica. Next base: position 52,136,692 of record OY747706.1, read on the forward strand.
GTGCTTACGCGCCAAACAGCAGATTAGATTACCCACCCTTCTTGGAGTCTTTGGAAGGGGTGCTGGAGAGTGCTCCTCCTGGGGACTCCCTTGTTCTGCTGGGGGACTTCAACTCTCACGTGGGCAATGACAGTGAGACCTGGAGGGGTGTGGTTGGGCGGAATGGCCCCCCCGATCTAAACCCGAGTGGTGTCTTGTTATTGGACTTCTGTGCTCGTCATGGATTGTCCATAACAAACACCATGTTCAAGCATAAAGGTGTCCATATGTGCACTTGGCACCAGGACACCTTAGGCCGCAGCTCAATGATCGACTTGGTTGTCGTCTCATCTGATCTGCGGCCGCATGTTTTGGACACTCGGGTGAAGAGAGGGGCAGAGCTGTCCACTGACCACTACCTGGTGGTGAGTCGGCTCCGATGGTGGGGGAGGACGCCGGACAGACCTGGAAGGCCTAAACGTGTTGTGAGGGTCTGCTGGGAACGTCTGGCAGAGTCTCCTGTCAGAAGGAGCTTTAGCTCACACCTCCGGCAGAACTTTGAACACGTCCCGGGGGAGGCGGGGGACATCGAGTCCGAGTGGACCATGTTCCGCGCCTCCATTGCCGAGGCGGCTGACCGAAGCTGTGGCCGCAAGGTGGTCGGTGCCTGTCGCGGCGGCAACCCCCGAACCCGGTGGTGGACACCGGCGGTAAGGGATGCTGTCAGGCTGAAGAAGGAGTCCTACCGGGTCTTTTTGGCTTGTGGGACCCCTGAAGCAGCTGATAGGTACCGACAGGCCAAGCGGGATGCGGCTCGGATGGTTGCTGAGGCAAAAACTCGGGCGTGGGAGGAGTTTGGAGAGACCATGGAAAACGACTTCCGTACGGCTTCGAAGCGATTCTGGTCCACCATCCGGCGTCTCAGGGGGGGAAAGCGGTCTGCCACCAACACTGTTTACAGTGGGGATGGTGTGCTGCTGACCTCGACGCGGGACGTTTTGGGTCGGTGGATGGAATACTTCGAAGACCTCCTCAATCCCACCGTCACGCCTTCCAATCTGGAAGCAGGGTTTGGGGACTTGGGGTCGGGCTCTCCAATCTCTGGTGCCGAGGTCGCCGAGGTCGTTAAAAAGCTCCTCGGTGGCAAGGCTCCGGGGGTGGATGAGATTCGACCGGAGTTCCTCAAGGCTCTGGATGTTGTGGGGCTGTGTTGGTTAACGCGGCTCTGCAATATTGCGTGGACATCGGGGGCAGTTCCCTTGGATTGGCAGACCGGGGTGGTGGTCCCCCTGTTTAAAAAGGGGGACCACAGGGTGTGTTCCAACTACAGGGGGATCACACTTCTGAGCCTCCCTGGTAAGGTCTATTCAGGGGTTCTGGAGAGGAGGGTCCGACGGATAGTCGAACCTCGGATCCAGGAGGAACAATGCGGTTTTCGTCCTGGCCGTGGAACACTGGACCAGCTCTACACCCTCAGCAGGGTCCTGGAGGGTGCGTGGGAGTTCGCCCAACCGGTCTACATGTGTTTTGTGGACTTGGAGAAGGCGTTCGACCGTGTCCCTCGGGGGGCCCTGTGGGGGGTGCTCCGGGAGTATGGGGTACCGGGCCCCTTGATACGGGCTGTTAGGTCCCTGTACGACCGGTGCCAGAGTTTGGTTCGCATTGCCGGCAGTAAGTCGGGCTTGTTTCCGGTGAGAGTTGGACTCCGCCAAGGTTGCCCTTTGTCACCGATCCTGTTCCTAACTTTTATGGACAGGATTTCTAGGCGCAGCCAAGGCGTTGCGGGGATCCGTTTTGGTGGCCTCAGGATCGGGTCTCTGCTTTTTGCAGATGATGTGGTCCTGTTGGCTTCATCGGAGCGTGATCTACAGCTTTCGCTGGAGCTGTTCGCAGCCGAGTGTGAAGCGGCTGGGATGAGAATCAGCACCTCCAAATCCGAGGCCATGGTCTTGAGCCGGAAAAGGGTGGGGTGCCTCCTCCGGGTCAGGGATGGGGTCCTTCCCCAAGTGGAGGAGTTTAAGTATCTGGGGGTCTTGTTCACGAATGAGGGAAAAATGGAGCGGGAGATCGATAGACGGATTGGTGGGGCATCTGCAGTTATGCGGGCGCTCTACCGGTCTGTCGTGGTGAAGAGAGAGCTGAGCCAAAAGGCGAAGCTCTCGATTTACCGGTCGATCTACGTTCCTACCCTCATCTATGGTCACGAACTCTGGGTGGTGACCGAAAGAACGAGATCACGGATACAAGCGGCTGAAATGAGTTTCCTCCGCAGAGTGTCTGGGCTCTCCCTTAGAGATAGGGTGAGAAGCTCAGTCATCCGGAGGGGGCTCAGAGTAGAGCCGCTGCTTCTCCACATCGAGAGGAGTCAGTTGAGGTGGCTCGGGCATCTGGTCAGGATGCCTCCTGGACGCCTCCCTGGTGAGGTGTTTCAGGCACGTCCCACCGGGAGGAGGCCCAGGGGAAGGCCCAGGACACGCTGGAGGGACTATGTTTCTCGGCTGGCCTGGGAGCGCCTTGGGGTTCCTCCCGAGGAGCTGGAACAAGTAGCTGGGGAGAGGGAAGTCTGGGTCTCTTTGCTTAGGCTGCTGCCCCCGCGACCCGACCCCGGATAAGCGGAAGAAAATGGATGGATGGATGGATGGATGTAGTCAGGCTAGAAGCACAATCAACTGGGTTATAGATGCATGAGTTCATAAGAAAATACATAATTATAGACCAAAAATAATTCATCCCAGGTCATCAGTCAATGCATAGACAGTCGCATGTTTTCCTCCAAGTTATTTAAAACTGGTTCAAAACATGTAACTTCGATCAGCCTTACATTCAGCTAATTTTCTATCCAACAGCAGGCAGAGAGAACACAGATTGAATGTCATCTGCTAGACATATAGGGTGTTTTAGGAGTAAATCCTGGGAACAGTAATATCCCATGCTTTGTTAAAAGATGAAGATCTGAAGGTAAGCTGGAACAAAGGTCTTAACCACTGGCATGTTTTAAGTGTATAGTAGGACAAGGTATAGCATTATCATGCTAGCATTCAGAAAACAGGCTATAAATGAGGTATTATTACTCCAATTTAGGGTTTCTTGTGGCACATAAAGTTATTAGACATCCTTATATTGAGCAGTGTAGTGCATTAATTTATCAATAAATATGATCGGTGATGTACATGTATTCTACAATGTGTTAGCACTCTCGTTTCCCTCTAAAATTTAGAACAGTGACTAATGTCTGTTCCTCTAGAAATGCTTTGATAAAAGAAAAATGCATAGGCTATTCAGTAAAAAGTAATCAGTACACATTATAAGTCAATAATGATCAAATTGACACACGGCGATAAGTAGCAATATGCATCAGTCTCAAACGGTAAGTAGAACATTTCGCCATGAGTCGCGTTTGAATTTCACGGCGCTTTTCTCCCAGTGAGGAGAAAATGTAAGGAGCCATACAATTGGCTGAAAACGAAGACATTGGTTAGCTGATGAATCTGTCAATCAGAATCGGAAATTTGATTGACAGATTCATTAGCCAATGGTGACGTTTGTTTACCTGCAACGTTAAAACAGTCTCAGAATTCACCACACAAAATTCTCTCAAAAATACGGAGAGATTCGTGAATGAGAAATGGTTCATAAATGCACATTTAGCGATTCGTATGATCTGTGAGTTTTTATTTTATTTTTGTTTTTTTAATCCCAAAAATCCCATTATTTTTCACCCAGTGCTCCTACCTAGTTCCAGTCCTGGGGTTCCGCTCTCCCTCTGCCAGCCCCGGGAGGGCCCCGCACTGAAACCCAAGACTCCTTCATACTTGGGCAGTGAGGAGGCCCTTCTTTTCACCTGATGGGGCGGGGTTTCCCCAGCTGGACGTAGCGCGTGGAAGGATCACGTTATTCCAGCCAGATCCTCCCCATCCCTTCAGGCGCCCCGGCCGGCCAGGAGGAGGCAGTATATAGCCCCAGGACTAGTGCATGTTTTTGTGGGAGTAGCTCACATTAGCTGCTCAAGGGAACACGGGGAGAACATGCAAACTCCACACAGAAAGGCCCTTTCGCCAACCCCACCCAGGGTGTGGGTGCCGATGATGCAGGGGAACAAACACACCCTCAGGACCCACAGCGTCCCCGGCGGTAATTGAACCCGGGACCTTCTAGAAGTTACATTACAATACTGAGTCATTCAGTATACTTGTGTTCAATCTCCACTGTGTGTTTCTGGGGTCCACACATAATTTTAAATTCAATAGTAGGGGGCATGATCAGCGAGGTTAATGTTGCCTATCTCACAGTTACAAACCGTATGGTAGTCTCTTTAAAAAAAAAAAAAAGTCTATTCGAGAGTATACTGTATGCGCATGGGAGAAATGAGTGTCATCATGGCTTGTTGGATGTAGACTGCTCCAGATGTCTATGATACCATATTCTGACTTGAGAACTGTAATTTTCCTTTGTAATGATGTTTGGGGAATTTGTTTTGAACAGTCAAGCCATGGATTAAGTTGCATATTCCAATCCCCCCCACAGATTAGTATACCAGTTGATTGTCCCATTAATTCAAACAGTTTTCTATAAAATGAGAAGTCACTGCCCGGTGGAGTGTATACATTAAATAGTGTTATGTGGACTCCATCCATTCTGCTCGTTATCAATGAATATCTCCCTTCTTTGTCTTTGTTTTCAGAAATAAGTTCAAATGGAACACACTGTGATATTAAATATGTCTAGCGAGAGTGGAGGCTATGTGCTAGGTGGAGGCCATAGACTATATATAATTGGACGAAGCCTCGGTGACGTCACCCATTGGTTTCTGAAGAGCAAAAATGAAGCCAAATGGGCTGTTCCCACCGCCGCCATCTTGTCTCCATCACGCGTTTCGTCACTCCCAGAAAATACAAAAATGGGCAAAGAGGTGGAGCTGAGAGTGGCGCTGTGAGTGCGGGGGCGGATGATTGACACTCTGAGCCAATGTAGCCAGGAGCTAGTCCTGGAGCTAATTGGAGCTAACGGAGGTTAGCGGGCACATTTAGCCTGAAAGCCGAAGGTAGACCAACTCTGCTACCCTCTTCCATCCAGGCTGTAAATACAATATTAAATCGGTAAGTTAACATTTAAATTGAAATTTATTCAAATGAAATGAAAATTAACTTAATGCAAGTTTTCAATAATATTTTTAACTTAGTTATTAATAGTGTATGAGATCTATTTAGTCTATGCATGAGATACATGATCAAGCTAAGTTAGTTAGGATAGTTCACATATTTATATTTATATTTGTTTTTTGCATTTAACGTAATTGTTAGTGATTGTACTACCATGTAGGATCTCCCAGTTAAAAAAACTGTTCCTACAGCTATTGTAGATTAGCAACAGCTAATATGAATAGTTTCGATCCTAGTCAATTCTGCAACTTATGAATTTTACTAATCATTAATTGAGGTCTGGAAAGGGATAAGTTGCACTTTTAGTAAGAAACTTGTGTTACTTTTTATATATTTTGTTTACCAGGTCACAATGGCTGCATGCCTGTCCTCCACAACAGCCAAACAAAGCAGAAAATGTAAGTACCTGTCTCCATCACTTCATGTAGATATTTAATAGTATTATACTTTCAACCGATAAGCCACACCTGTGCAACTTCTATTCATTATGATAATTTTTTTTCTCCATAGCCATTTGGATCATTGGAGACAGCTATGTCTGACATAGTTCTGAGAGAGCTGAAGAAACCATCGGAGGAAACCTCGGCCTCCCAGACGTCCGTATCTCCTGGTTTGGCTGGGGGGCTGAGGTGGAAAGGAGGAAGAGCAGCTCTAGATGTCCTCATCATCAGCTGTGGCGGAGATGACATGGGGATGGTCAGCAGTGTCCAGTTGGTTAACATGATGGAGGACCTGCACCAGCTTAACCTTCTCCACCCTCAGATGTCCATCATCTTCTCCTCCATCACCCAAAGGCATCGATGGAGGGCAGGTGTAAACCCAGCAAAAATAGAAAAGGCCAGGAAGTTTGTCAACAGTGTTATGGCTTCTTTTATTCCTAGTTTAAATGATGCCATCTTTACGCATCCTAACATTAGACATGACTGTCCTTTTGAACAATTGATGTTAAAGCAAAAAGTATAACTATAGCCCTGATTGTTATGTCTAATGTATTGTTGGTGTGTTGGTTTTTTTTTTATTTCAACAATTACATCTGTTGCCATAACTCTGTTGACAACTCTGCCCCCCCCAACCCCATTTTACTGTACATAAGTCTCTTTTGCATTCTGGCCCCCCTTTGTTTTTTTTATCTGTGTCCCTTTCTTTTATAGAATCTTGTGTTTAAGAAAATAAATGTTTTATTCTCTATAATGACTGAAAATTATTTCAACAGTATATAACAAGGGAAGAAATAAGAAGTCAACCAAGTAATTAATCAGCCAACTGCATTTTTGAATTTTATAAATTCCTTCAACATCTCAATATTAAAATAAACCTTGGCGTCTGCAATATTACAAAGCCAAATCATACTTCTTATACAAAACTGATTTTTTTTTCCTGAAATGGAAAAAATATCTGTGTGAAAGAAAAACAGAAACTTCTTCAAAAACAAAAAACGGACAGCACCTAAGGATATGAAAGAAGTGGCATTAAAGGTGATGCACATATATTGTTAAGTACTTCTCCTTATGATCTTCCTGTAGTTTTAGGCGATTGATATAATCTGTAAGGAAAAAAAATTGTATATTAAAAACAACTTCAAATTTCAACATTGCCCGTCTTAGTTGGAAACCAACTCACCACAAGACAAACATGCTGTAAACAAATGAGCACACAGACATAACACTTATGGGTGTATGTGTAAAAGTATATGACATATGACAGCATATCAGAAATGGTTAATGCCTTAACTGACAACTGTTATTAATGTTTAAAAAGTAAAATATCTCTGACAACAAAATATGAAATATGTCTGAAGTTAGTTGGGAAAAAAAGTAATAAAAAAAAAAAAAAAAAATGTACCTCTAAGATAAGGCTGCTTGGTCGACAACGGGTTGAGATGATCACATTCCTTATCTACTTTACATGTTAAAACCGTCAAAATAACGTGCACACACATTATATATATATATGTATATATGTGTATATATATATATATATATATATGTATATATGTGTATATATATATATATATATATATATATATGTATATATGTGTTATATATATATATATATATATATATATATATATATATATATATATATATGTATATATGTGTATATATATATATATATATATATATATATAATATATATATATATATATATATATGTAATGTGTATATATATATATATATATATATATATATATATATATATATATATATATATATATATATGTATGTGTATATGTATATATATATATATATATATATATATATATATATATATATATATGTATGTGTATATGTATGTATATATATATATATATATATATATATATATATATATATATATATATATAATAAATCAACATGTAGAGTAAATAAGAAATGTGATCATTTCAACCCATGTTCGACCAAACAGTCTTATCTTAAATGCACAACATCTTAACCTGTTCAGTTTGTAGTTTCCCATAGTGGTTAACTAGCTACTTTGCTAATTAAGGAGCTCAGCTGCAGGAGCTTCATCTACAAATTAACATACCGAAAAATTATTTTACTTACCGAAAAAGTCTGTGCAATCAGTACCACAGCAAGCCATCTTTCTCCAGTAAGTTCATGATTTATATCTAAACACTAATAAAGTTTACAGATACAACTGATGCTCAAGTTCAGAGAAGGGAAATGGCCAAAGTCTTAACGTGAATCCCAGGCTGAAGGCCTTCCCCGGAGCAAGCAGGAGGGGGTAAGCAGTCTATGGCGGCAAGCTGCTAGCCGCCGTTAGCCACCAGCCTTAGCGCTGACGGATCATCCGAGACATGTCAATCAAAAGGACATGCCCCTAATTATTCATAAAAAGGAGACAAGATGGTGCTGGGGGAGGGATTTTGCAATGGAGGAGGAGAAAGGGCAGTATTAGGGGAGAAGTTTTGAAACAGAGGAGTTTCAGAGATATTTCCGGTAATGTGGCTGATAGGAGCTTATCAACGGAGCCACCTTTTACAGCTAAATTAAATTAATTTCTTAACTGGCCTTTAACGCAACAAATGAAAGAACTCAACGATCAAGGACCCTACAGACAGTTATAAATCCTTTTTGAGCAGCCATTGTCTGTGTGCGTGTGTGTGGGTGTGTTTTTCCAATCCCCTCCATGGCTTGAAATCACATCAAAGCAATACTACCCACTATTTGTTTAACTTCTGCAGACATCAAGGACAAGCAACACCAGACCCTCAACACAACCTCTCTGGAATGTGAGCTGTATCAGTGGAATGCATCCACACACACATGTGGTCACAGGAAACAGCTCTTTGGATTTCCCCTGCACATCTCTCTGAGACACACAGAGCGAGTTCTGACACACAAGAGCTTAAAGATAAAATGCAGTTCTCAATAACACACAAACATTAACAGAGAGAACAAATTACAGCCCAGCACAATTAAGAGAAAAAAACCCGTCAGAGTTCAGGCGTCACATGAAACAACCTCCGGCCAGCATGATTACATTCAAGCATTATCATATTAACGCTTCACAGTGCAGATATTAATCACATAAACACTTTTCATGCTTCCCACGACTTAATGAAATCCAGGATATAAATGGAGGGTCTCAGGACCTACAAAAAAGTCTCTTGGAGCCATGATCCAAACCCCACAGGAAGTCGGCCATTGTGAATCAAGCCCAACCTTATTGTTCCATGTATATACATCGTATTTCAACGAACTTCTCCTAGAGCTTTTCACTTGCAGACTTCAAAACAAGCGAGGACAGTCTTAAGACATTGGGGATCAAAAGTTATCAAAATAATTTTGCTGCGTCAAAGCATGTGGCCGTGGCTGAACCTCAAAGTCACGACATGGAAATGCGTTTTTGCCTCTAATTTCCACATAAATCATCAAATCTGCACCAAATTCAACAGCATGGATTTTCGTCCAACCCCTAACCCATATGTATGTGAATATTTAGTGGGTGTGGCCAAATTCCTTTACAGCGCCCCCTAGAATCATTAAAACTATCCCCCTCAAGCAATGCATTACACTAGAATTCTGAATATCAGTACATATACAGTTTATGAAGACCTATTAAAGTCTTTTGAAGCCAGGGTCTGTATCCCACAGGAAGTTGGCAATTTTGGTCCAAAGCTGCCTTTTTTTGCCTTTCGAACACATAATCATGCAGATTTGATCAGCAGGCACCGTGGAAACGTTGAGGGGGCGGTGCGTGGGTCCTGCAGTTGCGACACAGGCCGGAGCCGCGCTTTGCTGCGAGGGGCCGTTCGAGGCTTCTTGCAGCCTTAATTTTGATTATACTTTACTTGTGGCCACTTTTTTCTAGGATTGAAATCTAACAAATTACTGAGTGGACTTCTTTAAAGTTTCCAAAGAAAAAACCCTGTCCTACTTTGCCCACTGTGACAAATATAATGGACAATAACCCCCCCCCCCCAGTTTTACCTCTTTCAGATGTGTCAATAGACCTACGAACTGTGTTGCCTTCTGGCTTACTCTTGCCAGGAAACCTCTGGTGACGTGTGGAATTCACAAACTACAGTTTTTACTGTATCATTTTTTTCTCTCTCATTTTTTTGGCTTTTTTAAGCCTTAAGCTTCTTTTTTTTAAATCTCTAAAATGCTCTAGGCCTTGAGCCTGGAAAATATTACTCTCAACATCACAACGTCAGTATAAAAACGCCTGTAATCCTCAATTAAAAGCCAAATCACTGTCCAGGGCTCTTTAAGCTTGACCCTTAAATTCCAGATCCCAATTTAAACAGCTGCTTTGCACATGTGCAAATTATAGGACCTGGCATGCTGTATTTCAGACGTGAATTAGACGTGATCAGAAAAATTACCAACCTGACCTTTTTGGACGATGAGTGTCAACAAATGAGACCCCAGCCACACCTCAAGAGGAATTTAAAATACATGTTTCTTTACTTTTTAATCAGCAGGCCCACTTTTTCCTGTCGAGGTGAGGACATGGAATATTAGTCCCCGATTCTCTTTTGCCGTCAGCTGAGCATCTTCCACCAAATATGTTGGTTATTTCCAACGTGCAAAAGAGTTCAGTAGTTAAATAAGAGTCACGACACTTCAATCTGAAATATGCAGCCTTAGCCGGTCAGTTTATTGGTCATACATACCTCTGGTCAGTTTTCAGACAGTACAGACTGATTATCGCATCTCTAGCCTTCTCCCCATAAACTCTTAACCCCCTGGACTCTGCACTTTCCAAAACCTCCCTGCACTCTTTTTCTCAACTCTCAGCACTCTCCTTTTAAGCCCTATTTCGTGCCTTTGTAACACACAAGCTGTTTGATAGGAGACAGAAGTTCTCCTTGCAACATCTCCTAGCAACTTCAAGAATTCACCTAGATATTAAGCTTCAACCAGCCTTTGTGACTTCAGTCCCTGATTACTGTAGACATAACATCACATTCCATCATTCTTCACTACCTCATAGGATCACCGCATAACCTTCAACATTCCATCATATTACACATTACCTCATGTACTCTCAAGAAAGAAAAATGTGTGAGTGCGTTTCATATTCCTTCAACAAAGCGAGGTGGCTTTAAATGTTAATAGGATTTTGAAAACAGATGCAGCTTTTGACTCAGCCAGTGGACCTGCTGCAAGACAGGAGGTAATTTATTGGTGAATGGAGTTCTGGTGATGATGGTAAAAGGTAAATGGCCTGTACTTGTATAGCGCTTTATCTAGTCCAGAGGAACCCAAAGTGATTCACACTACATTCAGTCATTCACCATTTCACATACAAATTCACACACTGATGGTGGTAAGTAGGAATGGGCGATATGTCCTCAAATCTACAGGTCCTAATCAAAAAATTAGCATATTGTGATAAAGTTCATTCTTTTCCATAATGTAATGATAAAAATTTGACTTTCATATATTTTAGATTCATTGCACACCAACCAAAATATTTCAGGTCTTTTATTGTTTTAAAACTGATGATTTTGGCATACAGCTCATGAAAACCCAAAATTCCTATCTCAAAAAATTAGCATATCATGAAGAGGTTCTCTAAACGAGCTATTAACCTAATCATCTGAATCAACTAATTAACTCTAAACACCTGCAAAAGATTCCTGAGGCTTTTAAAAACTCCCAGCCTGGTTCATTACTCAAAACTGCAATCATAGGTAAGACTGCCGACCTGACTGCTGCCCAGAAGGCCATCATTGACACCCTCAAGCAAGAGGGTAAGACACAGAAAGAAATTTCTGAACGAATAGGCTGTTCCCAGAGTGCTGTATCAAGGCACCTCAGTGGGAAGTCTGTGGGATTGGAAAAGTGTGGCAGAAAACGCTGCACAACGAGAAGAGGTGACCGGACCCTGAGGAAGATTGTGGAGAAGGACCGATTCCAGACCTTGGGGGACCTGCGGAAGCAGTGGACTGAGTCTGGAGTAGAAACATCCAGAGCCACCGTGCACAGGCGTGTGCAGGAAATGGGCTACAGGTGCCGCATTCCCCAGGTCAAGCCAGTTTTGAACCAGAAACAGCGGCAGAAGCGCCTGACCTGGGCTACAGAGAAGCAGCACTGGACTGTTGCTCAGTGGTCCAAAGTACTTTTTTCGGATGAAAGCAAATTTTGCATGTCATTCGGAAATCAAGGTGCCAGAGTCTGGAGGAAGACTGGGGAGAAGGAAATGCCAAAATGCCTGAAGTCCAGTGTCAAGTACCCACAGTCAGTGATGGTCTGGGGTGCCATGTCAGCTGCTGGTGTTGGTCCACTGTGTTTTATCAAGGGCAGGGTCAATGCAGCTAGCTATCAGGAGATTTTGGAGCACTTCATACTTCCATCTGCTGAAAAGCTTTATAGAGATGAAGATTTCATTTTTCAGCACGACCTGGCTCACAGTGCCAAAACCACTGGTAAATGGTATACTGACCATGGTATTACTGTGCTCAGTTGGCCTGCCAACTCTCCTGACCTGAACCCCATAGAGAATCTGTGGGATACTGTGAAGAGGAAGTTGAGAGACGCAAGACCCAACACTCTGGATGAGCTTAAGGCCGCTATCGAAGCATCCTGGGCCTCCATAACACCTCAGCAGTGCCACAGGCTGATTGCCTCCATGCCACGCCGCATTGAAGCAGTCATTTGTGCAAAAGGATTCCCGACCAAGTATTAAGTGCATAACTGAACATAATTATTTGAAGGTTGACTTTTTTTGTATTAAAATCACTTTTCTTTTATTGGTCGGATGAAATATGCTAATTTTTTGAGATAGGAATTTTGGGTTTTCATGAGCTGTATGCCAAAATCATCAGTTTTAAAACAGTAAAAGACCTGAAATATTTCAGTTGGTGTGCAATGAATCTAAAATCTATGAAAGTAAAATTTTTATCATTACATTATGGAAAAGAATGAACTTTATCACAATATGCTAATTTTTTGAGAAGGACCTGTATATTGCTATATAGTCTGAAGCAAGTGCGGTAATGATATTTATTGCAAGATTTTTTTCTTCTGTTTATACATGTCATTGTTTTTAAACATTCTCACATACCACTGTTGCAGGAATATTCCTATGTAATTAGGATTTGATTACTTATTCTCAGTCTAAGATTTGTCAGATCCCCGGGGTGACAGACGTCATAGAAGCAAGATATCTACTGGACGTTCTGGCCTTGAGGGACTACTTCATGCTTTCCTATCAGACTGGCATGGACCAGTTCTTCAGAAGCTGAACAAAAAAATTGAAGAAGATATGATTAAGAAGATAAACAGTGATTGCTAAATACTATTTAAGGTGTTAGTCAGAAGGGTTGGATAGGGAATGCGAGAGTAAGCTCTGTCCCTCCATGTTTTTGCCAAACATGGTAAATTAGATGCCCAAGGACTCTGTTTCATCTTGTTTTTAGAAGAGTAATATATTTTCAGCCATAGCACCACATAACTTCAAAAAATTATAGACTGCCATTTAAAGAACATTTACTGTGCAAAATGTATTCAAAACAAATACAAAACCTTTCAAGTAATTTTTAAGGTGTGTCAATTTTCAAAACAATTTAACAGAAAAATGATCATTACATAAGTCAAGAAGAAGATACACTATGTACAATAACTTAGGGATATTGTTATTTACATGAGTGCTATTCCTATTTGGTCTGAATTTTAATGAAGTAGGTAAAAGTATCATTTGATATTACAAATAGTGAATGAGAAGAAACAACATTTTCATTAGTGTAATATTTATTACCCCAACAATGTTGACAATAACAACGGTAGGCCCAAATAACACAAAAGTAGCAGGTGTTTCCACCATTTGCCGCTAAGTCAGCTTGACAGTGACGTCTCATGCCCCTCACTAGCCTCATGCTGTTGTCCTGAGGCAATGCGTTCCACTCTTCCACAAGTGCTACATTAAGTTCTGCCAGGTCACGTGGGGGTGGGGTACGATCATCCATTCTCTGCTTCAGCTGGTCCCAAATGTGCTCTATGGGTTTCAGGTCAGGGGACATTGCTGGCCATACCATGTGAGGCACTCAGACCTACTGAAGTCGAGCTGTGACAATTCTGGCATGATGTGGTGAAGCATTATCATCCACGAACAGAATGTTGGGGGTCATCTACAATAACCAAATCATTTTTTTTGGCTGGTGATGCCTGCCCAGACTGTTAAACCTCCTCCACCAAAGCTAACCCTGGGGACCATGTTGACCCCAGCGTAAGGCTCACCTCACCTTTTCCAGCAACGCTGACGACCATCATTTCTGTGCAAGGTGACCCGACACTCGTCAGTAAACAGGACGGTAGACCAGTGCTGCATTGTCATAGTCACATGGTCTTGTGCGCACTGCAAACGTTCATGGTGGTGTCTTAGTGTCAGTGGAGTCACCTGCAATGGTCATATGGCATTCAAGCCAAAGCGGTGGAGTCGGTTGTGAATGGTTTGTCTGGAAATCCTAGTACCCCTCACATCTCGTAAACGGGCCTGCAGCTGTGTGGCAGTTGCATGACGATGTCTGAGTGCATAGGTCCTTAGGTACTGGTCATCGTTGCGGTCTGTCACTCGTGGGGCTCTAGTCCTGGGTCTGTCACGAACTCTCCCAGTAGTTATGTGTCTTGATGCAAGTCTGCTGATGACACTTTGAGGGTAACATCTGATTGCCTGCCACCGACCTGAAGGCGTGCTATGGCCAGGTGCCGCTGTGTGTCCGTTAAATGACATTGTGTGTTCATGGCTGTTTTAAGGATGAAGTGGAATGACTCACTGACATTACCAGCTTTTTAAACCCACAGAATGTCAAAATTGATGCCACTTTGAAAAGGGTTGTCTTTAGTATTTTCTGGTGTATGCCCCGATATGTAAGGCACACTGTGCACAGTGAGACCATTATGTGGAAAACACAAAATGAGGTGTGTATCACCCTAATACAAATGCCTTCCTATCCCAAAAATCTCTGAAGTGAAACAAACACTGAGTCTCTCAGGATATCCCTAACTTATTGTGAGTAATATATTTTAAATAAAACACAAGCAAAATGCTATGAAAACACAAAATTCAAAGCTTTTTGAACTGACGTGCAAAATGTAAAAGAAGAAATCTAATTTCTTCCTGCTTTCCTGATTACTTATTTTTAAATTGAATATTGCAACAAAAAAATGAAGCTGCACATAACTAAAAATGCTTAAAGTTCAAAAGGTTTTCTTTTCAGTTAAATAGCAAGCAACACATTTTAAAAATGTATCAAGTGTAAATATGAACACTGAATATCAGTATTTATTCTCCTTGCCTACCTGGTATACAAAGTATGCTTGATATCAATGCGAGAGGGTGGTATAGTGAAAATCTACCCTTGGCTGAATTTATATCATTTTTTACCTTATATCATTTATATATCCCACTACTAGTGGTAAGCTACATTGTAGTCACAGCTGCCCTTGGACAGGCTGGCAGAAGCGAGGCTGACATACAATTAGCGCCACTAGGCCCTTATCAACCGTTATCAACTTTAAACTTTAGCTTCTAAAGCTTCCTAATTGAGACTTTCAGATTCCCTTGGTGTTTTATTTCACGTCCCACCCTCCCACAGTTATTTTGAGCAGTGCACGGTAGGCTTGTCATGACACAAATGTCAATAAATATTTTACAAAAATACTCGTTTTACTTGTTTACTAGTTTTGATACTACAAAAGCATTTTTTATTCAGAGGGTCCTTTACAGTAAAGTTCAGAAAAATATAACCAATTGCAGTGTAACAATATTTTCATTAGGACATAAATACTTTAGGCAGTTCAGCACACATAAAATTATGTTGTTCCTATACAGTAAAACAGACAAGATGATGCCTAGCAGTTTAAATATTATTTATTAAAGTTTGTACCTTGTATTCAGTTTTGCAGTTAATTCCATTGTTTTTAAACTTTTACTCATTTTAGTAGTAGTCACATTAGCCGCCAAATAGTGTACCACTGAAAAGTGGAGGGTTGTGTAAATTGCAGGGGTCCGTTTTCCACTTGTGACTTATCCTTCTCTCTGTAGATATCAAATCATTTGTAAAAGATCCTTGTTGTCAGACAGCAATGACTTGCTTTTTACCAAGATGGTTTTAACTTTCCTTCATGTTATTTTGCACAGGTGGTGGCTCAGGGACAGAGGTCAAGAAGTTTGAAAGCCACTGTTGACCCCCAGCTCTTGAAGATGGCATTGGCCCCCCATTACAAGCTGAGAACAGCACTCTTCCCCTCTGGATGTTGCGGGAATGGCTCATTTTCTGACATCTCCATTTATCACCTCCTTCTGGTACAAACACAATCCTTTATGAAATTAATAATGCTACAGAAATTGATTTCTATTTTTCAGGAGTATAAATCTTATTTGGGCAACATTTAAAATACCATGTCATATTACATTATTAAACCTGATTATCTCTAATTGATGCTTTATGGTGTTCTTTCCTAGTCGCTCCATCCTCTTGACCCATCTAGGCTGTTTGGTTGGCAGGCAGCAAACTCTCTAAACTGCACTGGTAAGCAGATATCAGTCAAAGGTATATCTCAAAAATTAGAAGTTTTTAAAAAATTTATACTTTTTTTACTCTTGTCAAACTTGTATATTATAAATATTGACCACACATACAGTTAACAATTTCCAGCCTCTATTTATTGTAATTTTGATGACTATGGTTTACAGATTATGAAAACCCAAAATTCAATGACTCAATTAAAATAATAGTTGAGGTTAATATAGATGGCTATTTAAAACAGAAATATTAAGGATACATCTAAAACTTGCAAGACAGTAGCTCTCGAGGACCAGGGTTGGAGAACCCTGGTCTTTGGAGTATACAGTGTTGAAATGCCCTATGGATCAATCTGATCGATCATTGGGGTGTCTTTATTTAATAATCAACATCTTTTGCTGAGTCTCTGGTTTTGGTCTGCCTTCCTTGATTTCTCCTTTGTCTGGACTGGTCTTGGAGATGTCTTGGACCGCTCCCTGATAAGAAAAGTTAAGTCCCATCTGTTTTTTTGTTTGTTTTTTACTTTTCCTATCTGGCAGTGTGGCGCTAAGAGTTGATGTCTAAGTACCAAGTAGAGGTCCAAAAGATTTACTGTCACAACTGGAGCATTGCGGCTTTTGCTATAGTACTCCGGTTGATATGTATGTGTATGTATGTGTAATCTTTATTAGACTTTGCTGTGGGTTTTTTTTCCTGATATTATGAACACAGACAGAAAATAAAGGGGAAGAAAGAAAGAAGATGAAGAGAGGTAGCAAAAAAGTTGAGAGGGTAAGTTGAAGATACAAGAGAGGAGGGGGAACAAAGAAAACACCCCAGTCTGCCTACACACCCACAGGACGCCAGGGAGAGGGAAAAAAACAATAACGACAAAACAGATCAAACAATGCAAACCAAGACATGCACAACCACCGACGGGCAGAGGCATCATTCACCGGTAGGGAGTGACGGAGAGGAAATTGGCCCCCCATTTGGTGGGGGGGGCCTGAGATGTGCCAGACGAGAGGGTAGCCCAAGACCCAGGAGGTGGTCCCCCTACCCTCTAGGATGGAGACAAGCGGACCGCCAAAGTCCACACAGAGGTGAAGCTGCCCAGGCCCAGATGTCCAATCGCGAACAGGGGTGTGGAAAGACTCCTAGCCTCCCTCCTCCTGCTATAATATAGTGTTGATGCGTGTTGTTATAATCTGCATTTAAAACAGAGGTGTAGGATGTGGGGAAGGCAGCCACACCACCCCCCATCTCCCCACCCCGAGCCCTCAGTGTCTATTAGCCCTTTTCCATTGCAAAGAACCAAAAGCCTGTTCGGAGCTGGTGATGGAGCCAGAGCTTTCACAAAACCTCCTTCGTTTTCCATAACAAGGAGCTAACTTGGAGCCACCGTGAGCTACGGCGTTGCGTCATCGAAGCGTCACTTCAGAAATCACGCGGGAAGCCGCTCGCCGAAAATAAAGCAGACGCAGAAGAAGAAAACCATAACAACAAAGATGGATGATCTCGTCTGGTTCCAGATGCTAATCGTCGCTTTACAAGCATTTGTTGCGATACAGCGGCAAACGGCATTTTTGTTGCAGTTACTGTCGACAAGGCAACGTCGTAGTAGGCGACGTAGTCTTGATGCTATCCATGTTTTCAACAACCGCAAAAAAACATTCCCAGCAGTCTGGATTTAAATATGGCGGTCCTCTATTGTGAAGGCTGTAAATCCCTCCCCCTTCCCCCTTGACGTAGTGAGTGCTTGGATAGCTCCGCTTTGGCCCCACACAAGAGTGGTGCCAGAGTAGCACCCGTTTCTGGCTCTCGGAGCTGGTGCTCGGGGGAATCGAAAACGAAAACACCGGAGCTTAGTAAACACAGGAGCCACGGGAGCTCCAGCTCTGCCTCAGTGGAAAAGGGCTATATATGCACTATAACAGTGGGCACCGGCACCAGAGGTGAAGCTGATTAAACAGCTCCCTTTCTGGATGCCGAAAAGTGTGCCCACCCCACTGACTTTAATAGGCACCCCCATTCACCAAGATCCACCAAGGGAGGGAGGCCCTGGCACATCCACCCCAGGGACACCACCAAGCACCACATAGCCCAAGGCAGGCCCCCCTGGCCACACCCTTGAAGAAGATCTATACCCACTCCAATGTGGGGCTTTGTAGAATTTACTACCATACTATAAGTCTACTATAAGAACACAAAAGACACACATTAATTCAATTCAATTCAGTTTATTTATATAGCGCCAATTCACAACAGATGTCATCTCAAGGCACTTAACAAGTCATTTCAATACATTAGACACCCAGGTTGAATTCAGTTCAAATGTCTCTTCCTCCCACCTCTCCCCTGTTTCTGCACTATCCACTGCTAATAAAGGCCACTTTGGCCACGAAACTTAAAATAAAAAAAGTACTCCCCAGTGCACAAAGACCACGACCCTGGAGCCAAGCCCAGTGCCCAAAAACTGATCAGGCCCAGAAACACCATCCAGCCACCAGCCTGACATCCCAACACGCAGACAAGGCGTGATGGCATTCAGAAATCTGCAATTAAAATTGGCCCAGAACAGAAAAAAAAAAGCGGCAGCATACATAGGCCACCGGCTGACCACGACCCCCTAGCACCGGCAACACTGGTCGGTCCCCAGCCAGGGGGACAGCCAGGGGGCGTGGCGCCCCAGAACCCCGAGCACCCAAGCCCACCCTACACCCACCCAGGAGCAGCACAGCTACCAGGCCAGTAACCCATGTCCGCCAACGCGATGCCCCGAAGGCACTGCATGAGGAGTTACCACCCATAGCCACCAAAGCCCCACCCCAGATGGGGGCCACGGCACCCAGCACCCGATGCGCATCAGCAACAATGTCCCATACGACAAAACCAAAAGCCCCCCCACCCCTGCTAGGTGATGGAGTCGATCAAAGGAGCCCAGAGAGATTGATCAGATGTGGAGGTAGAGGCTGTTTCAAGAGTAATGTGGTCCAAAAAGAGGTCTTGATACTGCTTAATATTAAGAGCCTTTTGATTTTTCCAGTTCAGGAGGATAGTTTTCCTAGCGATGCATAAGGCAAGGCAATTTTATTTGTATAGCACAGTTTCAACAACAGGGTAATTCAATGTGCTTTACATGATTTGGTGATAAAGAAAAACATAGAATACAACATTGTACATTAAAAGCAGCTATTCAGCAAGAAACACACAACACATGATACACAGTAAAGCATGAAAAACTTCAATAAAGCAATAACATTGGAAATAAAAAGCTGCAATTCAGCATGAAACACAGTACACAATAAAGCATAAAAAACAGCCATAAAGCATGAAGACATATGATACATATGACATTAATCGTTCACTCAAAGGCAATCTAAATAGATGAGTTTTTTAGTTTTCATTTAAGTGAGCTCTGTGTTTCAGCAGCTCTGCATGGTGCTAAGCCATTCAGTGATTTACAAACTAGTAGGAGTATTTTGAAGTCTATTCTCTGAACAACAGGAAGCCAGTGTAAGGACTTTAGAATTGGGGTGATGTGGTCTACTTTCGTGGTTCTAGTGAGAACACGAGCAGCAGCATTCTGGATCAACTGCAGCTGTCTGATTGACTTTTTAGGCAGACCTGTAAGGACACTGTTGCAGTAATCAATCCGACTAAAGATGAACGCATGGATGAGTTTTTCAAGGTCCATCAGTCCTTTAACCAACAAGGGACTGGAGTTGAAAATTAGCATTAGCTATAAACTCTTTTTGTATCACATCAGCTATCAGCTTGTTTTGTACTACTGTATGTTGAAATAGATTGTCCCTGTCAAATAAATAAATAAATGAAGTGAAATGAATCCTAGAAATGTTCTTCAGATGATAGAAGGCTGACCTTGTGATTGCCTTAATGTGACTTTGGAGGTTCAGGTCTGAGTCCATTACTACACCTAGATTTCGGGCCCGATCAGTAGTTTCTAGCTTTATTAATTGAAGCTGTGTGCTAACTCTTGATTGTTCCTCTTTCGGTCCAAAAGTAATTACTTCAGTTTTTTTTCTTTTCTGTTCAGCTGGAGAAATCTATGGCACATCCGTCCATTACTTTGCTCGATGCATTTAATTAGGGTTCGGATGGGTTCAAAGTCATCTGGTGACATTGTAATGTAAAGCTGAATGTCATCTGCATAGTTAAGGTAGCTAATCTTGTTGGTTAATCTGGCCCAGTGGGAGCATGTAGATATTAAATAGTAGGGGCCCTAAGATGGAGTCCTGGGGCTCCCCACATGTGATTTCTGTTCGTTCTGATGAAAAATTGCCTATTGACACAAAGAAGTTAACGAACTTCGTGTTATTAAGGTAAGACTCAAACCAGCCAAGTACTGTGCCAGAGTCAGACCCAGCTCTCCAGTCGTTCCAATAATATATTAACGCGTTCCAGTTCTTTTACTTTCAGTACCGTGGTCTCACACACAAAAACTCATAATACTTCTGAATAAATTTAACCAGGTTTAATTAAGGCTCGACGAATAGATGATACAAATAACAGCGCTGGACCACAATCTTTCACAAAAATGTTGTGGCCAAGAAAAAAGGGTCCATATACAGAGTAACTACTGAATGTATACATTCTACTTCTAGGCTCTTCCTTTTAAACATGAAGGAGCTCATCCTGTTATGTTGTCTGTAAATTCAATGTGTAGCTACATGACTTTAACTGATAAGGGGTGTTCGTTAAGTGTTTAACTATGCTAAAATGTGCAAGCTTTGCAAAAACCCATCAGCAGATTCCATGAGACTTAGGCATTTTTTTGTGGAATCTTAGTATCTCTCTAATCTTTCCTGTTTTAACATAAACAAAAAAGGTCACCTTAGTTCATCAACCTTCTGTTTTAACACAAAGAATAAAAGAAGTTCTACCACACTCTGTATTTATGCGAATGTCATTGAAAACGTTCAGGAGGGCAGTCTCGATGCCGTGGTGAGCACGGAAACCAGACTGAAACATATCAAAACTGTTGGTCATTGTTAGCCATTGTTAGTTGTGTAAATGGAGTAGTTTTTGTGGCAGTAAAAACAAGTAAAAAACAACAGGATAATTCTCTTTTAATACAGAATAAGACTGATGATTTATACATTTTCTGCAGAAACATCGGAACTGCCTCATTTTTCCAGCTCTAATGTGGTTGGCAAGTTCGCTCTGGTAGAGAACCTGGACTTCCTTTACTACATCCATCATTGCAGACCATCCTTTGCATACGGGAACTTTCTTATCCAGCAGCTGGGTGTCTGCACTGATATGCAGTTGCTGTAAGTACACCTACTCTCAACTTTTATTCCCATGGCAGCATGTCAGAATTTACTAAGATTGTAACTAAGGCAGGCAAGGCGACACCTATGTTTCTGGCATTGTTTGGTTTTGTTTCCACATGTGTGTTTCAGCCTGCAGAAGGTCTGGCTGCAGGTGTACAGATCGGCTCTGAAGTGTTTCAATTTGCCGTGTGTTACGTCGTCTGTTGTATGTTTCTGTGAGCTGCTGGGAATCTGCACCCTAAAGCTGAGAGTTGACATCAGAGCCATGAACACCATCCTTCAGCACTGGAACCAACTCGAAAAGCACTCACCAGCCCAGAATCTGCAAACATTAAGTAAGCACTAAGACATATACAGTACCACTCCAACACAACATCTCTGGAGTCCAAATGAACACCGTAAACTCATGTATTGTTCCATTTCAGTCTCTAAAGCTGTACAACTGGTGGATGCAGAGCCCAAAGCAGCAGAAGTGCTGCTTTGTTACCTGGAAGCGGCAGTGGCCTACATTCTAGAGCAGAGGGGTATAAGCAGGTTAGCCCCTCTGGCAACACATTCCCAATTCACCTCCTAATGTCCTTTATCATCCAGTAACACTTTTTACATTGATAAATAGCTAAGTGTATGTACACGAATTTATGTCTATCTGCACGATGCATCCATTGGATTGGATAAAAATCAAATGTGTGAAGTACCTGCTGTCATTGCTGTTCAGCTTAACAGAAACTGTTCTGTATTTTTTTTAAACAAGCAATATAACTGACTTTTTAAGAAGTTGAATAGACTTTCATGTTTCATATGGTAAATCTATTCTAAGGTGTCATTTTATCTGACTTGTTCAAATATTATCCTTAGCAAAAAGAGACCAGTGTCCAAATTATTAAAATTTTTCCTACAGCCGTATTAACTAGACAGCACTGAATGAAATAAGTGATGTCTTGCAAAACAATACTTATTATATCCATGTGAATGTCTCAACTATTTGACATTGAAGTCTTATGTTTAGAAGTTTTCTATAAGAATTGGGTGCATATTGGTTTTCTTCTCTCAGGTCGTCGTATGAGGCAACTCAGGAGTGGGCATTGCCTCTTCAATTCTGTCAGCTCCATAGTCTGGAGCTCAGTCCAATTTATCCCAGCCACTGTGCCGAGGACAAACAATTTGTACACTTTTTATTGTTTGCCCAACTGCAGAACTTCCCACCCCAGCAGGTGAATACACACAGGACACAAAGACTCGCACTCGATTGTATTTCTATCTTTTTTAGACATTGTATTGACTTTAATTTGAGTAAACTAATCTGTGCCTATTTTATATTTTATTAATTAAACCTTAACCAGGTTAGTTCCATTGAGATCAGAGATGTGTTATAGATCTGACCAAGACAGCCACAGCTAACTACAGAAGGAACCCAACAACACACTAACATTTTCTTAAAGAAAATAATGCATGTAGACAATGTGAGCTGAAACTTCAACATATCTTAGGCAGTTATTTTAGGCATCTAACCTGCGAAGACAACAGAGTGAAGGGTTAATATACATTTCCATTGTCTAGAATAAGCAAAAAGATTTTTTCCAATTAAAAGTCAATCTAGTTAAAATTTAATTCATCATTCATTCATTATCTATTCAATTTGGTTTTTGTCCAGGTGAGGTCCCTGATCGGTCTCTTTGGCCCCACCTTGCAGGCTCACCTTCGCCTTGCATTTCAAGACTTGCAGGTGCACAGTCAGAGGAGGGGCCAAGGCCCTAAGGAACAGTTGGGGTTCCTGAGAACAGAACAGGCTGTTGGGAGCTCTGAAGACCTCAGGGAGCTGTTCCAGGTGCTGCTGCTGAGCCAGGAAGAGCAAGTGTCTTGCAGGTTTCTCCTATATGAGGCAATGGTTAAGCACTGCCCAGTGCTGGCGGTACTCGCTGGTTGTCTCCAGGTAAATTATGACATTACATTCCAAAATTCCTCTTTCTCCTGAAAAATGAAAACAGACAGAAATTAATACAAATAGGGCCACGGTCGACAATATCCTGATACAGCTGAGGGCGGAGGGCTTGGAGTCAAGTCAGGAGCACGTTTTTCACCTTTTTTTGATGATTTTTTCATTTTTTTATTCTTGAAAATGAAAGTTGTTAAAGATTGTGAAAGCCTTTCTGTTTCTCTCGCAAACATATGCTTCTTTATCAAAACAAATAATACTGATCCTCAGAGAGTTTGCATCTTTGAATTGATAATAGGTTAGGTTAATTAAAAATTTATATTAAACAACATAGGCGAACACCTTCATAAATGAATGGCTGCAGTTTACACCTTCCGTCTCCGCAGCAGAGTTCAAGAGGGGATTCTGCGCAATCAACCCAGAATCCGTTTGACAGACTAGAGGAACAGAATGTTAAAAATACTCAACAACCTTCCCTTCCTCTCTGCACGGAGCCCGGCAGGGGTCAGGTGCAGAAATAATTTTGAGGTTCATATGTTGAGGTTCATATGTACCCTCAGTTAATGTTTGCGCTAATTTGGGCATCGTGCTGGACCTTTTCAAAGCTTTAAACTGAAAAAAGGGTATCATTCCTTTAACTTGTAAATAATACGACTAAGATTTAGCCTACTTGCTCTTACTAGTGACCAGGTTTGTTTCAACTCCATGCACAACAAATGCAATATTTGTTTTTATACGGCTTATACCAATCGCAAAATTTGTGGAAATTGTCCAAAAACCACACAGTGTATGTCCGTCTTGCCTCTGGGAAGCATGGAGCTGGTAGCGCAGCATAATTAGAACATCTTGCATTAAATAGGATACTGAATATGTGGAAATTGTGCTGGTGGACTATTTAAAAAACAAACAAAAAAGAACATCAGGTTTTTAAGTGGTGGGGACAAAACTTTAACTGATCAATATTACCGGGGACATGGTCCCGACTACAATGACTCAAATATCTATACTTTCCTGCAGGACCCCAAATCCGTGCGCACGGTTTAATAAACTAAGGGTAGGGATTCTTACCCCTGAAAAGTGTTTCTGCACCTGACTCCGGCTGGGTTTCAGAGGTGAACTGTTTTCCCCATAGAAAAATATGCAGAGTTGTGGGTCTGAGAGGCCGGACAAGGTGCTGCTGATGCTGCCAGGGGGAAAAGAAAATCTCAGCTGCTATGACTGGATAAGTCAAGTGAATTCTTATCTTTAATTTTAATCATCTTAATATATTTGATCTTATCTTAATTTTTTTATGTCAACAATATTTTTTTTCTCACACTTTTCTGTCAGTTTATAAAGGGTAAACGTATGTGCAAGATGCCCTACAGCCTGCATACACAAACCTGTCGTTATTTTCATGAATAAAAAATAAATAAATAAATATAATATAAAATGTTACAGTGGTCAAACAGACAAGGGGAAAATTTAACTCACATTTTTTAATTACAAACATGTTTTACTTAGGCTCACACGTTATTCAATAGTCTAATATATCAAACTGAAAAGACTCAGACAGAATGCGTTAGGTTGAGCTCAGGTCCACAGCCAGCTAGCCTCTGCTAGCACCATGCAGCTGCGCAGCGAGCTATTAGCCTAGCCGATGGGCCAGGCAGCGACGTAAACAGCCTGTCAATCAGTCCGGCCCTCATTAATTATGCAAGATTTTGAAAATTTATCCTACGAAAACCAGCCTGGTGCCTCTGATTGTTTTTAACCCAGTGTAATCACAGGAGGAATATGTAGCTGTTGACACTTTAAAAGAAATAGGCATCGGGTATTAAAGTTGTTTTTAATGTGTCTAAAGTCCATTCACATAACAATAAACTATAACTCTGCACTGCTGTACATACTCACTGTAAAATAACCCCGGTTTGGTGTATATATTATCCTTTATTATTTATTTGTATTTATTTCTTTATTTCACTTATTTAAGTTCTGTACTGGAGAGAAAAGTTGCCGGAGTCAAATTCCTTGTATGTGTCATACTTGGCCATTAAAGCTGATTCTGATTCTGATTCTAAAGTGCAATGTATTGCAATGGTGGACCAGCGGCTGTATGGCGGTACTACAGCAATGGCGGGCTCCAGTGTCGTAGTGAAAAAGCAGAGCAGCCAGCGGCCATTGCTCACCCCCCTACCAGATTCTTACCCCGCCCACATTTCCTGTTTGAAAATGGGCCGAAAGGAGATGTTACCTGGCAGACCGAGGGATGGCAGGGGAGAGGGCTGGGCAGCGTCGACTCCATCTTGCTGTTCCAACTTTAACTCACTATGGAGGTGTGGCTGAGACTGGGCTTGTTTTATACTCCACAGTGGAGGTTGTTAAAATAATACCACTCCCCACATAATTTAGTTTTACATTTGTTTTTGAGTACCCCGGTATTTATATCTTATGTTTCATCATTCGAAATTTAAGAAGTCGTCATTGGCTGAGTCCAAATTCAGGGTCTCCTTCCTTCGAAGGACCCGTCCTCCCAGGTCTACGTAGCACGCGTCCTTCCTCAACCGGATTTTAGCGCCCGTGAATTTGGATGGTCTTGTCGCTACCCGATCGGTACCGGAAACCCGATCCTTACCACGCATGTGCGAAACTTGTCTACTAATGCTCGAAGCATTTTACTATAGTTACGGGTCAGGGTATCTGTTAAGATGTAAAAAATAGTAAGTTTCTCTTAAAATGTTTACAAAAATGAAAAAGTTTAATATAATGTTGACAAAAACGCAGAAAAAAAAGATAGTTACAGATCAGGACTGCCCGATCCTTACTGCGCATGTAGAAAGTCGAACCGTACAGATCCCAGTCCAAACCACATGTGCAAGGTTGAATCTTTGTCCAGGTTAATCTATCCAGCTTATTCCCTAGCCATCCCACCAAGGATCATAAAAGAAATTAATAGGATGAATTTTAATTTTATATGGAAAAATAAACATCACTATCAGAAATAGGGACTTGATGAAAGACTATGAGGATGGGGGTATAAAAGCAATCAACTTTGAAATTATGAATGGAATGTTAAAGATCGAATGGCTCCAATCCCTCTTAAAAAAATTATGAGATCTGGTTCTTGATATCGTCTCTTATTTTAAAATAAGTTGGAGGTATTGAGTTTCTATTAGTATGAGATTTTGAAATTTCTAAAATATCCATAAAACTTTCCAAATTTCATCAACAGGTTTTTTTTAAATTGGAAAATGATGTTCAAACATAATTTCAAACCTCATAACGTTCCATAGTGGAAAAATAGGGTGGTGTTGAGTAGGGAGGGGGAGATCTATGTTTGTGGAAGAATGGATGACTAAACAAATTTGATCTGTCACACATATAATGGATAAAAAAGAAAATATACTTGAATTAAATGATTTTAATGAGAAATATGTTATGAGCTGCTCCACTGAACTCTATAAGAAATTCTTACAGAATATCCCAATAGTCTTTATCCACACGATAAAGAATCACATTTCAAACATACCAACTCCAAATTTTCATAGAGTTAAGATAAATGGTCTTGACTTTGTTAACAAAAAATGTAATAATCAGTTTTTGAGCAAGTATTTGGTTAACACCCTATATCCAGGTATGACAAAATACTCACTCATTTTATCAAGATTATAACGAATGTAAAATTTCATGATTCAAACATAAATTGGAAATACTTAAAATTTCCAATTCCCCCCAAATTCAAAGAAGTTCACTTTAAACTACAAAAAATATTTATCCCTCAAATTAATTTATGAAAGGAAGATTTAAATTTGTGTCAGACAACTGCTATACTTGTAAATCAACTCTAGAAACAACAGAGCACATGTTTTATGAGTGTGTGACTATCCAAAATTTGTGGAAATCTCTCCATGACTTAATATTGTAGAAACATTGACTTTGTAGTCCTTTGAAAATATTCAAATAGGAGAAATCCTCAAGTACAAAAATAGTGATTTTTTTAGAAAATAATCTAATTATTACAATAAAATATTACATACATAAACAGGGCCGTTTCAATTAATTTAGGGGCCCCAAGCAAAATGGTCATGGAGGCGCCCCCCCCCACGCAAAGCCTACAGGAACCACAGCATAGCCATACAGTTTAAGTTCACCCACACTTTATAAAAATAAAATAGTGAAAATACTGCTGTTGCATATTCTGTGCAAAACATTTGAACATTTAAACATTGGCAAGATTAACACCACCAAAAAAGTGCACAATAACTAAATCCAACATACTCCAACACACGCACACACATATACATACATACATACATACATACATACATACATACATACATACATACATACATACATACATACATACATACATACATACATACATACAGTGGGTTGCAAAAGTATTCGGCCCCCTTTAACTTTTCCACATTTTGTCACATTACAACCACGAACATGAATCAATTTTATTGGAATTCCACGTGAAAGACCAATACAAAGTGGTGTACACGTGAAAAGTGGAACGAAAATCATACATGATTCCAAACATTTTTTTTACAAATAAATAACTGAAAAGGGGGGTGTGCGTAATTATTCAGCCCCCTTTGGTCTGAGTGTGGTCAGTTGCCCATAGACATTGCCTGATGATTCCTAATGACTAAATAGAGTGCAGCTGTGTGTAATCTAACGTCGGTACAAATAGAGCTGCCCTGTGACAACCTCAGAGGTTGTCTAAGAGAATGTTTGGAGCAACAACACCATGAAGTCTAAAGAACACACCAGTGTTCTTTAGACTTCATGGTGTTGTTGCTCCAAACATTCTCTTAGACAACCTCTGAGGTTGTCACAGGGCAGCTCTATTTGTACCGACGTTAGATTACACACAGCTGGCTGTGGTGGTGGCAGCATCATGCTCTGGGGGGTGCTTCTCTTCAGCAGGGACAGGGAAGCTGGTCAGAGTTGATGGGAAAATGGATGGAGCCAAATACAGGGCAATCTTGGAAGAAAACCTCTTGGAGTCTGCAAAAGACTTGAGACTGGGGCGGAGGTTCACCTTCCAGCAGGACAACGACCCTAAACATAAAGCCAGGTCAACAATGGAATGGTTTAAAACAAAACATATCCATGTGTTAGAATGGCCCAGTCAAAGTCCAGATCTAAATCCAATCAAGAATCTGTGGCAAGATCTGAAAACTGCTGTTCACAAATGCTGTCCATCTAATCTGACTGAGCTGGAGCTGTTTTGCAAAGAAGAATGGGCAAGAATTTCAGTCTCTAGATGTGCAAAGCTGGTAGAGACATACACTAAAAGACTGGCAGCTGTAATTGCAGCAAAAGGTGGTCCTACAAAGTATTGACTCAGGGGGCTGAATAATTACGCACACCCCACTTTTCAGATATTTATTTGTAAAAAATGTTTGGACTCATGTATGATTTTCGTTCCACTTCTCACGTGTACACCACTTTGTATTGGTGTTTCACGTGGAATTCCAATAAAACTGATTCATGTTTGTGGTTGTAATGTGACAAAATGTGGACAAGGGGCCCGAATACTTTTGCAAGCCACTGTACATACATACATACATACATACATACATACATACATACATACATACATACATACATACATACATACATACATACATACATACATACATACATACATACACTTACATTAACATTTGTCAGTTCTCACAAAGTGAGAGAATAAAACACTGCCATCTTGTTCACAAACAACCTATAAAGAGTGCAGGTTGTAACATAAATACAAGTACACACACGCACACACATAAGATTAACCTTTCAGGCCATCATGTGCAAACTATCTAAAACTGCTGTTTGCCAGCCTTGGCTTCAGCAAAGGCAACCAAATTGTCCTTTCTGTCCAAAGACTGGCGAACATCACGCTCAATTGACGAAAGTGCCAGTCCTGTGAGCCTTTCTTGGCCCATGGTGGACCTCATGTAATTTTTTATCAGCTTCAAAGCTGAAAAGCTCCTCTCACCAGAGGCCACTGACACAGCTCCAGAGAGTCAAGAGTAGACGCAAAGCAATGCTTAAATTACTGTACAAATCCAGTAGCTTCTCACTGTATATGTAATTAAGCATGTCAAATGAGGAAGTGGCTACATGGTCTGGAAAAGTGTGGAGAGATGAATTGATCTCAAGTGCCAAGTCATCAGCATCAATGTCATGGAGGGTTTGTTCCAATTTTTTGCATCGTTCATGAAGCTTTCCATTCTTTGTCTGCTTCAATAAAACAGAAAGTCATAAAGGTCATTAAAACCTTTCAATCTAGAAAATCTTTCACTTGGGCTTCTGAGGGCTGTGTCAACCATGGACAGAAAGAAGTCTCTTATGAAAGTCTCGCCTGGAGTAGACTGAGTTTCCTCTGTACCTTCATATAGAAGACTGTCTTTTCTTTTTACACCGCCTTTTCTCAGGAAAGGTCATTTCCATAACCAGATTTTCTGCAAAGTCTGTTGCATCACTTTGACAGGAAGCAATCCCATTTTCCCTGAAGTCTTCAAGGTAGTCTTTTACTCCTTCTGTTTCTGATCTGATTGTTTCCATGGAAACATTTGGACTTTGTAGCAGCTTGCTGACATGATTGATCTGGTACAAAATATTGTACCAGATTTTTCTTTGCTCTTTTCTGCTTTGCATTGTGCAAAGCAGAAAAGACCAGGTATTCAACTCGCCATGTAAGCTTTCAGCAGTGGACATAGTCTCTGAGTCCCCCTTCCAGAGGTAGGACAAAGTCATTGTTTTGCAAGTCACGAATAAGTCTCAAGTCTTTGTCCTCGAGTCCCGAGTCAAGTCGAGTCAAAGATGAGGCAATTCCCGAGTCGAGTCAAAACTCAAAGCCAACAAGTCTCAAGTCGAGTCAAAAGTCCTACCATTTTAGTTTTGAGTCATTTCAAGTCCTCATACCACAGAAATAAATGTATACAAATCATGTATGTCTGTAAGATTTGTATTTATTTAAACCTTTATTTATACAATAACATTATTCAAATACAGTAAAAAACTGAAAGTTTAATTTTCACAAAAAATGCTTGTATTTCAACAGCATATTGCACCAGAACAATGCACAGCAGTTTCGGTCCTGTATTGTATTGACCTCATATTGCAAAACAGTTTAACTTTCAAATAGACATGGGTCCTTTTAACCTAAACTTTTTTAAACATGTCATCAATAAAATCCTCACCCCTCAAAATGATCACTTCTGAAAAACTGGACCAACCTGATAATACAATTGGAATGCCTCCATGCAATGTTCCCTCTAATTTTTCATGTGTCTGAGAAAACACGCAAACGCCCTGAGTGGTCCCTTTGACCACTGTGAGCACTGTGTGTGCACTGTGGTCATGCCAGCATCACATACATCCAGTTAACATAGTTTATTAAAATAATCAAATTAAAGCATTTAAATTTCTGTGAGAACACTTTTTAATTAAGTACATTATACCACTTACAATGAAAATGACAAAGATCTTATGCATGGCCTGTGTAGTGTGTTAACACTATTGTAAGTCTAAATATCTCATTGTAACTGTGGAGAAACACGAACTAGCAAGTAAGCCAAGCTAACTATGAACTAAAATTTTGAAAACATACTTAACATTTTTATTATAAAGGTCTGACTTGTATTATAAGCATTGTGAGAAGCTCTTGCTGAGCACTGGGTAAAAGTAACTCTTTGTCTGCAAAATACAGTATATAATTACACGATTATTCTGTATTTCTGCTACTCATATACTGGTATTTAATGATCAATTTTCCTAAATGAACATTGTAAATGCATGACACTAGATAAGCACAAATCTGATTGAGGAGTTAAACTTAACTTTATTATTGTCGTCTCTCCTTCTCACGTATCCAGTGGTTGTACACATTGTCCAGGTTAATGGCCTCATCTACTTGCAGCTTTGACTTAATGCGCATCAGCTGATCCAAATGGTCCACTTCAAGACAATTTCTCGATGCTGTTTTGATACGATTCATTAACCTCTTTCACAGTCTGCGCTGGATGCTTGAAATGTAGCACAAATATCGATTGACTAGCTGCGTAAATACGTATGTGAATTGAAGTGAAATATTTTAACCCAAATGCAGAATCAAACGGCGAGATCAAACAAGTGGAATAAAACAAAAACTTCAGATGCTTTCAGAACATTCCATAATCCCCCTTTTCGTTAAAGAAAATTCCACCAAAACACTATAGACTTTCTAAATAAATCAAGTACATTTCACAGCACACAATCTCAGCGCTGTCAGCCGCTCTGTGCATAGATGAAAACGGTCCGCTCCTATCTAAACAGATGATCTGAGTTTGTGTCTGGTTTGTGTTTTTTACCTTAATCTTATTTGCATACCCTTGTCTATCTTTAATCTGTGTTGTGTCAGTGTGCGGGTCTCTGCCGCATTGATATGGCAATAACCATGGATAACGGGTTTGGGCGAGTGTGTGTTTTTCTAATTGGACCGGTGCAGGGGCACTGCTGGAACTGTAAATGGGTGCATATGCGCATTGATTCATCTGTAAAATAGCACATAATTAATTATTTGTTTGTTGTTGTTTTTTTCAATTCCGGTTAGATTTTTTTTTGTGCGCAGAGCAGATTTTCTGTGCGCGAAGACTGTGTCAGCAGTGCGCAATTGCGCAGGCGCGTAGCTTAGAGGGAACATTGAGCCTCCATGGTGTGTAAAAAAAATTTGCCCCAGTTTTCATGGGAAGTAGCAAGTCTTCTCAAGTCAAAAGGCGCAAGTCCAAGTAAAGTCACGAGTCATTGATGTTAAAGTCCAAGTCGAATTGCAAGTCTTTGTACATTTTATCAAGTCAAGTCTGAAGTCATCAAATTCATGACTCGAGTCTGACTCGAGTCCAGGTCACATGACTCGAGTCCACACCTCTGCCCCCTTCTCTATAGCAAATGTCTGGAGTGCAGACAATACATCCAGGATCTCTGGCAACTGCTATCACACCACCTTCACGAAGTCAATCCGAGCCTCCCATGTTGTTGTTGAAAAATGTTTTAAAGTGAGCTACTTCACATGTTCCCTTAGAACTGCCCAGCGTTGCACAGAAGAACTGAAAAAGTTATAGTCTTTGCAACACACCAAAGAAGGAGATGGACAGCACTGAGGACTTGGCAGCATCTGCCACAACCAGGTGAAGTTTATGACTGCTGCATGGAATGCAAAATGCTTTGCTGTTCAATTGCAAAATTCTTGCCTGAACACCCTGTTTATGGCCCATCATATTGCCTCCATTGTCATAAGACTGAACATGGCAGTCAGAAAGACTCAGGCTGTGTTTCTGCAGGAGGTCAAGCAGGACTTCAGTCAGGCCCTTACCAGTTGTGTCTTCAACATCGAAAATCCAAAGAAATGTTCTGCAATGGACACAGATGGTTCGCAATTGACAATTCTCAGAACAATGGAAAGCTGTTCCTTATGACTGACATCAGGAGTGCAATCCATAATAGAGTAATACTTTGCTCTGTGTGCTCTTCTCACAATCTCTTCCAATACCTTGTTTCCAATTAGTGCAATTATTTCCTTTTGAATGGTTCCACTCAAGTAATGCACTTTTGTTTCTTCATTTTGTATCCTTCTTATGTGTTCAATCATAACTGGATCAAACTGTGCCATCAGTTCAACTTGTGCCAGAAAATTCCCATTGTGAGGGTCATACAATTCACTTGTGGTCCCTCTTAAAGCCTGGTTGCGTTCTGCTAAGTGACAAATTATAGCAATCACTCTCCTTATGACACCTTTCTATGCTCAATCTCGATCTGCATCAAGTTTTGTTGTCTTTCATCTATGGCTGTATTGGTTTGCAGTCTCCTCTGCAGCTCATGCCAGTTTGTCATATTGTCAAGATGCCCCTTTGAATAGTCGTGTTCTTTTAAATGATGAGCTAGGTTCTTCCATGTACGGAACCCACGGTTGCTTAAGGCATTGTCACGCTTCCCAAAAACAGTGCAGGCGAAACAGAACACTGAGTCTGTGCTCATGGAATATAACATCCATGATCGAAGAATTTTCTCCTTATTTTTCATGCTCAATTTATGTTCTGGATGCAGTGTCTTCCACTGTGAGAGATGCTATTGATGGTGTAACTGGGGGAAAAATAATGTTTTTATTAATATAATCCACTGTTCAGGTATAGAATGCATCACTGAGTGTCTGACACCTAGAAATTTGACAAATTTGTCTGTTGATGTTGAGGAGGCCATGGCACTACTGGATTGACTCTCTTCCATGTCAGCTTCTTCCTTAGGAATGGAAGATGAGGTTGATTGTGTAGCTGGGAGAATAATTAAAAAAACAAAATCTGAAATGACCTGTGAAGGGTGTTTGACCATTTCACTGTTAGCACATTGGAAAAGGTCACTATTAACAACTCAGCTCAGTTCAGTGAGAGAAATTCACTCTTACCTTCATCGGTGGAGATATCCTTAGGCAGAGCCTGAGGGCTGAGAAATTTAAGCAAAGCACCGTGAGAGAGAAAGAAAAGGTATGTTAGCATTTCCATATTTTGATAATTAGAAGGGATGCAGCTGCTTTCACAACTACCAATGCTTAAAAATATCCCAACCTAATGTTATACATTGACCTAGGCCTACAACTTAGCATAGCATTTGAGCATTCTGCTATTTGACAATTCTGCTATTTGACAATTAGACAGATGCACCTGGTGCTTTAAAGACAATAAACAGCTGACGTGCATGAATACTACTAGACATTAATGTTCCAGTTTGCTTTGATGCACGGAATTTATCGTGTGGTTTTCCTACCCCCGTTTGGTAAATAGATTATCACGGTGGAATAGTTAGTATAGCAGAGAAGCTATCCCACTTTCATTAAGACCTATTACAAAGCTATAGCAATGTCATGTCATTAAATACGATAAACAGATTATGGAACAGATCTGCGTCTTCTTTATCCTGTTAATAAACATATTACAGTATGTAACCATATCCTGTCTGTTCGAAAAAAAAGTTGCACTTCCTGTTCTAGCTTGTTACAAGCAGCATTGGCTGTCAGGCAGGTAGCTAATATACAATTTTTTTTGCTTACCTACCTGCTGCGAAATTACACCATTTGTACAAGACAAGTAGAGCTATTTTATCCAGTGTAATTTATCACTTATCACTATCTGGTTTTTTCTTATCCTCCTTTTTCTTCTTTCTCTTTTGGCTTCCTGATGGATAATTCTGCTTCATTATGACTCCCGAGGTTTTGTATTTTGCCGGCAGCAGAGATCATGAACATGACTGGCTGGTTGCTGTCAGCGACGACTGAGAGGGACCCCCTTGAGGGGGATCCCGATAATGGTGTCATTGCACTCTACTGCATTAACTATCAAAGGGGCGCTCACACAGTTTGTCGTTGCATTTTATTCTTAACCAGTCATTGTCTTGGGGCCCCATGCCAGCTCGGGGCCCCAAGCAATTGCTTGGTTTGGTTGCCTTCTCGCAATGGCCCTGTACATAAATGCCGGTATGCCAAATCCCCCCCTTCATGGCTTGCTCTTAAGAATAAACTTTGTTTGTTGCGTAAATCTCTGAAATTAATAAATAAGCCCCAGGCAAATAAGTTGTATACATTTTTAGAGGAACTTAACCTTTCTTAAACCCCTTGTTATTTGATTGATGTTTCTTGTTTTTGTGATCTTTTAATAATTTATTTTATCTGTCATGTCCCCCTTTTTTTCTTTCTCCTTTTTTTCCCTTATAATTATTGTTAGTTTGACTGTATAATATCAGATACACCATTGAAATAATATTTAAATCTATCTTTTGGTTTAAAAAAAGAAGGTGAGCAATCTGTTTAACTGTAAAAGTTTCGATCTGTTAATTGAGATTGTCATTGTTTATACTTTGTTTTAAATAAAGTTCTTTTAAAAAGTTTGTACACGGAGGTATCCATTGTTTCAATGTTCCAGGCAGTCGAAAAGGAGGCAAACCTGTCGGGGAGCTAACTGTTGGCGAAGAGAGGAAGTGATTTATGATTTGCGCATGCATAGGACAGATCGGGTTTATGGTACGGATCGGGTAGGGAGACATACTAGATGGCTTATCCGCCCTGTTCGGTGATGGACTTTGACGTACCAATACGGCCGTCCTCCCTTATCCTGTCAATTTCCCTTAGACCTAATAATATTATATATGATCGTTTTAAAGTTGGTATGCTTGGAGTTGTAGTCTATGTTCCTGCATACTCAATGCACAATTTAAACCGTGGTCTTTTCATAAATATTAATCAGATAGCTACAGATGCAAGGTTTTTAATCATTCATATACAACACATTTAATTGTATGTTACAGTAATTTCCAGTATACTTAGCCTTTAACTATATACATAACAGTGAAATATGTGTGTATATATATACACACATCAGTATCATTTTGTCTTTTACTATCCCTGAGATTATGTTTCAAGTTTCTTTTGAGGTAAAGACCATATAAACAGAACAGGTAAAGTGCCCCTGGCATGAAATTCCCCGCGACGTTTGGGCCCTTTTTAGTCACTCTCTAAGTACCTTAATACTGTATCAAAGGATCGTTTGCCATAGTTCAGCCTTGTTGTATTATTGCAGCCCCTACTAGGTGGCCCTTCTGTTAGCATCAGCACAGAACAACCGAGTTCTGGTGGGCGGGGCCCAAGCCATGCGCCTCTATTGTCAATTGAGTTTCTAACATCCGCATCTAATAAAACATTGACAGACATGCATTTGGCACCACAAATTGCCCAAATTCCAATATTATGTATGAAATGTAATTAGGTTTAGGCCTAATTACAGTATATTGTGTGTTGAACAATAATCTGTTTACAAATTACAGGCCTAATTTGATCATCCATCCACACATCTATCCGTCCTCATTACGCCTCTAGCTTCACCACGACACTAATGGCTCAGTTATCCGTTACTATAACTATGTAATGGCGTTTCAATTTGATCCGGACGGCGAGGCACCTGGGGAGGAAGCAGAAAGGTAGAGGACGTCTTCCACAGGTGATCCAGACAGACGTGCTGTGCACGGAGGGGAGAGGCTGTGTGTGTGTATGTTGCAGAGAGACGTGAGTGACAGAGAGACGAAGAGAGAGTAGGGAACGAATACGCTGCGTGTTTTAAATAGCGTAAAAAAGAAGAAACGAAATGCAATATATGACGGTCGGTGTTGATTTTTTTGAGGGTTTTTTTTGGTCGGTGTGGACCTGTGGCGGTCGGAGTTTAATCTGTGGCAATATGCCGAACTGCCGTAGATCACGTTCCACGTCATCTGCAAAAAGCAGAGACTCGATCCTGAGGCCACCGAAACGGATCCCCTCAACACCTTGGCTGCGCCTAGAAATCCTGTCCATAAAAGTTATGAACAGGATCGGTGACAAAGGGCAACCTTGGCGGAGTCCAACTCTCACCGGAAACAAGCCCGACTTACTGCCGGCAATGGGAACCAAACTCTGGCACCGGTCGTACAGGGACCTAGCAGCCCGTATCAAGGGGCCCGGTACCCCATACTCCCAGAGCACCCCCCACAGGGCTCCCCGAGGAACACGATCGAACACCTTCTCCAAGTCCACAAAACACCTGTAGACCGGTTGGGCGAACTCCAGGACCCTGCTGAGGGTGTAGTGCTGGTCCAGTGTTCCACGGCCAGCACGAAAACTGCATTGTTCCTCCTGGATCCGAGGTTCAACTATCGTCGGACCCTCCTCTCCAGAACCCCTGAATAGACCTTACCAGGGAGGCTCAGAAGTGTGATCCCCCTGTAGTTGGAACACACTCTGTGGTCCCCCTTTTTAAACAGGGGGACCCCCACCCCGGTCTGCCAATCCAAGGGAACTGCCCCGATGTCCATGCAATATTGCAGCCCCACAACATCCAGAGCCTTGAGGAACTCCGGCCGAATCTCATCCACCCCCAGTGCCTTGCCACCGAGGAGCTTTTTAACGACCTCGGTGACCTCAGCACCAGAGATTGGAGACCCCGACCCAAAGTCCCCAAACCCTGCTTCCAGATTGGAAGGCGTGCCGGTGAGATTGAGGAGGTCTTCGAAGTATTCCATCCCTGACCCAAAACGTCCCGCGTCGAGGTCAGCAGCACACCATCCCCACTGTAAAGAGTGTTGGTGGCAAACCGCTTCCCCCTCCTGAGATGCCGGATGGTGGACCAGAATCGCTTCGAAGCCATATGGAAGTCATTCTCCATGGCCTCTCCAAACTCCTTCCACGCCCGAGTTTTTGCCTCCGCGACCATCCGAGCCGCACCCGGCTTGGCCTGTCGGTACCTATCAGCTGCTTCAGGGGTCCCACAAGCCAAAAAGACCCTATAGGACTCCTTCTTCAGCCTGACAGCATCCCTTACCGCCGGTGTCCACCAGCGGGTTTGGGGGTTGCTGCCGCGACGGGCACCGACCACCTTGCGGCCACAGCTCCGGTCAACCGCCTCGACAATGGAGGTGCGGAACATGGTCCACCCGGACTCAATGTCCCCTGCCTCCCCCGGGACGTGTTCGAAGTTCTGCCGGAGGTGTGAGTTGAAGCTCCTTCTGACAGGAGACTCCGCCAGATGTTCCCAGCCGACCCTCACAACACGTTTGTTCCTTCCAAGTCTGTCCGGCGTCCTCCCCCACCATCAGAGCCGACTCATCACTAGGTAGTGGTCAATGGACAGCTCAGCCCCTCTCTTCACCCAAGTGTCCAAAACATGTGGCAGCAGATCAGATGAGACGACAATCAAGTCAATCATCGAGCTGCGGCCTAGGGTGTCCTGGTGCCAAGTGCACATATGGACACCTTTATGCTTGAACATGGTGTTTGTTATGGACAATCCATGACGGGCACAGAAGTCCAATAACAAGACACCACACGAGTTCAGATCAGGGGGGCCATTCTGCCCAACTACACCCCTCCAGGTCTCACTGTCATTGCCCACGTGAGCGTTGAAGTCCAACAGCAGAACAAGGGAGTCCCCAGGAGGAGCACTCTCCAGCACCCCCTCCAAAGACTCCAAAAAGGGTGGGTAATCTGATCTGCCGTTTGGCGCGTAAGCACAAACAACAGTCAGGACCCGTCCCCCCACCCGTAGGTGAAGGGAGGCTACCCTCTCGTTTACCGGGGTAAACCCCAACGTGCAGGCGCCGAGATGGGGGGCAACAAGTATGCCCACCCCAGCTCGGCGCCTTTCAGCGGGGGCATTCCAGAGTTGAAGAGAAACCAACCCCTCTCGAGGAGACGGGTTCCAGAGCCAGAGCCGTGCGTCGAGGTGAGTCCGACGATCTCCATTCGAAACCTCTCAACCTTGCACACCAACTCCGGCTCCTTCCCCACCAGATACACCAGGATTATCCTCATATATAAATAAAAAATGAGTGAAGATGAGGAACATGGCAACTGTGTTAATTCATTAATTAACACAAGAGATCACATACTGAGATCACGGGTTCTGTAGTTTTTGAGGCTTAATAAGACTCCCCTAACCATAAGGTGTGTAACTGGATTTATTCTTCTACCTCCATGCCACCGTGGCCCAATTTTTCCCCGGTAAAGAGGTAATAATTTCTCCTAAAAAATCGCCTTTTTGCTTTGTTTGCAAAAACCAAAATTAGGGGTATATAAGCTGGGCAATACACGTAGAACCATTAGACCAACATACGAGCTCGTTTACGAGCAATGGTTAACAAAATTTTAAAATATATGTCTATACCAACAACAAAAACCAAACACAACCGCTTTAAGTTTTTAATTTTTGTACCGCCAGATTTTAATGTACTTACTTTTTTAAAACTGTACTCCCCTCCCGCGCCTGCCACTTCGTCCGCCATTGTTTGCTGAAACAAAAATATCCCGTTCGGCCCCCAATGCATTTTGGGATATGGAGAGCGTTGAAGGATACACCAGACCCATCCTTCAAATCAGGGAAGGACGGATTCATGGATTTGAAGGAGTTTTCGATTTTGGGCAGCCTTCGGTCTTCGCTGTGACGTAACTGTCCTTAAAATCCGGCCTTCGAAGAATGTAGCTAGTTTGGACACTTGTTCAGTTCTGATCTAGACATTTTTGTTGTCAGTCATTTTGACCGACGGAGTCAAAGAATTTCAGTCATAATCTATTTTTACCTGTCAATTTTAAATGCTGACATATTGAAAAGTATTTATTAGTGCTGTCAAAATTAACGCGTTAAAACAGGTTGATTCATTTGTAGAATATACGCAATTAATTGTTTATCACGCATTGACACATGCACAGAATGACCTGCCCCTACAATTCAACCTGCACTGCTTTCAGTGCTCGCTTGTAAACAGCGTGGCAGATCCAAACTGCATCCACGGTTCCATCTACATGTGAACGTCTCTTCTCGGACGCAGGCCATATAGAGGGATTATCGGTCTACGTCACTCACTACTCTGCTGTGCCTATCATCTGACAAATGCGTATCATTTTGACAAAAACAACAAAATGTGCAAGTTCTACAGAATTCCAAGGCAAACAAAAGATGTCTTTGGTTGCAAGCAATCAAGATGAGATTGGAAACGATCAGGAGCGGTTCTTGAAATGGCCTTGGTGGCATCATGGGGGGGTCCGGTTTTGTTGTTTATTTACCTTTATCTTTTTATTACTTATATTTAGGAATGTTGATTAATTGTCATTAATTCTCATGGGGGTTTAGATGTTGTCCTAAAAGGCCTGAATCCGCGCTCTGCTGCCATGCTGCAGACTGGAATTAAGTGCCACTTCAGCCAGTTTTGAAATAAGGGAACATTTCTCTAATTGAAGTGATCAGAAGTCGGAAAGACTCCCTGAACGAGCCATGTCCTGACCCGCTTTTAACGGGACAGAATCCCGCAGCATGCACCGGTAGTTGGCATGACACCAGGCTCTTTGGAGCGCGTCTGTTAGCCGCACTGGTCACAGACGTGCTCCAAAACCTTTAAATGCGCTGTCAGGTTCCAACTACCGAGATGCATTGGGTACGGTGTCCAGGTCTGAGATGATGCTCTCATGTGAATCTCTCTTTTTTTTTCCAAAAATTTATTTAGTTATCTGTACTCCGTGCATTGAAAAAGTCTGCGTATCTTCACCAAGTAGTCAGGGATGTGAATACTGTTCAGTCAAAATGACAGACTGCCTTCAGATTTGTCTGTCACCGTTTTATAAGACCGGTCAAATACTCAAAATAATAATAGGTTAACACCACCCGTGGTTCTGGTACACAGGGCTAGGGCTGGTAACTTTACATGCAACGCCCTCTGCTGGCAAAAGTGGAAATGACTTAAGTAAAAACAGAACTTTAAATTTCGTGAACAAGTGTTTAGCAACTCAATAGGCCTGCGATTGACACTTTGATAGGCAAACTTGAAGTAAAATAGTATTTACAAGTATGTTTTTGAAAAGAGAACAACATATGCTTTAAAACTCAAATGGGTTTTGCATAATATGTCTCCTTTTAAAGATTATTGTGTTTAAGTTAAATCTGCAGAACGCTTGTAAATAGATTCAAAATCAACCAATAAATGCAAACACTTTAAACTGGTGCACAAATGTGTTATTTTTGGTAATAGATAATTGGATAAGGGTTATGGAAAAGTTTAACTTGAAAGCTGTACAAACCCCATAACAATGGAAAAGGGATGTAAACCCTAAACCACGAACCTGTCTGTGTCTGTCATCAACATCTAAAATGTATGAGACCGCAAAATATTTGTAAGTACCTCGGTCCTTCATGTCTGCTTTAAGTCCTGGGTGACAGATCAATTGCTCCTCACACCTGCTATTGAATACTCATATGGAGAAATGTGATATACACCAGCTCACACACACACACACACACACATATAGGTGTTTGGATTCAAGTGTTTACACTCTGTCTTGGGCAGAGGTTGCCACTAATACCTCATATTAATTGTGTGCTTTTCAGTGATGCTGTTTTTGTATTTGTATATCTATTTGTGGTCTGTTGCTATGGGTCCTCAGTTCCTGTTATATATTGTTGTTGTTTTTTTTTGGGGGGGGGGGGGGGGGGTTGTTTTCCTCTTTCTGTCATCCTGCAGGTGTAGAAGCAGACTTTTAGGGTGTTTTCTTATAATTTCTTTATTCCTCACCCTCTCTATTTTTACATCCCCCTTCCCCTTTTAACTTTTTGTCTCACCTTTCTGTTAATCTTTTTTCCCCTTTCTTTTTCGTATCCATAGAATTGTTAACAAACACAAAGTAGTTTCCAATAAAGATTTAATATAACATATGTATCAAGTGGAGCATTGGGCGCAACTTCGTGCTAATTTTACTGGACCTTTGCAGTATGTGCGTTCCTCGGCTTCACAGTTTCAGCCCAACAGGGCCGTTTTCAGGGCTATTTCAGGAAGCAGCCAAATACCAGCCTTGGGGTATGTTCAAACAGAAACTTGACAACCATCACTGCTTCTTCCAGTCAATTTCTTGTTATCTTCTGCTGCCGTGAGCGCCTTTTGGTGTGGATTAGTAAAGGCCCTCAGCCGAAATGGTCACGATATGCAGACGTCTTAGTAAATTCCTTAAAGAGCCAGTTTTATATGGTGACATGGCAGCTGAGAGTAGCAAGTCAATTTATAAACCTCGTCAGGTTTTCCCTCTTGAAAATCTCTCGGAACGCTCCTAGTGGAAATACGCCTAAAATAGCAAAAGCCGTAATGCTCCACTAGTGAAAATAAATCCGTTGAGCTTCTCCTTTGCACTCGGACAATTAATTCTGAGAGCTACAATATCAGACAGGACACGGGTAAAACAAATTAACAAAAACAACAACAACAAACAGCTACATGTCCAATCAAGTTATATTTAGATCATTTTCAAAGTACCACAGTGTCACCAGGTGTTAACCTGAAAGCTGTTTTGAGCAGAGAACCAATTTTCAACGCAAGGTTTAAAATGGGGATCATAGCTTCATAAAGTCTTGTATGACCATCACTTGTTGCCAAAAAAGGGTATGGTCTACTAAAACTCAATACACAGATTTATTAGAAGGCGTGATTAACATCAGTTAGGCACAGTTTGTCTGTAGACAGAATTCTAATTCTGATATAGTTCTTGGCTCCTTCCGGCCTATGTGTTTGACAGGGAACGGAGCTGCTGCCATGTCTGTGTGTGTGGATGCTGACTTCTGTTGATGACACAACAACAGAAGAGGCCACATCACACCTCGCCGAAGCCCCACAGCACCATGAATGGACCCTCCATGACCTGTCAATCATCTGGAAGACGCTGCTGTGGCGGGGTCACATTGGGGTCCTCCTGCGAGGATTTGAGCTTTTTCAGCAGGTAATACTAAGATACACTGGTTTTAGGCTTATATTGTTCAGATTACCAAAGAAAATAACCCCAAAACAATCAGTAGCCTACTACAAAAAACAAAGATTTAGTGTTTTTTCTTGCTTTTTTTCCAGGACTGCCCCCTTGTGTTGGTGCTAAGAATGTTCGAGTTGTGTTGCGATTACAGGAAATTCACTGAGGCCAAAACAAAGTTGTTGGACTTTCAGAGGACACTTATAAGTGTGAGTCTGAAATGTTGACTACATTTTAATCCTAACAAAAAAATCCATTCCAATAACATTTCTCATTAAGAAATCTTTCTGCCTGTTCAGATTGCAAATGCAGACAGGTGGAGAATATAGTAGAGAATGACTGTTAACCCTAAGAAGGAATTGCATAGCATACAAGTTTTTACATCATGTGATTTATTTTTTACTGCTAAAGAATGCACTTGATTGTTAGCTAGTGACTATCCCAGATTATGGGCTGTAAATTACTGATAATGATCTATTGATGCTTAATGTTATGTAGTTTTCTAAAGTAACCTCATCACTGGAAGGAACACTGGACAAGTCGTAGTACTGGAAGCCATGTTAACCTTGGCATGAAACGGCCACGGAGTTAAAACGTGCTCAGAATGGGGGGGTGGGAGGTGGGGCTAGAACGTAATATTCACTTGGTTGTTGGGAGAAGTTCTTACACAATGTAGCTTTAACTGCTTGCAGTTCTAGTTCTTCTGTTAAATCCATATAAAGTAAAGCATTGTTGTAGCAGGGAATAATGGACCTATGCAACCCACAATGATTTCTTAAACAATTT
The DNA here is from genome assembly GCA_963556495.2 of Valencia hispanica. Lineage (NCBI taxonomy): Eukaryota > Metazoa > Chordata > Actinopteri > Cyprinodontiformes > Valenciidae > Valencia > Valencia hispanica. The sequence goes on from OY747706.1 coordinate 52,180,115, forward strand.
CAAGCTTTAAAATTATCTTATATTTCTGGGACTTCTTAGAGCGAGAGAGAGATATCGATCGATCACTTAGAGTACATTTAGTGTTTTTCAAGTTAAAAAAATGTGACAATGGTTATAAGTAAGGAAAATGTGAGTGAGCTGATTCATTTCCACGGTTTATGAGAGAAAAGGCAATAAATTCAAAATCAGATTGAGTTTTATGCAATAAAATGTATGTCAGCAAGATCACAACAGTGAGGTAGTCCATTAGAGGACATAATTGTTTCGTGTTCCGAGTAGATACACTCTTGGCACATCACATTATCAATTAAGATTGTTCTGAGAACTGCAGTGAGAGAAAGTGTGTGTGTCCACAGGTTTTTTATGCTTCAGCTGCGTGTGGTATCAGCCGAAACGACCTTGTTGTCTTCGCTGCCGTCTTCCAGTGCAGGCAGCTGCTCTTCTGTGAGATATCACATCTCCTCAGCACTAAAAACTGACCCAGTGATCTTGTCCTGACCCATTGAGTGTCAGTGATAAAATCTACAGGCGCCCTCCCCTCTTACTACTTTCTAGGAAGATTAATAAATAATATTTTAAAAATAATGTTTTTAAATTACCTTTTTTTTTTTTTTACTCTTTGTTGACATGCAAAGAGACCCAGTGTGCTGAGTTAATGGGTTTTAGTTAAGTCTATTTTCAATAATCTTCACAATAATTTTCTATAATCTTCAACAAAATTCAATGTACAGTATTCATATCTTTTATTGTCTTAACCTTTTTTTGTTTAAACAGAGAGATTGGAGGAAATGATTTGGTTGTGCTGTTTCTCTGTTAAAGAAACAAAATGTTACGTTTATTTTGTGGGATATTTTAAAGTGGCTTAGTCTTCATATTCATTTCAGGTAGAATGGGATTTTGATGAAAACTGAAAGTAAATACAAAACAAGGATTTTACAATAGTTGCTCTACATGAATGTTCATAGAACATTATAGTTAGTATAGCCCTTAGTATATGATGGGCTGTATTACACCTACACTTTGTGTTTACTATGTCATGTTTTTCCCTTTAATAAATGCATTTATACATTTTTGCACGGTAATGTGGCAGCAAGCACTAAGTGAAAGGGAGGGATGCTGGGAAAAGAAATGTGATTGAATCAGCCCAGTGTATGAAAATTATCAAATGAGCTGGCACAATTCCAAAAGAAATTGACATGAGCCTCTTTCCTGTGGTGTAGCTCAGAAATGGTGGTCCTGCCACCATAGGTAGCCTTCCGCTCCAGTGGGTGGAGAGCCAGGCCTCAGTACTGCTCACCATGCTGCTGCGCTGCTCCTCCCAGTACGAGCTTCACCAGCTGCTACAGCTCCTGGCTGACGTCGACAAACTTCTCAAATCCAATGGTGAGATGTTCAGGCTATCACCTCACAAAGTGATCACAACATATGTCTCTTACTGACAGGATCAGTTCAGGAAATGTTGTTTTATTTTTGTTTGTTATATATTTGACCTGCTTTGCTATAAAAAGATTTTTCATCATCAAATTATTTTTTTTGTGGAACAATGTTTCAGAGAGCTTGAGTAAAAATAAAAAAATGCAATCCAAATTTCATTTTAAGCTATCCAACTCATTGTTACACTATGTGAAAATATAATTGTCCCTTATATCATGAAGTAACCAAGTTTTTGGAAAGCTGAGCCTAATTATGCTAGCTACACCCAGGTCTGAATCAAGAAATCACCCAAATACAGTAGAACTTGTCTGGCAAACATAAATTAGGGTAAAAGATCTCATAAAGAAACGCATCATGATCTGAAAAAAATCCAAGAATCACTTGCATGTCTGTAACTTTAGCTAACCAGAGAACAATTACAAATTACAAATGGAGAAAAGAACAGGGGGAAGCTTCCTCACAGTGGCTGCCGCTCTAAAATGACTATAAAAGTGCAACGACTACTCATCCAGATGGTCATGAAAGAACCCAGAACCCAATCTAAAGCACTGCAGTCCTTACTTAATACAGTTTAGTTTTTTTCTGTTGAATCATAAACTGAGCTTATCTGGGTAGAATTGGCAGTCATGTTCCAAGGCCAATGCCACTGCTGACCCATCTCATTTTCCAAATATCTTAATCCCAAGATTTTGGGGAAAATAATATACAGGTCCTTCTCAAAAAATTAGCATATTGTGATAAAGTTCATTCTTTTCCATAATGTAATGATAAAAATTAAACTTTCATATATTTTAGATTCATTGCACACCAACTGAAATATTTCAGGTCTTTTATTGTTTTAAAACTGATGATTTTGGCATACAGCTCATGAAAACCCAAAATTCCTATCTAAAAAAATTAGCATATTTCATCCGACCAATAAAAGAAAAGTGTTTTTAATACAAAAAAAGTCAACCTTCAAATAATTATGTTCAGTTATGGACTCAATACTTGGTCGGGAATCCTTTTGCAGAAATGACTGCTTCAATGCGGCGTGGCATGGAGGCAATCAGCCTGTGGCACTGCTGAGGTGTTATGGAGGCCCAGGATGCTTCGATAGCGGCCTTAAGCTCATTCAGAGTGTTGGGTCTTGCGTCTCTCAACTTCCTCTTCACAATATCCCACAGATTCTCTATGGGGTTCAGGTCAGGAGAGTTGGCAGGCCAACTGAGCACAGTAATACCATGGTCAGTAAACCATTTACCAGTGGTTTTGGCACTGTGAGCAGGTGCCTGGTCGTGCTGAAAAATGAAATCTTCATCTCCATAAAGCTTTTCAGCAGATGGAAGCATGAAATGCTCCAAAATCTCCTGATAGCTAGCTGCATTGACCTGCCCTTGATAAAACACAGTGGACCAATACCAGCAGCTGACATGGCACCCCAGACCATCCCTGACTGTGGGTACTTGACACTGGACTTCAGGCATTTTGGCATTTCCTTCTCCCCAGTCTTCCTCCAGACTCTGGCACCTTGATTTCTGAATGACATGCAAAATTTGCTTTCATCCGAAAAAGTACTTTGTACCACTGAGCAACAGTCCAGTGCTGCTTCTCTGTAGCCCAGGTCAGGCGCTTCTGCCGCTGTTTCTGGTTCAAAAGTGGCTTGACCTGGGGAATGCGGCACCTGTAGCCCATTTCCTGCACACGCCTATGCACGGTGGCTCTGGATGTTTCTACTCCAGACTCAGTCCACTGCTTCCGCAGGTCCCCCAAGGTCTGGAATCAGTCCTTCTCCACAATCTTCCTCAGGGTCCGGTCACCTCTTCTCGTTGTGCAGCGTTTTCTGCCACACTTCTTCCTTCCCACAGACTTCCCACTGAGGTGCCTTGATACAGCACTCTGGGAACAGCCTATTCGTTCAGAAATTTCTTTCTGTGTCTTACCCTCTTGCTTGAGGGTGTCAATGATTTTTAAAAGCCTCAGGAATCTTTTGCAGGTGTTTAGAGTTAATTAGTTGATTCAGATGATTAGATAATAGCTCGTTTAGAGAACCTATTCATGATATGCTAATTTTTTGAGATAGGAATTTTGGGTTTTCATGAGCTGTATGCCAAAATCATCAGTTTTAAAACAATAAAAGACCTGAAATATTTCAGTTGGTGTGCAATGAATCTAAAATATATGAAAGTTTCATTTTTATCATTACATTATGGAAAAGAATGAACTTTATAACAATATGCTAAATTTTTGAGAAGGACCTGTATAAGATCCAATCCAGAGGTTGCACTAGACAATTTTGTTGTCTGTCATTTTGACTGAAGAGGTTAAAAAATCCGGCTATAATCTACTCTTACCCATCAATTTTTTAAATGATAATATAATAAATATTAAGTATTTTTTGTAATTCATTTTAAATAATATTAAATCCGAACAAGCTGAACAGAGAACTACATATAAAAAATAAAATGAAACGACTGCACTTAAAATACAGAACTCACAAGTTCCTTCTGCTCTGCATGGAACTGAAATGCACACCCACTTGTGCGTAATCAACTAGTGGGATTGCTGCAGAGGTTTTTGTCGTGAGGTTAAGGATTTTTGCCTTGGACAAATGACTTCTCATGGGGGTTTAGATGTTGTTCTGGAGGGTGAATCAGCACTAGGCTGGGAATAAGCGCCGCTTAAGCCAAAGTTTTAAAATAAGGTACCATGCCTCCAACTGAAGTGATCAGACGTCAGAAAGACTCTCTGAATGAGCCATTTCCTGATCCACAAGCTATAGCTTCAGCGGAAGGAAATCCTGCTCTTTCAGCTCCCAGTTAGCAAAACAGAATCTTTTTTTGTTTTGTTTTTGATTGATTGATTTATTGATTTAGTTACCCGTGCTCTGTGCTTGAAGTCCGCGCATTTGCACCAAGTAGTTGAGTTGTGAATGCTAATCTGTCAAAATGACAGACGGTCCTAAAAATGTTCCGACCTTTATGAATCATGAGTGTGATTGTTGTTTGTATTATAGCTTTTTAGCCAGATACTCCATACCCACTTTCAGAACTGAAGGACAGTTGGTTTGGATAGTGTTTCGTATTTCTGCAGCTTGTCTTTATTGGATATTGAAATGCATTTAATCCCAATCATTAATGAGTGACAAAAAAGAAGAGGACAAATAAATGTTCACAACACTGTAATATTTTTTGGAATATAGTTATCTTTAAGAAGTTAGAAATTAGAACAAAATGTTTACTTTTTAAAATGTGTGTGTGTGTGTGTGTGTGTGTGTGCGTGTGTGTGTGTGTCCTGTCTGTTTCTGTAGGTCCAGACTTCCAAAAGTTGAGCCAGCTGAGTCAGTTGCTGCAAGGATCGGGGGTCACTGTGCCCCAGAGCCTGCTGCAGTGCATATCCCCCTCCATCCAGCAGGAAGAGTTTCAGTTCATAGTCGATGCTTTGCAAACCAGAGGGCACTACAGCCGTGCGAGACAGGTGGCAGTACTGACTGGTCAGCCTGTCCATCGCCTTCTCCTAAGCCAGGTTTGAGCTATTCATTCACACAAGGTTTAGCTTAATATTTTAGGTTTGACCCCTTTTAGGTTTGTATATGGAGTAAATGAAAGAAGAGTGGGCCAAACTTCCTTCATGATCATGTGGGAGACCTAAACAATCAGATGACTACCTCTGGTTATTCCTGCTAAAGATCTAGCAGAGCATTTTACATTGTTTGCTATCGCCACTAGTCATTTACTACAAGTTGCCCAGTTTCTTTTAGTTTCTCCAAACCTATTTAGTGCAAATCTGTCCTCACAGATCTATTCAAATTCCCTGGTGCCCATATTGTCAGAACAACCTTGTCTACTCAACAAATTCCACTGGCTGGCTGTCAAATATGCTGCTTCTCTGTACAAGGACATGTTCCTGTGCTGCTCGATAGCAAGCTTAGTGTTTGATTTCTCGCATTGTCTTATTCTACTATCCTTTCTGTTGGATAAGTTATACATGAGAAGGTGTTAATGTTGATTAGCTGCCTTTAGTATTTACCATATTGCAAATGTCTCTGAGTAGATGCACTTAAGAAATCATCAAATATCTAAAGAACATAATTTATTCTTGCTTCCAGTGAGTTAAAATTGCTCCAGTTTTTACAATTGCTTTACCTAAAATAGTTTGTTTCTAACACAGCAGCGCAACAGCATCACACAGTTAGCCATAAACCTTTAATCATAGCACAATACTAATCTTTTTAGACACACTAACATGTCTTTTAAAATACTGGAAAGTGGACTCAAAATGATGCAGTTTTGTCAAACAATAGCAATGTTTTTAATTTACAAGATACATACAACCAATAAAAGAAAATAAACAATTTTAAAATAACTATTAATTGCTGAGGTTACAAAAAGAGTATTTTACCATCTATATAAATGGATACAAAACACATTATCATTTTTACGAAACATTTTCTTTTTGGGAATCTGATGACTAGATCCTAAGTCTTTACAAACAAAACACCTTTGAGAATACTACTTTCAACATTCTTTGCATCAGGGGGGACCATGATGCTTTCTACTTTGCTTTGTCCTCTCCCTAGGACATAATCTCGAATTACTGTTTGTATTGTTTTTGAGCTGATGTAATTGCAGAAATAAATTTTATACTGTATCTAAAGTTTGGAATAGTGGGCTTTTATTGTGATATGTTTTGTGTAAACACTACAAAAATGGTGTATAATGTTTTGTTCAGGTAGAATTTTTGCTTTAGGTGGAAGAAATATCTTCTGTGATGCATATTGTGCGAAAACATGAGATGATATAGCCCAACAGACCAAAGTTGGGCTAACTGTGTTTAGGATTTTAACAATATAATATAAAGAATGTATAACCTTGTTTGTGACAAAAAATCAAAATAACTGTATCATGTTCTGTAACTTCCTTCCCTGCAGCTGCTTCAGGAAGTGATTTTCCACAAGACCAAGTGGCAGTGGAAGCGTTTGGAGACCCGAGTCACTTTCTGGGAGAAATGTCACAAGCGTCTGAAAGCTGACAACACTGATCCAAAGTCAGCCTCGCAGTTCTTTTTATCTCAGTTTGAGGTTGCCACCCACCCTGCTGTTGACAAGACTCAGACAAAGGTTCTGGACATCCAGGAGGGCTGCTTGCTGCTCCAGCTCACAGCTCACTGGGTTTCTTTGCAAATTCCTATTCCTGTTGATGAACTAGAGAGACTGGAGAAAAAGCTGTGGTTCTGTCAGGTCCAGAAACACATCCTTACAGTTACAATAGAGAAAGAGAGCATGTTTAACCTGCCGCCACCTGCTATTGCACCTGAAACTAATGCATACGAAGTGTTCATGAAGAAGTTTTCATTCTCTAACATAACAGAACTGAATATGGAAAGGTACATGAGTCTGGAGGGATTCCCAAGTTACTCTGAAAAGCTGGAGGAGTTGGGTGCAGAGTCAGATTTATGTTCTGAAGAAAGGAGAGTTTTGGTGATTCTCATTGGTCAGTTACTAGATAAGGGTAGTATCCATGAAGCTAGTCGTGTTTGCCGTCATTTCACCATACACAATCCAGATGTGTGGGTTGCATTGCGTTGCCATGCCTTAGCATGTGGAGTCTTGGTACCTGAACCACAAGAGGAGAGCTTGGAACCAGCAGAAACAAAGACCCTAACCCATTGTATGTTTTCTTTGACATCTTCTCTAAGATCTGTTCCCCAAATGCTGTTTTATGTCATTTTCTTATCTGCCCTGTACAGCACCATCACTCAGCAGTCTATCCTCATTTGTGATGCTGCCACTATCTGAAGATGCAGTTACTGTCCAGATCCAGAAACTGGTGGATCAGTGTCGCCATGGAAGCAACTACTGCAGACAAGTCCTTAGCCTCTACCAGCTCTCCAAGGTCAGCACCCTTTTATCAGCAAAGACTAACACATTTCAATGTTGTTGTGTTATTTTTCCTTATTTTCTGTGATAACCTTTCAACAGCTGGCCAGCACATGTTTCTGTTTGGTTGTTTACTTCTCCTAAATGCATTTCTGGAGTTTATCTAAAGCTTGAAACTTCAATAAAAGTTTATCTGATCTATTAAGGCTCATAGAAATCCGCTGATTCTGATTGAATCAACACCCAAACAAGCAGTTCATTCAAACATTGGGTACCGAGAAAAAGTTGACGATCATGATACAACTACACCACTTCTTACTAGAGGTGCATGATATCACTGCATTAACAGTACAAGCCAATGTTAGTCATTTTGAGCATAACGATATCGGCCCTATGAGAAAAACTTTGCCCATTATAACAATCAGTGTCTGTATCTTGTTGCTATTTGTGTATATATTTCAGGAAGGGATTGTAATATTTGTTAGGCTTTGTGACTGTTCTTGTCCAGAATGAGAGCGATGCAATGTCAGAAAGAAGGACAATACATGATGCTGCTTAAAATCCCATTCATGTTTCTCAGGTTTATATCCTTATAACACACCTGTTTTAAATTCTTCAGTTTACAAGGGAAACTACCAGCTCGCCTTGCAGATAGGAAATGGAGTGAGAACATTGTCTTAAAGGATCACCCTCCATATGATTGTTATATGTTTTGGTGTTATTTTACTGGAAAGTTGATCTCACTTCAGCATTAATGAAACTTAACAAAAGCTCATTTGTTTGCTCACTGGTTCCCCCAGTGTTTGGGTGTATAATATGTTACAAGTCTGCTGGGTATTGTGGGTAGTTATTTGGTGAATTAACACAGAAAAGCTAATTCATGGACTATCTCTTGAAGCACATAAAGACATCATATGACCATGTTTACAAGATTAGGCTTTCGTTTTTGCTGAAAGGGAACTTCCAAAGTGGATTTCTGCATGTTGGGTAACAATTCTATTTTTCTTACATAGTTTCTAAACTTTTCATCTCTTGTGATTCATATTATCCATCAGTACTGTATGTAATGACTTTAATTGCACACTGCAACAGTGTTTTTGGTTTTGTTCATTACCACAGTCTTTTTCTGTTTGCTTACCCAGGAATTGCAGTGTCCCTTCAGTCATATCAGCAGAGAGGAACCTGATTCTGTGTTGGAGAAGCTGCTACTGTTGGAGCAGCCAGATCGGTTTAGGATGGCAAAGACCTTCATCAAAGCTCAGGGTCTTCGTGCTCACACTGTGGCTGAGCTGGTCTCTAACGCTGTGGTTCAAGGCCTGCTGGGAGCAACCCAGGAACTGCAGCCTGGTGAGAGCAAAGCCTATTTTTACATCAGATATTATTTGTCCCTTAGGCTTTTTCCCTGTTTAATATGTGCTTTTTTCAACCAGGAGAAAAGCTGATTTTCAGACCATCAGAAGGACAGGAGTCACTAGTACAGCTGATCAGACTATGTGAAGACCCAACGGTAGTGGGCCTCAAACTGCTGGAAAAGCTCAACACTCTTCCACTGAGGGACCTAAACTCCAGTATGGAAAGTCTTAGACATGACTGAAATTAACTAAAAAGTTTAATTTACTATCATTGATGTAGCCTTTTTTGTCTGTCAGTACATGTGACTAAGTGAACCACTTTTTCACTTGCCCTCCTTAATTGTCCTGTGTAGTTGTGGAGCTGCTGATTGTGGCTCACAGCTGTTTCAGTCTCACTTGTAACATGGAGGGAATTGTGCGAGTTCTCCAAGCTTCTCGTCATCTCAGCCATACCTACCTGGCTCCAGGAGAGCACTACAGCCTGCTGGTGAGCCCTCAAACCTCTGTTACAACTAAAGTAATTTATTAAGTTCACACGTTGTCACCTCAGACCTCCTTCTCAGAGTGAGGTTTCATAGAATATGAAAGTACTTTTAAAAAATTAGAGACCTGTTGGATGTGTGTCTTGAGTGATTCCCTGCAGTTACTGACATGTTCTTGTTCTTGTTTGTTCTAATTTTGTTGTGTTCATAATGTTTTGGGGTTGGAGGCTTTGGATGAAGTGAAGGCCAGCAGCAGTTGGTGGGATTAGTTTGTGTAGTAAGGCACTGGTTTTCAGAGTGAGTTACTGTATTTAAAATTTAAATAATATAAAATGCAGTGGGATATAAAAATGTCTAATTTGGAGAAGATCTGCCATAAATTTCCTTACCATCATATTTTTACTGACCAACTAAAATAAGCACAAACACACATGAGAAGTGATGATGAGCATTGATATTTAGGATATTTTCTGGCAGATCATCTCCAAATTAGACATTTTTATATCCCACTGCATTTTATATTATTTAAATTTTAAATATAGTAACTCACTCTGAAAACCAGTGCCTTACTACACAAACTAATCCCACCAACTGCTGCTGGCCTTCACTTCACCCAAAGCCTCCAACCCCAAGGGAGGGTAATATACTTTTCTGTCTGTGAGAGTGTTTCATATTCAATTCAATTCAATTCAAGAATACTTTATTAATCCCAGATGGAATATTTTGTTGTTGTAACTCATACCATTTTCTTTAGAGTTATTGTAGTTGCTGATGGCGTTGGGCAGAAAGCAGCTTCTATAGTGTTCTGTATTATAGCTGATTTGAAGAAGACACTCTGTTGTGTAACAGTCTTATAAAGAGGATGTTCCACAATCGTCCCTAGAACAAGAACAGCCTTTTTTATCAGTTTTTTTTTTTTTTTTTTGCCTTTTTAAGTCCCTGGCTCTTCACATCAGACTTGTAAAAGATCCGTAGCAGATTGCTGCAAACCATGAGGGACCTATGCTTCCTCAATAGAACGTAAAAAAGTAAACGTATCATTTACAAGTAGTTAACAGAATATAAACTGAGAAAAACAGATCTGTAAGTAGCAGCCACAGACATGTTAGTTAAACGAGTCAAATAGTGCAAGTTACAGCAGTGATGTAAACATTATTGATTTTATTGGGAGCAGTTTTGGTTGTAAAGTCTAACAGCTGCAGAAGGAAGGACAAGCGAAGACACTCCATCATACACCCAGGATGCAGCAGTCTGTCACTAAAGGAGCTCTGCAGCTCAGCAACATCTTCACGCATGGGGTGGGAGACACTGTCGATCAGTAATCTTATTTTGGCCAGAGTCCTATATCCCACCACCTGCACTGAATCCAGGGGGCATTCTAGAACAGACCTGGCCTTCCTAATGAGCTTATCCAACCTCCTCCTTTCAGTTGTAGATAAACTACTGCTCCAACATATGACACCATGAAAGATGGCTGATTCCACCACATAGTCAAATAAGGTCTTTAGGAGTGCTTCCTGTGTTGTGACTAAAACTTGAGAGCTGGTTCCACAGGAAAGAAGTCTGATAACTGAAAGATCTGCCTCCCGTTCTACTTTTAGAAATCCTATGAACTGCAAGTAAACCTGCAGTCTGAGAGCGCAGTGCTCTGTTGGGAACATATGGAACAATCAGATCTATGATGTATGATGGAGCTTGATTATTAAGGGCTGTATATGTAAGAAGGAGGATCTTAAATTCTATTCTGAATTCAACAGGGAGCCAATGAAGGGAAGCTAAGACAGGAGAAATGTGATCTCTCTTTTTAATATTCATCAGACTCTTGCTGCACTATTTTGTATCAACTGAAGGCTTTTAATTGGATTTTGTAGACTTCCAGATAGTAAAGATTACAGTAGTCCAGCCTTGAGGTAACAAATGCATGGACTAGTTTCTCAGCATCACTCCTGGACAGGATGTTCCTAATTTTAGCAATATTCCACAGTTGAAAGAAGGAAATCCTAGAAACCTGTTTAATATGGGATTTGAATGTCATGTCTTGGTCAAATTGGCAACACTGTCTGCAACTCACTGCTCATCCTCACTTATCTTGACCTCCCCACTACAATGGAAGAGTCAGCTCATGATAAGACACCCAATCGATGTCCACTTCAGGGTGTGGTTAACCCCTAACAACTCCTGCACAAGAAGCCCAAAGCATAAAAACAGATTTTATTTAAAGGCAACTCACATGCAGAAACAGTAAAATTAAAGATTAGATTAACATAGCGCGTTAAATATGGCCGTAATTATTAATCGCAATTAACACAAAAAATTGACACCCCTAGTTTATTGAAATGACTTCTTGTTAAGTGCCTTGAGATGACATCTGTTGTGAATTGGCGCTATATAAATAAACTGAATTGAAAATTGAATAGTTTATTTATAGGCCTATAAAGCTTTACTCAGCCAAAATGCGACCAAAGTGCTTCACACACCTAGAGGATTCCTATTTAACCTGGAAAAATAGTCTGCTGCTGCATAAAAAGACCCTTCAACAAGCTAGAACAGCATATTGTTCATCATTAATAGAGGCAAATAAGAACAATCCTAGGTTTCTTTTTAGTACAGTTGCCAAACTTACACAGAGTCATTCAACTATTCCCCCTGCTCTTAGTAGTGATGACTTTATGGGATTCTTCATAAATAAAATTAATTCTATTAATAATTAAATAATTGGCATCCTCCCAAACATGAATACTTCTCTTTCAGTAAGTGAGGCAGCATCAGAGAGAATTGTGGAACCTCATTTGTGTTTGGACTGTTTTGATTCTGTCGACCTTATTATCAAAAATAATAATCATCTAAACCTTCAACTTGTATGTTGGACCCAATCCCAACCAAATTATTTAGGGAAGTGTTCCCTTTGGTTACTGGCCCCATTTTAGATATGATGAATCTATCCTTAGAAATGGATACGTACCACAGGAATTTAAGGTTGCTGTAATTAAACTTATACTTAAGAAAGATTTCCTCGATCGAGTTAATTACAGACCTATATCTATTCCTTTCTTATCCAAAATTCTTGGGAAAATAGTTGCTCTTCAAGTTTGTGAACAGTAACGACCTGTTTGAAGAGTTTCAGTCGGGTTTTATAGCTCATCATAGCACTGAAACATCGTTGTTGACGGTTTCTAATGATATTCTCATGGCCTCAGATAATGGACTTGTAACTGTTCTGGTCTTGGTAGATTTCAGTTCTGCTTTTGACACAGTCGTTCGCAATATTCTCTTAGAAAGGCTTGAACATGTTGGAGGGATCAAAGAAACAGCACTAGGCTGGTTTAAATTATATTTGTCTGACAGATTCCAGCTTGTTCATGTAAATGATAAATCTTCTTCACACTCAAGGGTTACTTCAGTACCACAGGGTTCTGTGCTTGGACCAATTCTTTTTACTATATATATGCTTCTGATTGGTAAAATCATTAGACAGCATGAGATAAAGTTCCACAGCTATGCCGATGATAGACAACTATATTTATCTATAAATCCTGATGAATCCAGTCAGTTATGTAAGTTACAGGCATGTCTGGAAGACATAAAAACCTGGATGACTTAAAACTTTTTTCTCTTAAGTTCTGACAAGACAGAAATTGCAGTCTCTGGACCAGAAGCTCTGGAAAAAAAACTGCTTAGAGAATCACTTCATCTGGATGGTATTAAATTGGCCTCCAGTAATAACGTAAAGAATCTCTGGGTTATTTTTGAACAAGACATGACATTCAAATCCCATATTAAACAGGTTTCTAGGATTTCCTTCTTTCACCTGCGGAGTATTGCTCAAATTAGGAACATCCTGTCCAATCTGGAAGTCCACAAATTGCAATTAAAAGCCTTCAGTTGATCCAAAAATGTGGCAGCAAGAGTTCTGATTAATATTAAAAAGAGAGATCTCATTTCTCCTGTTTTAGCCTCCCTTCATTGGCTCCCTGTTAAATCCAGAATACAATTTAAGATCCCCCTTCTTACATATAAAGCCCTTGAAGGGGCTATATGCAATTTTCAGAAATTTAAACTTGCGACTGACACCTGTGGCCAAAAAACGGAACTGCTCTTCCTTAATGCTCGCTCTCGCAGCGCACGCTCGTACGCCGGTCACTCTCAATCTTCTATCTTTTTCGGGCTCTTGTCAGGGGTTTAACCTTTTTAGTCTCATGTGGAGTTACTATTGGTGTCAAAGTTGTCCTTGGTCTCTTCTGTGTATTTGCACAATCCATTGCACTGCTTGCGTGTGGGGGACAAGGAGACTTTTTCCTCTCTACTGTCGCTACTTGTTTGCTCAGTATGAGGGATTGTTGTGGTTTGAGTCGGCATCAACAGGGTGCAACTGGCAGCCAATGACTCGATGCAATCTGCTGGGATTCCTTAAATAGGAAAATAACTAAAACTTTAAACTGACTGGAATGTTTGTATGATTGTATTGAACTGACTTTTCTTGTAAAGTGCCAAGGCACTCAAGAGATGACATCTCAAGAGATGACATCTGTTGTGAATCGACGCAATATAAATAAACTGAATTGAAATGAAGACAAATTTAAACAAATTTGCAGCAGAAATTAAGAAGTTTCAGCACTCCTAGATATTTTAAGCCTGACATAAAAGGTGTGTTTAAGTCTACTTTTAAAAAGTATCATTCCTTCAAATTATTAATTGGGTGTCACAAATAAAAGGAAGAGCTGCGAGTGACAAAGTGTTGATGCAGCAGGGTGCCTGACATAAAAAAGAAGGTGGAGGCAAAGAAAGGTATGCCACAGCCAGAATGTGCTGCAGGGGGGGGGTACATTCTGGCTGTGGCATACCATCTATGTAATGGGACAAAAGTAGTCCCTTTACATAGATGTAATGGGACTACTTTGGGAAATCTAAATTGGCTCCCCCCATCCAGATGCTGCCAGTGGCGAGATCTTCAATGAGCGCCAGTGCATCGTGCAGTGTTATGCAGGAGTGTACTGTAGTATTTTTATTTGTACTTGACACAAATAATGCACCAATAACTGCAATTGCTATATAATCTGAAGACATACATATGAACATACTGTGATATAATTCTTAAATGCAACATATTTTCATTCAGATCCTCATTTTATTTCTCATTTCAGAGACGGTGGTGGGGGCTGACTGTTGGTTGTGTGTTCATGTCTGTGCGAAGCTCTAGAAATCTGAAAATTCACAATTTTGCCATCTCACTGGCCGTGTTGCCAGTGGTCCCCCGTGTCCAAAATGTGCATAAGGAAGGTCCTTAATGTGGTTAAAGTTTTGCACCTTTGTCAACCACGTTTTTTCCTATAAATCCCACACTTGGCATAGAAAGGGACTTACGCTGGTTTCACACCCCGTTTTGTGCGTGGGCAAGGTTTATAAATGTGACACCTGGGCTGTTGCCATCTGATTATCCAGCAGAACATGTGTGGGTTTAAGCCTAACAATACAGACTGTCTCATTTGCAATTCAAGGTGCTTTACATCATTAGGGGATAAAATAAAAGTAGCAATAAAAGCATAAAACACAACATTAGAGACACATAACATATGACACATTAAAACATATGACATATATCATTAATCACTTACTCAAAGGCAGATCTAAACATGGGTTTTTAGCTTTGATTTAAAGGAACTAAGTGCTTCAGCGGCTTTGCAGTGGTTTGGAAGTTTCTTCCAGATAGCGGGAGCATAGAAACTGAAAGCTGGCTCTTCATGTCTAGGGATGATTAGTAGACTAAAGTTGGATGACCTGAGTGGTCTGGGTGGTTGGTATAGTGACAACAGATCCTGAACATACTTTGGTGCTAAGCCATTCAATGATTTATAAACTATTAAAATTATTTTTGTGTTTATTCTCTGAGATACAGGTAGCTAGTGTAAGGACTTTAGAACTGGGGTGATGTGCTCTACATTCCTGGTTCTAGTGAGGATGCGAGCAGTATCGTTTTGGATCAGCTGGAGCTGTCTGATTGACTTTTTAGGCAGACCTGTGTGGACACTCTTGCAGTAATCAACCCAACTTAAGAAAAACGCATGGATGAATTTTTTTAGTTCCTGTCGCAACATTAGTCTTTTAATCCTAGAAATGTTCTTCCGGTAATAGAAGACTAACCTTGTGATTGCCTTTGTGTGATCCTGGAGGTTCAGGTCTGAATTCGTTCCTCTTTAGGTCCAAAAATAATTATTTCTGTTTTGTTGGAGAAAATTATGGCACATCCATTCATTGAATTGCTTAATGCATTCACTTAGGGTTTGGATGGGTTCAAAGTCACCGGGTGACATTGTAATGTAAAGCTGCGTATCATCTGCATAGTTATAGTAACTAATCTTATTGGTTGTAATATTTTTGAATTCGAATTTGTTAGGCTACTTGTTGTTTACTTGTGTACTTAGTTATATCGCTGGTTATAGGACTAGAATGCTATTCAAATGCAGATGTACAGACCTTTATCTGCCTTCTACTAATGAAAAAAGCTTGTTGTAATCTTGTAAAAAGAAAAAGGTTTTGGTCACATTTTTGACTGTTTCTATGTAAAACAACTGAAATGGACAGTAACTTTATCAGGTCTGTGTTTCTGTATGTGTGACATGTTTGTGTATGTGCAGGTGCGTCTGTTGACGGGTATTGGCAGGTATAATGAGATGACGTACATATTTGATCTGCTCCATCAGAACCATTGTTTTGAGATGCTACTCAGAAAGAAGGTGGACAGAGACAGAGGACAGGTTTGGCTCACATACACAAAAGGTTTAGGTTTTATCAATGAAAGAAGATTTAAAATGCACACAATAAAATACTTATTTTGAATTGGCAACTTCAAAGTCTAGTTTATATTTCTACGAGCAGTCGGCGCTTATTCCTCACTAAGGTATCAGCCCAATCATTCATTTATTCCCCTTTTTAGCAGAGCTCAAGTTTGAAGACTGCTTTGTTGGATTACATCAAACGCTGTCTCCCCGCTGATAGTGAGAAGCACAACATGGTGGCACTGTGTTTCAGCATGAGAAGGGAGATTGGAGAAAACCACGAAATTGCTGCCAGGACACAGCTGAAGATGATTGAATCTCAGAACTGGGGTGAGTGGAAAGCTGCACACAGCTTGAAAATTACATTTCAGTAAAATGACCTGCATTGTCTGTTATTAGTTACAGATTACCTGCTTTGATTGGAGAGTAAGTTTTACACTTGTTAAATTTGTTAAACAGTTGTGACTCCTGATCTTAAGAATTCATTGGTCAAGGTTTTGGGTCTGCTAAAGGATGCTGCAGAAAGTTTCACCAAGGTATTTCAGCTTCTCTTTGTCCTCCTAAGAGTAACTTTATGGTGCATGATAGATTGTCATTGTCTGCGGTTCTGATCCTGCCAGGACTCTTGTGTGCATCAGGCCAGTGGTTGTGTACGAAAAGCCAAACTGATCACTCTTCAGCTCTACTTATTGAACCAGGGATCCAACCTCCGCATCATCAACCTGAAACCTGCAGAGATGCACAATGCAATCATGGCTCTGCCAAAATGTTACCAGGTGTGTTTCTTTTTACTCCGCAGGATTCCTCTGCTCTGTAAATCTGCTTTCTGCTGTGTCATTAAATTCCAGCAAAACAGATGGCTTTGAAAGCATTCTCAAATTGAATATATTACGTGATATTCGATTTCATTCGTTTTACTTATCAGGTCTTAAAAGTAAACACAACATCAAATGATTAAGACTTTAAAGAAATGGGAACGTCAATAATAATATTAGATAATGATAACAATAATCTTAATGGATCTTATTAGAAACTAAATAAAGCAAAAGCGAAGCCATTATGAGTACATTCATTCTTTTGATTATTTTTGCACATGTTCTGGTAGTAGTGGATGGACCATGGCAACACAGACTACTGCACTGATGTATCTGCCATGTGTTGGCATAATGCAGTACAGCGATTAAAAGAAAACCCAACAACAACCGGAAACTAGAGAGGGATTATTTGTTTATCAAAAC
Organism: Valencia hispanica; assembly: GCA_963556495.2. Classification (NCBI taxonomy): domain Eukaryota; kingdom Metazoa; phylum Chordata; class Actinopteri; order Cyprinodontiformes; family Valenciidae; genus Valencia; species Valencia hispanica. Next base: position 52,197,251 of record OY747706.1, read on the forward strand.
AGTGGATGTGCGTGCAACTTACACCAACCCTTTACATAGCTCAGTTATTTGCAGTTCTCTTGCACTTGCAGTGTTGGTATGCAATGTTAGGTTGTTTGTTAGCCAAGGCTACGGTGGCCCCTAAATAAAAAACAAATACAAATTCTAAAACACGTGCAAAATGAAAAACTCATTCATATTCAAAAACACATACAAAGCCCAAAACACATACAAAGCCCAAAACACATGCAAATTCCAAAACACATGCAAATTCAAAAACACATGCAAATTCAAAAACAGATTCAAACTTCATAACGGAAATGCTCCAGGACACTAGGGGCAGTAATGAGGTTTTGTTACCTAATGTCTACACAAACCAGGAAGTAGATCCACATTCCAAACAAGAGACAAAATAGGCCATAAGGGAAACCTGGTTTTCGTTTAATCTCTTTCCGACCTCTGGCATCTACCTACTGTTTGCTTCATAAAATAAATATGTTCGTACTGAGTTCCAAATCAAAAGTTTCAGTTTAAAAGTTCTCCTTTTGTAATAGCGCTGTTTTTTTATGATCAATGTTTTTGATTCAGCATTAGCAAATTTGGAGAGTAGCAGTGATGATTAGGAAAATACCTCTGAAACTTCTACAAAACCAAGTAAACGTGTTTGTAGAAAGTGCTACATGCATTTGTGTCTTGGAGGCCAGCGGCGGAGAACCTTATGTCTTGGAAGCCGGCAGCGGAGAACCTTGTGTCTTGGAGGCCAGCGGCGGAGCAGAACCTTGTGTCTTGGTGGACGGCGGCGGAGCAGAACCTTGTGTCTTGGTAGACGACGGCGGAGCAGAACCTTGTGTCTTGGCGGCTGGCTGCTGAGCAGAACCTTGTGTCTTGGGAGCCGGCTGCTAAGCAGAACCTTGTTTCTTGGCGGCCAGCTGCTGAGAACATTGTGTTCTGGGAACCGGCTGCAGAGAACCTTGTGTCTTGGGAGCCAGCAGCAGAGAACCTTGTGTCTTGGGGGCCAGCTTTGCAGAACCTTGTAGCTAGGGAGCCGGTGTCGACTTAGGGGACCTTGGTAGGGCGCTGGGGACCCTGGAGAGGACGGCGCTGGGGACCCTGGAGAGGACGGCGCTGGGGACCCTGGAGAGGAAAGAGTAGAGGACCCTGGAGAGGAAAGAGTAGAGGACCCTCGGGTGTGGCGTAGAGGACCCTCGGGTGTGGCGTAGAGGACCCACGGCGTGGCATAGAAGACCCACGGCGTGTGGCGCTGACCCCGGAGCTGTGTCTCTCTGGACAACCAGGACAGAGTCAGGAGCCAAAGGCGTGTCACTCTGGACACCCTCAGCAGAATCAGGAGTCAGAGGCATGTCTCTCTCGACACCTTCGGCGAAGTCAGGAGCCCGGGGGGTGTCCCTCTCGACACCCTCGGCAAAGTCAGGAGCCTGGAGCGAGTCACTCTGGACACCCTCGGCGGGGTAAGGAGCCGGAGGCATGTCCTTCTGGACACCTTCGGTGGAGATAGGAGCCCGAGGCGTGTCTCTCTGAACACCCTCGATGGAGTCAGGAGCCCAAGGTGTGTCCCTCTGGACAACCTTGGCGGAGTCAGGAGCCCGAGGCGTGTCCCTCTGGACACCCTCTAGGGAGTCAAGGGCCCGAGGCGTGTCCCTCTGGACACCCTCTACGGGTTCAAGAGCCCGAGGCGTGCAGCATCTTTTCCAAATGGTGGTATAATATGCCGCGAACAAGGCTTCCAACATTCCAGAGTCGTCTTTGAATTGCTGGAAAAGCCGAGTAAACTCCTCCTCAGTGGTTGTGCTCCAAAATGATGTGGAGTCTGGAGAAGGAGGGGAAGGCGGGGCTTGAGGCTGGCTTGGAGCAGGAACCGGTGACTGGTCGCGCTTGCTTGGATCAGGGAGCGGACACCGGAAGCGCGAATGGAGGCGGGTAGCATCTGCAGCCGGCAGCTCGCAGCCCCAGGGAACCGAGACTGGAGCTTGGGTGGTCTGGAGGCCATGGTGTAGGACAGGCACCTGGGGAACCTGGACATTGCCCCTCGAGACAACCTGGCATTCTGAGGTTTTCTGGGGCACGGGGAGAACGGCTGCCGGACCGTCCCGGAGAGAGGTAGGAGCAGCCTTAGGACTTCGGCAACAACGGCGGCATGAGGAATGGGGAGCGGAGGTGCTGTTCGTCCCAACCCGAGAGGACCAACAGGACAACAGGCAAACCTGGATCTGACATAGGGTGGTCCGAATAAAGTCCTTGTTACGTGAGAGAGAGGACCCAAAAGCAGAAAAATAAGGAACTTCATTTTAATTAATCAAGGAACAAACAAACTTACAAAACTTCAGGGTAACCAGGGAACAAGGAGACCAGGAAACGTAGGAAAACCGACAGGGAAGATAGATGAGGGAAGATTGACGACGAACCAGCGGATAGTGACAGGATGAGAGCAGAATATATACTGAGGAAGGAAATGAGGAAGTGACAGAGGAGACCGAGAACTAATTAGAAAAGGCAGATGCAGGTGAAGGCAATTAGTAGAACTGGGTGAGGAGCAGAGTGGCAGGGAGACAACAAGAAAGGCAAGGGAAACAGAAAACTCTTAAGAAACAAAAACTACCTAAAGATATGGCTATGGGGAAATCAAAAGAGAAACTTAAGGACACCCTGGAGAACAGAAGGAAGAAATAAATAAGGAGACAAACAAATGAGAAGGTGGACACAGAAGCAAAAGGGAGAAAACATCTAAGAGCAAGAAGAAGAAGGCAGCAGGTCCAGATGGTGTCAGCCCCAGAATCCTGAAGGCCTGTGCAGAGCAGCTCTGTGAGTTTCTGCAGCATCTCTTCAACCTTATCCTGACCCAGGAGAAGGTCCCAGTGTTGTGGAAGACATCCTGCCTTGTTCCAGTACCAAAAAGAACTCACCCATCAGTCATCAATGACTATAGACCTGTTGCCCTGACATCCCACATCATGAAGGTCCTGGAGAGACTCCTGTTTGCACCCCTGAGTAAGCAAACAAGAACGTATCAGGACGGACCCACTGCAGTTTGCTTATCGCTGTGGAGTTGGAGTTGAAGATGCCATCATCCACCTGCTTCAACCAACCCACTGTCATTTGGACAAAGCAGGCAGCACTGTGAGGATCATGTTCTTTGACTTCTCCAGTGCATGTAACACAATTCAGCCTGATTTGCTTTGTCAGAAACTCCTGAAGACACAGGTGGAGCCCTCAACAATCGCCTGGATCAATGACTACCTGACCAACAGACCACAATTTGTGAGACTGAAGAATTGTGTCAAACCAGGTGGCCAGCAGCACAGGAGCACCACAGGGGAAATACGGAACCAAAAAAGTGCCAGAAATAACTAATAAAGACAAGCAATAACCTAACATAATAATAAAACTAAATAAGGAAAAGAACTAACCAAAAACACAAACACCTAAGAACTATGACACTGTTGGCCCATCACTATCACCTGATCAGTACAATATCCCATTGTGTATTGTATATTTATATTTATTTATGTACAGTTCCTTTTGTAAACTAATTTTTTGTATTTTATTCTACTTATTTCATCTTCCACCAGTGTTATGTTACTGTCTTATTATCTTATCTTAAACATAATTTCTGATTGATTGATTGATTGATTGATTGATATTGGAGTTTATTTGGATTGTGCAAGGACCTAGACTGGTGTAAACATTACTCATAAAAAGGCCTTCATATAAATGTTTAGGTTCATAAAGGTTATAGTTTCCGGGGGGGCCCTTAAGGTTCACGAGTGGTAATAATAAACTGAACAGAAGGATCTGCATCTGATTGTTTTATCTACATTCATTCATTACATTGCAGTAAGGAATGTGGGGAGAACCTAAGAGCTGGAGGTGGATTTCCACAGGCACAGCCACAGACCACACTGACACCTTATATAAATACCTCGATGTTCACCTGGAAAACAGACTGCACTGGAGACTCAAAAGTGAAGCTGTCTTAAACAAGGGACAGAGCAGACGGGACTTCCTGAGGAAGCTTAGGTCCTTCAAGGTTTGCAGCAAGATGGTACAGATCTATGAAACTCGAAAAATTTGAATATTGTGCAAAAGTTCATTTATTTCAGTAATTCAATTTAAAAGGTGAAAGTAATATATGATATAGACTCAAAATTTGTTATAATTTTGATGATTATGACTTACAGCTTATTAAAACCCCAAATTCAAAATCTCAGAAAATCTGAATATTATGTGAGGTCAATAAAGCAAGGAGAGAAATAGAGAAATGTCAGACCTCTGAAAAGTATAATAATGCATATGTACTCAGTACTTGGTTTTGGCCCCTTTTTTTATCAATTACTGCCTCATTGCGGGGGGGCATGGATGCTATGAGCCTGTGGCACTAACGAGGTTTTATGGAAGACCAGGATGCTTCAATAGCAGCCTTCAGCTCTTCTCCATTGTTCAGTCTTATGTCACTCATCTTTCTCTTGGCAATGCCCCATAGATTCTCTATGGGGTTCAGGTCAGGTGAGTTTGCTGGCCAATCAAGCACAGTTGTCCCATGATCATTTAACCAGGTTTTGGTACTTTTGGCATTGTGGGCAGGTGCCAAGTCCTACTGGAAAATGAAGTCAGCATCTCCATAAAGCTCGTCTGTGGAAGGAAGCATGAAGTGCTCCAAAATGTTCTGGTAGATGACGGCGTTGACTCTGGACTTAATAACACAGTCAACCAACATCGGCAGATGGCTCCTCAAATCAACACAGACTGTGGAAATGTCACACTGGACTTCAAACATCTTGGATTGTGTGCCTTTCCATTTTTCCTCTAGACTCTGGGAACTTGGGAGCAAAATTAGCAGTTATTTTTTTCTTTAGCCCAGGTAAGACGCTTCTGACGTTGTTTGTTGTTCAGGAACGGCTTGACAAGAGCAATACAACATTTGAAGCCCATGTCCAGGATCCGTCTGTGTGTGGTGGCTCTTGATGCACTAACTCCAGCTTTCAGTCCACTCCTTGTGAAGGTCCTCAACACTTTTGAATGACCTTTTCCTGACAATCCTCTCCAGGCTGTAGTCATCCCTGCTGCTTGTGCACCTTTTTCTTCCACACCCTTCCGCATAACTTTCAATTGATGTGCTTTGTTACAGCACTTTGGGAACATCCAACTTTTTTTCTAAAAACCTTTTGAGGCTTTGAGGGAGTCAATTATGGTTTTCTGCACAACTGTCAGGTCAGCAGTTTTCCTCCTGATTGTGATTCCTATTGAACAAGACTGAGAGACCATTTAAAGGGTCGGGAACCTTTTGTAGGTGTTTTGTAATAATTAGCTGATTATAGTGTGACACTTTGTGCCTTAAATATTGAACCTTTTTACAATATTAAAATTTTCTGAGATTGAATTGAATTTGGGGTTTTCATAAGTTGTAAGCCATAGTCATCAAAATTATAACAAATAAGGACTTGAAATATCTTGCTTTGCATGTAATGATTCTTTATCAAAGTTTCACTTTTTAGGTTGAATTACTACAATAATTGAACCTTTACACGATATTCTATTTTTTCGAGTCCACTAGAGTCTCCCTGTCCACTTCCTGGATGTCTACCGGTGTCTGTGTGGTCTGCAGCTGCACGTGTGGAAATCCACCTCCACCTCCTTGGTTTTCCCCGCATTCAGTACTGCAGTGTAATGAGTAAATGTAAATAAAACAACCATATGCAGATCCTTCTGTTCAGTTTATTATTACCCAAGGGTGTAGAATTAGCATGGACGGAAGGGACATGTCCCCACCAATATCCAGCGATTATTGAATTGTCCCCACCAATAATTTGATCTCCTCGCGAAAAGAAACACAAACCTAATAGAAAGCAAAAAAGTGAAAGAAAAATACCGATCTGTCAACGTCTCATTCTAGAGGTGCAGAAAGAGTTTAATTACGTTTTACATGGCCAATATGATTGGCTGTGCCTTTCCCTGCTGTCAGGTGAGACTCTGCAGCTATGTTTGCTTGGTAGCAGCGCCAAAACTGTAAGAAGAACTTTCCAGTCCGCGAGAGGACTCAGGTGCAACATGGGTGACACATGAGTGTCAAAAGCGAGTAAGGATGGCAGCAAAAAAGAAGAATTTGGACATGAGGAACTATTTTTTCAAAGAAACTTGTAAGTCACTTAAAGGGGCTGTATGCAATTCAACTATATGCAACTCGCGACTGGCACCTGTAGCCAAAAAACGGAACTGCTCTTCCTTTCTGCTCGCTCTCACAGCGCGCGCTCGTACACCGGTCGCTTTCAACTTCGATCTTTTTCGGGCACTTGTCAGGTGTTTAACTTTTTTAGTCTTATGTGGAGTTACTATTGGTGTCAAAGTTGTCCTTGGTCTCTTCTGTGTATACGCACAATCCATTGAACTGCTTGCGAGTGCTGACTAGCGGTGGTGGCAGAGGGATCTGAAACATTTAATATGAACGCGCTTGACGTCACATCCGCAGACATCCATCCATCCATCCATTTTCTTCCGCTTATCCGGGGTCGGGTCGCGGGGGCAGCAGCCTAAGCAAAGAGACCCAGACTTCCCTCTCCCCAGCCACTTGTTCCAGCTCCTCGGGAGGAACCCCAAGGCGCTCCCAGGCCAGCCGAGAAACATAGTCCCTCCAGCGTGTCCTGGGCCTTCCCCTGGGCCTCCTCCCGGTGGGACGTGCCTGAAACACCTCACCAGGGAGGCGTCCAGGAGGCATCCTGACCAGATGCCCGAGCCACCTCAACTGACTCCTCTCGATGTGGAGAAGCAGCGGCTCTACTCTGAGCCCCCTCCGGATGACTGAGCTTCTCACCCTATCTCTAAGGGAGAGCCCAGACACTCTGCGGAGGAAACTCATTTCAGCCGCTTGTATCCGTGATCTCGTTCTTTCGGTCACCACCCAGAGTTCGTGACCATAGATGAGGGTAGGAACGTAGATCGACCGGTAAATCGAGAGCTTCGCCTTTTGGCTCAGCTCTCTCTTCACCACGACAGACCGGTAGAGCGCCCGCATAACTGCAGATGCCCCACCAATCCGTCTATCGATCTCCCGCTCCATTTTTCCCTCATTCGTGAACAAGACCCCCAGATACTTAAACTCCTCCACTTGGGGATGGACCCCATCCCTGACCCGGAGGAGGCACCCCACCCTTTTCCGGCTCAAGACCATGGCCTCGGATTTGGAGGTGCTGATTCTCATCCCAGCCGCTTCACACTCGGCTGCGAACAGCTCCAGCGAAAGCTGTAGATCACGCTCCGATGAAGCCAACAGGACCACATCATCTGCAAAAAGCAGAGACCCGATCCTGAGGCCACCAAAACGGATCCCCGCAACGCCTTGGCTGCGCCTAGAAATCCTGTCCATAAAAGTTAGGAACAGGATCGGTGACAAAGGGCAACCTTGGCGGAGTCCAACTCTCACCGGAAACAAGCCCGACTTACTGCCGGCAATGCGAACCAAACTCTGGCACCGGTCGTACAGGGACCTAACAGCCCGTATCAAGGGGCCCGGTACCCCATACACCCGGAGCACCCCCCACAGGGCCCCCCGAGGGACACGGTCGAACGCCTTCTCCAAGTCCACAAAACACATGTAGACCGGTTGGGCGAACTCCCACGCACCCTCCAGGACCCTGCTGAGGGTGTAGAGCTGGTCCAGTGTTCCACGGCCAGGACGAAAACCGCATTGTTCCTCCTGGATCCGAGGTTCGACTATCCGTCTGACCCTCCTCTCCAGAACCCCTGAATAGACCTTACCAGGGAGGCTCAGAAGTGTGATCCCCCTGTAGTTGGAACACACCCTGTGGTCCCCCTTTTTAAACAGGGGGACCACCACCCCGGTCTGCCAATCCAAGGGAACTGCCCCCGATGTCCACGCAATATTGCAGAGCCGCGTTAACCAACACAGCCCCACAACATCCAGAGCCTTGAGGAACTCCGGTCGAATCTCATCCACCCCCGGAGCCTTGCCACCGAGGAGCTTTTTAACGACCTCGGTGACCTCGGCACCAGAGATTGGAGAGCCCGACCCCAAGTCCCCAAACCCTGCTTCCAGATTGGAAGGCGTGCCGGTGGGATTGAGGAGGTCTTCGAAGTATTCCATCCACCGACCCAAAACGTCCCGCGTCGAGGTCAGCAGCACACCATCCCCACTGTAAACAGTGTTGGTGGCAGACCGCTTTCCCCACCGAGACGCCGGATGGTGGACCAGAATCGCTTCGAAGCCGTACGGAAGTCGTTTTCCTAACGTTTTCACTCGGACTCGATGTCCCCCGCCTCCCCCGGGACGTGTTCAAAGTTCTGCCGGAGGTGTGAGTTAAAGCTCCTTCTGACATGAGACTCTGCCAGACGTTCCCAGCAGACCCTCACAACACGTTTAGGCCTTCCAGGTCTGTCCGGCGTCCTCCCCCACCATCGGAGCCGACTCACCACCAGGTAGTGGTCAGTGGACAGCTCTGCCCCTCTCTTCACCCGAGTGTCCAAAACATGCGGCCACAGATCAGATGAGACGACAACCAAGTCGATCATTGAGCTGCGGCCTAAGGTGTCCTGGTGCCAAGTGCACATATGGACACCTTTATGCTTGAACATGGTGTTTGTTATGGACAATCCATGACGAGCACAGAAGTCCAATAACAAGACACCACTCGGGTTTAGATCGGGGGGGCCATTCCGCCCAACCACACCCCTCCAGGTCTCACTGTCATTGCCCACGTGAGCGTTGAAGTCCCCCAGCAGAACAAGGGAGTCCCCAGGAGGAGCACTCTCCAGCACCCCTTCCAAAGACTCCAAGAAGGGTGGGTAATCTAATCTGCTGTTTGGCGCGTAAGCACAAACAACAGTCAGGACCCGTCCCCCCACCCGAAGGCGGAGGGAGGCTACCCTCTCGTTCACCGGGGTAAACCCCAACGTACAGGCGCCGAGATGGGGGGCAACAAGTATGCCCACCCCAGCTCGGCGCCTCTCAGCGGGGGCAACCCCAGAGTGGAAGAGAGTCCAACCTCTCTCGAGGAGACGGGTTCCAGAGCCAGAGCCGTGCGCCGAGGTGAGTCCGACGATGTCCAGTCGGAACCTCTCAACCTCGCACACCAGCTCCGGCTCCTTCCCCACCAGAGAGGTGACGTTCCACGTCCCGAGAGCCAGCTTCTGCAGCCGAGGATCGGACCGCCAAGGTCCCCGCCTTTAGCCGCCGCCCATCCTGCACAGCACCCGACCCCTATGGCCCCTCCCACAGGTGGTGAGCTCATGGGAAGGGGGGCCCATGTTACCTCTTCGGGCTAAGCCCGACCGGGCCCCATGGGTAAAGGCCCCGCCACCAGGCGCTCGCCAACGTGCCCCACCTCCAGGCGTGGCTCCAGAGGGGGGCCCCGGTGACCCGCGTCCGGGCGAGGGAACACTGAGTCCATCTGTCGTTTTCTTCATAGGGGTCTTTTGGGCTGCACTTTGTCTGATCCCTCACCTAGAACCAAATTGCCATGGGTGACCCTACCAGGAGCAAAAGCCCCCGACAACATAGCTCCTAGGATCATTGGGACACTCAAACCCCTCCACCACGATAAGGTGGCAGCCCAGGGAGGAGACATCCGCAGACAGCGCGGGGAAATCCGACCCGACAGAAAAGAGAAATAATTGGATACAGGCTTATAGGTGCACTCACTGTGAGCTGACAAGGTGTCAGTAAACTCATGGTACCGATTAATCAAGATCTAGTAATGATAACCTCAGCCCAAGAACATATCTTTAAACTCCAGAGACCCCACACCTATGTGTGTGTGTGTGAGCATGCTGGTGCATATAAGGTTTCTTCATAAGAGTGTTCGATAGCTGGTGTGAGTAGGCATCAATCCGTCTCCCAGGAATCGATGCAGACATGAAGGAGATCGGAGCAAAGACATCCAAAGGAGCCCCAGGCGGACCAGGGCAGCATCCCCCAAGAGAGGAGCAGAGGATAAAATTACCATTTTAATAGGCTAAGTGCTTGACTGTGATGACACACAATTTGTTATGGGTCCAACACTGTGTGGAAGTTATTGCACCTTCGTTTCTCAGATAAGATTTTTGAAGTTTTGCCTTACCCACATGTTTTGACACAGGAAAAACCTTTGAACAAGGTTGAACAACTTTTGATTGCCAATGGCTTAAGACTATACTGGCTCATTTTGAAATGTGTAAGTAGAACACTCTAGGAGGAGTTTGATACAATGTATATTCTAGAATTGCGCTGCTCTGGGTGGCTGCATGTTGGATTGGCTCTGTTGGTTACATATTAAGTTTTGGTTTTTTTGTACATTGGTTCCTCTTTTTTCTTAAAGAAGATTGCATTTTTTTACCTGTATACTTTCTAGTTTTTGGTGCTGTGAAGCTGGAAGGATTTTTGCTGTAAATTCTTCCCTTTTTGACAATTTGTTATGATGCGTAACCATGCCAACAATGTGGTTTACAGCCGGGAGCAGCTGATTAACATCGCAAAAGCTGAAATAATACCTCAACTGAAGCAACAAATCCCTGATGAGTTGATAAGGAGGAGACGTGGATGCAGAGCAGGAGCGAAAAGGAGAAAGAGGAAGTTCAAGCCATCTCTTCCATCGATCATAATGGGCAACGTAAGATTACTGGCTAACAAGATGGATGAACTCCAAGCCCTTACAAGGACTCACCCAGAGTACAGTGAATGCAGTGTTATGTGTTTTACGGAGACGTGGCTACTGGATCATATCCCCGACTCCAACGTCTGTCTGCCAGGCTTCCTGACTGTACGAGCAGACAGACATCTGAAGACGAGCAGAAAAAGGAAAGGTGGTGGAGTAGCAGTGCTTGTAAACAACAGATGGTGTCATCCAGGACATGTTTCTGTGAAGGGTCGTCTCTGCAGCCCAGATGTCGAACTCTTGGCAGTGAGTTTTCGTCCATATTATTTACCAAGAGAGTTCACCAGTGTAATTTTGGCAGTTGTTTACATTCCACCTTCAGCCGTTTCCGACAATGCATGTGATGTCATCAGTTCCATTGTTGCTAAGCTACAGACACAGCACCCCAATGCATTTGTGGCAATATCTGGTGATTTTAATCATGCCACGCTCTCTACTACACTTCCAACATTTCAACAGTTTGTCAGCTGCTCTACAAGAGAAAACAGGAAATTGGATTTGTTTTATGCAAATGTAAAGGATTCATACACGTCCAAACCAAGACCTCCTCTGGGACAATCAGATCACAATCTTGTTTTTCTCTGTTCAGAATATAAACCCCTTGTTCAGAGGCAACCTGTGACAAAACGAACTGTGAGAAAATGGTCACAGGAAGCTGAAGAAGCCCTGTAGGGTTGTTTTGCAACCACAGACTGGATGACTCTTTGCCAAGCACATGGAGAGGATATCAATGCTAAACAAGAAAAAAAGAGCCTTCAGGGAGGGAGACAGGGAATTATTGAGGAGTATACAGAAGCAACTTAAGGTCAAGATCAGAGACAGCAAGGAGGCATTCAGGAAGAAGCTGGAGAACAAACTACAGAGGAACAATATCCGAGATGTCTGGTCAGGAATGAGAAAGATCACAGGTTTTAAGGACAGGAAGGATTGGATAGATGGAAGTCTGGACAGAGCCAATGAACTGAACATATTCTTCAACAGGTTCAGTTTAGGAACTAGCTCAGCATCCCCCTCTCCTGTTCCCAGCCAAACAGACATCCCACTCTCCTCTGATCAACAGCTTTCCTGTTACACCTCGGATGTTTTATCCTTCACCTCAGCCATGGACTCTTCTAATTCCACAAGTTTGATTTCAACCAAGTCAGGAAATGCTGCTACCCCCTTTGCCTCCCCCTCCCACTTGTCTGTCTCCAAAAGTCAGGTGAAGAGGCAGCTGGAGAAACTGAACCGGAACAAGGCTGCAGGTCCAGATGGTGTCAGCCCCAGAGTCCTGAAGGCCTGTGCAGAGCAGCTCTGTGGGATTCTGCAGCACATCTTCAACCTTAGCCTAACTCAGGAGAAGGTTCCAGTGTTGTGGAAGACATCCTGCCTTGTTCCAGTACCCAAAAGAACTCACCCATCAGTCATCAATGACTATAGACCCGTTGCCCTGACATCCCACATCATGAAGGTCCTGGAGAGACTCCTGTTGGCACCCCTGAGTAAGCAAACAAGAACGTATCAGGACCCACTGCAGTTTGCTTATCGCTGTGGAGTTGGAGTTGAAGATGCCATCATCCACCTACTTCAACCAACCCACTGTCATCTGGACAAAGCAGGCAGCACTGTGAGGATCATGTTCTTTGATTTCTCTAGTGCATTTAACACAATTCAGCTTGATTTGCTTTGTCAGAAACTCCTGAAGACACAGTTGGAGCCCTCAACAATCGCCTGGATCAATGACTACCTGACAAACAGACCACAGTTTGTGAGACTGAAGAATTGTGTGTCAAACCAGGTGGTCAGCAGCACAGGAGCACCACAAGGGACCGTACTGTCACCATTCCTTTTCACTCTGTACACCTCAGACTTCCAGTACAAATCAGAGACCTGTCATCTGCAGAAATACTCAGATGACTCTGCAATTGTCGGGTGTATCAGAGATGGACAAGAAGATGAATACAGAGAGCTGGTGGACCGCTTTGTGACATGGTGTGGAAACAATCGTCTCACCTTGAATGTGAACAAAACAAAGGAGATGATTGTAGATTTCAGAAGAAACAGGGATAAGTCAAACACTGTTTCCATCATGGGAGAAGAAGTGGAGGTGGTTGAGGAATATAAATACCTCGGAGTTCACCTTGACAACAGACTGGACTGGAGGCGCAACAGTGAAGCCGTCTACAAGAAGGGACAGAGCAGGCTGTACTTCTTGAGGAAGCTTAGGTCCTTCAAGGTTTGCAGCAAGATGCTGCAGATCTTCTACAAGTCTGTTGTGGAGAGTGTAATCTCTTCAGCCGTCATCTGTTGGGGTAGCAGCATCAGAGCCAGCGATTTAAAAAGGCTAAACAACCTGATAAAGAAGGCTGGTTCTGTTCTTGGGACAACTGTGGAAAATCTGGAGATGATAATGCAAAGAAGGATTCTTCATAAAATCAAAAAAATTATGGACAACCCTGAGCATCCTCTTCATGAGACAGTCATACAACAACAGAGCGTCTTCAGTCGGAGGCTTCTTCAGTTTCGCTGCAATACAGACCGCTACAGGAAATCCTTCCTGCCCACAGCCATCATCATCTACAACAACTCCTTAAAGAATTAATTATATGAGCTATACCAACACTTAATTTCCCTCTGGGATCAATAAAGTATTTTTGAATTGAATTGAATTGAAGAGGCACAACTGCAACTGTGGACCAAAATGGCTAACTTTCTGTGGGATTTAGACCATGGCTCCCAGATACTCTTTTGTAGGTCTAAAAAAACACTACATATGTGTGCCAAATGTCATAATTCTTGAATAATTGGGGCTGATTGTTTTAAAGCTTCTATGGGGTGTTGTGATGAACTTCGACCACACCCACGCTCTCTGTGAGGAGTTTGAAGCCCACTTCAGAGGGAAGGTAGACAACCACAGATGTAATATTTTATCTTCTCAAAGTAACATAGTTTTAGACAAATCTGAATGTGTATCTATACCAGAGGAAACGCTGGACAGTTTTGTCCTGGTGGAGGCTGTGAGTCTCAATAAAGTTTTCTCCTCAGTGAGGCCCACCACATGTGTCTTGGACCCGATTCCTACTAGATTTTTTAAGCAATTTTATGATTCTTTTAGAGATTAGATTTTAACTTTGATGAATTGCTCCCTTCAGACGGGGGTCTTTCCTGCCGTCTTTAAAGGGGCGGTGGTGAGGCCCCTGCTGAAGAAGAGCAATTTAGATTTTAACAATTTGAACAATTTCCGACCAGTATCAAACGTACCTTTTTTAAGCAAAATTTTAGAAAAGCTTTTTTTAATTTAACTTAATGACTTTATTAACACTCATAATGTCCAAGAGAAATTTCAGTCTGGTTTTAGGGTGAACCACAGCACCGAGACGGCCCTTCTGAAGATTTTAAATGATTATAGAGTAAACTACGATGCCCAGAGGGTGACAGTGTTTGTTATACTGAATCTAAGCGCTGCCTTCGATACAGTGGATATATAATAATAATAATAATAATAATAGTAGTACACTATTCTTTTAACCCGTTTGAAGCAGATTGGCCTCTCTGGTGCTGTTCATGGATGGTTCACATCCTACCTCACAGACAGGACCTTTATGGTAAGTCTGGATACCTGTTCCTCCAGGGTCAATAGCATTACATGTGGTGTGCCCCAGGGTTCAATTTTAGGCCCAGTGCTTTTTAACCTCTATATGCTCCCTCTTGGTGGTGTCATCAGGAAACATGGAGTTAACTTTCACAGTTATGCTGATGATACACAGTTATACATCTCCATGTCTCCTGATGACACACAGCCAATGGATTCACTTTTTAACTGCATTTTTAGACCTCAAATACTGGATGGCAGAAAACTTTCTCCAGCTCAACCAGGACAAAACTGAAGTCTTAGTTATTGGTCCCGAGGGCCAGAATGAGAAACTATTACCAAAACTGCAAATCACTTTCTTTTAGTCCTTCTCAGCTAGTGAGGAACCTGGGTGTTATTTTTGACTCTGAGCTGACTTTTATCCCTCACATTAAAAATATCACTAAAATGGGCTTTTATCACCTGAAGAACGTCGCCAGAGTCCGCCCCATTCTCTCTCGGGCCGATAACGGAGACGGTGATGCATGCATTTATCACCTGTAGAATTGATTACTGTACTGCCCTGCTTTCTGGTCTTCCCAAAAAGACTATTTCAGGTTTACAACTATTACAAAATTCAGCTGCACGTGTCCTGATGAAGACCAGGAGGCGGGAGCATATTACTCCGGTTTTAGAATCATTGCATTGGCTCCCCGTATATTTCAGGATCGATTTTAAGGTTCTTTTAATGGTTTTTAAGTGTCTTAATGGTCTTGAGCCTTAACCGTAGGCCTCTGCGCTCCTCTGGCAGCCGTCTCCTTGTGATTCCAAAAGTCAGGACACACACCCATGCTGAGGCATCCTTTCATTATTATGGCCCTCATCTCTGGAACGGGCTGCCAGAGGACCTCAGGGCCGCAGAGAACGTTCATGTTTTTAAGAGAAGGCTCAAGACTCACCTTTTTAGCTTAGCTTTTAATTGATTATTATTTATTATAGTGTGTTTCATTGTTTTGTATGTTTTATTTGCTTATATTTTCACAGAGTTTTATTAGATATTTCTTCCATTATATGGTTAACTGTTTTTACTATCATATTTATTACAACTTATTTTACTTATATTGGCTCTGGTTATTTTACATTTTTACTTATTAATCCTTCCAGTTTTTTCTCTGTGGGAGCCCTCTGCCTCTGGGGCGGTGGCCTGGGTGCTCTCTGGGTAGTGCTCAGCTGGAGGTGGGGGTCTCTACCCTCCCTCCTCTGGGCGCCCTGTGTCGTTGCCCTGGCTGCTGCAGTGGACCTGCTGCTGTCAGGGCAGACGGTTCTCCTGGTGGCGTTTTCCTTACGTACCTGACTCATCTGAGCTCAGCCTAGTGTCTACCAATGATCTTATGCGTTTTGGGAAGGTGTGTGTGGATGTGTGCCAGTGTGTGTCTGTGTGTGTTTGGGAAGGGGTGTCATTTCGTGTTTATAATTGTGGGGAAGGGATGGGAATGTGGGTAATGTGGGGTCATTTTAATCCGGTAAGCACTTTGAGCTGTATTTTTTTGTATGAAAGGTGCTTTATAAAAAAAGTTTGATTGATTGATATATTTGTATGAATATCTTTTAGGGGTTGGGACTAATATCCATCAGGTACATGCATCAGTGCAGTGGTCCAGTCTAGTTTATATCTCTTGAGATGAATTAGGGCGGCTGTAGCTCAGTGGTATAGTTGTCAGCCTGCAACATGTCGTTGTGTCCTTGGGCAAGACACTTCACCTACCTTGCCTACTGGTGTTGGCGAGAGGGGCCGATGGTGCGATTTGGCAGCCTCGCTTCTGTCTGTCTGCCCCAGGGCAGCTGTGGCTATAATCATAGCTTGCTTCCACCAGTGTGTGAATGTGAGAGTGAATGAATAATGGAGTTGTAAAGCACTTTGAGAGTCTTGAAAAGCGCTATATAAATGCAAGCCATTATTATTATTATCATTATTAGCAAAATTCAAACCTTATTTGCCATATGATGGCCTCAAAAAATTGATACACACTTTGATTACCTTGAGACTGAACTACATCAACCCTCTACCTACCTCTTAATACTAGGTTGGATAATTTGTTAGGGGTGGTCAGAGTGTACGGCAGCTAGGGTTTGGCCCCCAAATTTGCAGTTGACGATGTTTACAGTAAAACATCGCGATAGACGATGATATCGTCGTCTGGCAGGGGGGGAGTGTACTTTTTTATATATATATAGCTCTTTACATAGGCCTAAAAATGTTCTACTTAAAAAGTAAGAAAAAATTTACTTTCTTAAACTGTAATTTCGTTATTTTACTACACTAATGCATTTTAAGTTGTAATACGTTGTAAGTTATAAGTTGTAATACATCTCACGCAATCACTGAAAGCGTGAATGAAGTGGCCACTTCTAAATGGGACCCACTGTACTCACCCGGGCTTTTCAATACGTGGCACTGGGTTGCACGTAAGGGGAAAAAAAGAGACTGATGAACCGAGCTTTAAAGCACAACAATTTATTTCCGTGGTGGGCCAATTGCTGATGCCAAAGTGAAAAAAAGAAAAAGAAAAATTAACGTCCGGATTTTGTCCTCAGTCACCCATAAGGAAGGCGGTCTTTGTATCAGGATCCACCTACTACTCCAGGTTGTTCTCCTCCCAGGTAACAGCCTTACAATAAGTTCTTCCCACCGAGCAGCTCCACGATGCGCTCCCCCCTGTGTCGGCTGACAGGCAAACAGCTTCTTTATCAGGTTGTTTAGCCTATTTAAATCCCTGGCTCTGATGCTGCTACCCCAACAGATGACGGCTGAAGAGATTACACTCTCCACAACAGACTTGTAGAAGATCTCCAGCATCTTGCTGCAAACCTTGAAGGACCTAAGCTTCCTCAAGAAGTACTGTCTGCTCTGTCCCTTCTTGTAGACGGTTTCACTGTTGCGCCTCCAGTCCAGTCTGTTGTCAAGGTGAACTCCGAGGTATTTATACTCCTCAACCACCTCCACTTCTTCTCCCATGATGGAAACAGTTTTTGACTTATCCCGGTTTCTTCTGAAATCTACAATCATCTCCTTTGTTTTGTTCACATTCAAGGTGAGACAATTGTTTCCACACCATGTCACAAAGCGGTCCACCAGCTCTCTGTATTCATCTTCTTGTCCATCTCTGATACACCCAACAATTGCAGAGTCATCGAGTATTTCTGCAGATGACAGGTCATAGCGCAAGTTGTGCGGCGATCCTTGCTCGCTTCTCAAAAGAGAGGTGAAACGGTACTCATAGGCGAGGCACGTACTCGTCTGCCTCGCGCTGCCTGTCTGTCGCTCGCAGACTGCTGGAGATGTGTGCGCCAGTCGTCGCTCATGGTGTTCCGGACAGTGGGTTAAGTCCTTGCTGTCCTGGCTCAGCTCCTTTTATGTGCAGCCTAACAAGCTGCACCTGTAACAAACCAGCTGATTGCTGCGCTCCTTCTCCTGACTCATCCAGATAAGTTCAGTTTTTCTCTTGGAGCTTCACAGAGGGAAAACAAATGCAAACAAAACACACCAAATCCACACAAACAAACCATGCAAAATAAATACAAAAATATACAAATATTTCTCACTGTGCAACACGGTCGCATTAGTTAGCCTATATTCTCAATGTTTACAGAGCAGTCCCTGCAAAGTTTTTAATTAAACTATAGAAGAGACTATAGGATTAGTGTGTGTCTGACAGGGTGGGGGACATGGGATCACGATGGTGGCTCTCTATCGTGATGTCGTTCAGCCATCACGATGGACGATGACATCGTCCCTCGCCACAACCCTAACGGCAGCCTTGCTTCTCTCAATGTGGCCCAGGGCAGCTGTGGCTACAATGTAGCTTACCATCATCAGTGTGTGAATGTGTGCGTGAATGACTGAATGTAGTGTGAAGCGTTTTGGGGTTCTCGGGACTAGATAAAGTCTTATACAAGTAAAGGCCAATTCCCTTCTATGTTGCCTGCAGCTTGATCAAAATGCTGCTGCTCACAAGCAGGAAGAGACATGATCACATTACCCTTATTTTTTCCTCCCTGCCTGTACAAATCTGAGGACAGAACCACAGGTACTCCTGCAGTTTCCTCGCTGCTCTGAGCTTTTTTCAAAAAATGAAGGTTCAAGTTTGCACACTGGCTTGTGTAAATCTCCAAATCACAAAAAACACACAATGATAACAGATCACCTCTTCAGAATACAAGCTTTTCACAGGATATCAAACTGATTGACATCAATCAAATTACCCTAACAAACACTTTAATCTTCTTTGCTAGATCTACTATCTACAATATCTAAATTACTTAAAATATACAGGTGAAACCTGAAAAATTTGAATATCATACAAAAGTTCATTTAATTCAGTAATTCAATTTAAAAGGTGAAACTAATATATGATATAGACTCATTTACATGCAAAACAAGATATTTCAAGCCTTTATTTGTTATATTTTTGATGATTATGGGGGACAGCTTATGAAAACCCCAAATTGAAAATATACACGTGTCCCACGCGTATCCCGTGTCCGTAATCTCCAGGCTTGATCCTAATAATAAATCCTTGAAGAATATGAGACCTTTTCAGCGCTTTCGCTCCTCCGGCCTACCAAGCCCAAATTGTCAGCCCTCTATCTCTGTGCTTCAAAGTTAGCATGATGTATTTGTGCCGTTATACTGTATTTACTTTTCCCCAGGAATTGGTTTTGACAGACCCTCAAAAGCGATTCTAAACAGATGAGTTTTTAGTCTAGATTTAAAGCATTTCAGAGTTTCAGCAGCTCTGCACTCGTCAGGAAGTCTGTTCCAGATAAGGGGAGCATAGAAACTTAAAGCTGCTTCTCCATGTTTGGTTCTGAGTCTAGGGATGTTTAGTAGGCTAGAGTTGGAGGACCTGAGTGGTCTTGGTGGTTGGTACGGTGACAACAGGTCTTCAACAAATTTTGGTGCTAAACCATTCAATGATTTATAAACTAGTAGGAGTATTTTAAAAATCTATTCTCTGAGCTACAGGGAGCCAGTGTAAGGACTTTAGATTTTAAAGGCTGATGACCTTCCACTTTGGCATTGGAAGAATACAGACCTAAATACTTCGTTACCTGCCAAAAGTACTCCTTTAGAGGTGGACCCACTTGCCTAGGATCTGTTAATCATTGTATTTGATTAGCAACACCTGACTGCAACCAATACAAACTGATATATGTAACATGGAACTGATGATTCAATGTAAATTGTAAGATTTACTCATAAGACCTGATATTTTTGTGTCATGAGTCGGTAAAATGTTAGAACAGTATCTGCTTTAAACTTGCTGTTCAAGATTTTTACTATCATTACCTAACTTTAAATTCCTATTCAATGTCCTTCTCTTATGATTATATTTTTCATGATTCTTTGTTTTAGAGGAAAAAGAAAAGTTGTCCAAATGTCCTTTAGGTCTTCATGAACCGACTGTCACCCTGTTTCCTATGTCTTAGGTGTTTGTTGTCTCAGAAGCTTACAGCTACAGTCCAGACTGGGCTGAGATTTTGTATCAGAAAGTGGTTCTGAAAGGAGACTTTTTTTACCTCGAAGAGCTGAAACGCCACCGTCCTCTCTCCTCTGCCCTATTTGAAGACATTTTCAGAAAGTAAGGAATAGTTTTTTGTATCTCCACCCTTGGTTGAAAAACATGTCTGAGAATGATTTCCCACATAATGTCTTCTGTAAACCTGAAGGTTGTTTTTTGTGTTGTTCCAGGCTGGACAGCACCCCCAGCAGTCTCTCTTCCAACATAAAGCGCCTGCTCAATCACTGTGATGACGTCTACACCCGCTACAGACTGGCCTACCAGCAGAATTTTTATGATGTCACCAAAGCACTGCTGCAAGATAACAAGACCTACAGCTACATGAATGACCGGCTTACCAGCAAATCATATATCTAACTGAACAGCCTCATGCCAATTCACATTCATTGGCCTCCAAGTACCCAATGAATTGTGTTGGTGTATAGTAATTATTCATGTGTAAATCAGAAAAAAACTTTTCCCTTCTCTGACCTTATGGTATAATTTTCTTACAAAATAAACTTTACTCATTTTATGAAAAACGCAAATACTGTAAAATTACTATTAAACAATGCATCAGTTATCATGATTTTAGCCTTGGTTTTTTTATACTATCATGACCAGCAAATTTTATTAGTCTGCTAAAGCAGTTTTTACGATTACCCATTGAGTTTATAACACGATAGTTATTGCACCTAATGAACAAAATACAGTAGTAGGGTCCTAGGGTCTTTTTAACTAGATTTCAAATTTATATTTTTTATGTTTTACAATTAGGCCATTTTTTTCTACCTAAAAAGTTTCTAGTCATATGGTTTCAATAATTGTGTAAAATATTTATTTAAAAAATAACTCACAAAAATTTTTATCAATATGAAAAGGGCCTTTTAAGGACTTAAAATTTTTATGATGCAAATATGTTTTTACATGAGATAAAAAAGAAACATTGTGTTTAGTGTGAAATAAAGCTGTTCTTTCCCTGTACATTTCATTGTCACATGTTCAAAGCACCCAGACGATCCTAATCTGAATTAGAATAAGCTTTATTCACCAAGTTTGTGCACACAAGGAGACATTTGAAATTTAAGTATGTGAGAAAGTAGAGAAAAAAATGTAGCAACAGTATACATGCAGTGTTTTAACAAAAGGGAGAGACTGGTTGAATTAGTGAAAATATGCATGGTATTGATCTGGGCACAGAGATAGAAAGCCCTGTTTTTTGCAAATAGTGCTTTATAGCATCGACCTGAAATGAAGTCTTTTTTTTTTCTTTTCTTTTTTTTTTCCAAACTTTTCAGTTACACATTTTAAACAAAACATAAAATACATTGACAAAAGGAGGGATGGCGTACATACATCACATTTAAATAATTCAAATTATAGAATAGAGAATCACAAATTCTGGAAGTTTTATCATAAGGATTTTTTACATTTATCTTCAATCTTTTCCAATTTCGCAAACCGATCTACCCGGGAAGATACTTCTACTCAATATGATCCGATGCAAATTATTTAGGAATGGAGCATTTAAGTATAACCATGTCTGTCTAATAATTTTGCTGTCCGCCAGGCTTAAAATACCAAATAGTCTAGTCTAGTCTCTGTGTCCACTGAATATAAAAGTCCCCCAAAAATGTATCCAATTTAAAGATTACTTCCATCTTTAAATTAATCTTGGTCCAAAAATTATTGATCATAGGACATGACCAAAATAAAGGGAAATATTTTACTCTCCTAGCTCTGCAGTTTCTCCTGTAACTGGAGGAGCCTAAGAAATGTTTACTTTGAGCCAGTGTTTTAGTCAAGTTACCATCTCTCGAGTTCTACTCAAGTCCTTAGTGTTCCAGTCCAAGTACAAGTCCCATAGGATTAGTCCTAGTCGAGTTCCTAGGTCCTACTGGCCAAGTCCCAAAAGAATCTTCTAGTCAAAGTCAAGTCATCACCTGAGAGCAAGTCTAAAATAAGACAGCAGTGTGTAGATTTTAAAACTAAACTAATGGCAGCCATACATGGTTTAATTTATTTAAAAATTTGTACCCAATGCCCCGTGCTAGCACCAAGCTAACATAGTAGTATGTGCAAAACAATAAAATATGCTTAAAATATATTCGAAACCAATTAATAAACTACAATAAACAACATGTCACCTGAACACTTTTTGGGAGGTTATTAAATTTGTCCAGCAATCTGACCTAATAACATAATAACAAGCTCAAATTTGCGTCGACTACATGCTAATTCCGACAACATTAATTAATCACATCAGAGTCCAAGTCCTGATGTTGCAAGTGCAAGTCATTGGCGTGTTGCTCAAGTCAAGTCACAAGTCCCTGAAAAATGACTCAAGTCAGGACTTGAGTCCGAGACCAAGACTCGAGTACTCCTTCCCTGCTTTGAGCAGGTGTTATGAAGTATCTAGCAAGGGTTTTCCAGTCAAAAGATCTTTATTTATTTGAACTAGTGATTTTCCACTGAAATGCACATAGCTGGAACCAAGTATTGGTTGGTTTTAGTGACGTCAATATTAGTGACGGAAACATCTGATGGCCGTCTGTCATGTTGACAGATTACAATTCACACTCCTTACCACTTGGTGCAAACAAACATTTTCAACTGTAAGCACAGACTACAGGTAAATAAATCATCCATCCATTGTCTACACCGTTTATCTTTACTGAATCATCGTGCTTTATTGGTGCCAAAATCCGCGGGCATAAAAACCATAATCAGCAAGCATAAAGATCACTCTACGCCCTCGCGATCACTCTCTACGTGCCCGCCGTCAATCTCTGGGCGCTTGCAGTCTCTGTATACGCGCTCGCGGTCTCCCTGTGCCTTCTGCTCCCTCGCTCTTGCTGAGTTTTGGCCCTTTGGGGGCGGGCATTGAATAGACGGATCCCCAACCCTCCTCCTTTCTGATTGGCCACTACTGTCTCCAGGTCAGAGCCAATCCAAGGCAGAGTAGGGCGAGTCATCATTGCAGTTGGCGGCAGAATTTAATAGCAGATCGAAATGTCAGATAAAAAAGAGGTAAGTTGTGGAACAGACTGATATATAAATTTAAATGTATTGAAAGGCTTGGTAGCCAGTAATTGTGATTATTATTTATTTATTGACTTGCTACAAGGGAGAAATCCCGGCCTGAAAATTTCTGTCTGTTCCTCAACTTTTTTCTCTTACATCTCAATCCACAATGATGACCCGCCCTACTCTGCCACGGATTGGCTCTGACCCGGACACAGTAGTGGCCAATCAGAAAGGAGGCGAGACAATCCTGTCAATTTTCAAAATAAAAGCTATTTTTCTAAATACAACACCGTGAATGACTAATTTGATCATATTTGTGTATCTAAACAGACTATAGAGATGAAAATAAACAAACACAGACAGAGACAGACTTTATGAGGTTATCTACTTACCCATGATGAAAAAATAGCTCTGAAAGAATTCAATTCAGTTTATTTATATAGCGCCAATTCACAACAGATGTCATCTCAAGGCACTTAACAAGAAATAATTTCAATACATTTATACAAAAATTCCAATCAGTTAAAAAGTTACCTATTTAAGGAATCCCAGCAGATTGCGTCAAGTCATTGGTGTGAGGTTGGGCCCCGTTGATGCAGACTTTCCAACCACAGCAATCCTTCAGCAATCCCTCATACTGAGCAAGCATGTAGGAACGGTGGAGAGGAAAAACTCCCCTTTAACAGGAAGAAACCTCCAACAGAACCAGGCTCAGTAGGAGCGGCCATCTGCCACGACCGTCTGGGGGTTTGAGAAGACAGAGCAGAAACACAGAAGGAACAGAAGATCTGATATAAGAGAACTTTCTATGTTACAGAAAGTAAGAAGTTGATAACAAGACACAGTGGATGTTCAGTTACTGGGAGGATCATCCCAGTTGATAACCCCCGTCCAACAGGGCATTGCAGCCAAGCAGGATACCAGACCAGGTATATCTTCTATGGAGAGAAAAACACTGAGAGAAAACAAAGTTAACAGTCGTATTAACAGAATGTATTGTAATACAACTGGAGAGTCGTAGGAGAAAAGGAAGTAGCAGAGTGAAGAAAATTGGTAAGTCTGTCCTCCAGCAGTCTTAAGCCTATAGCAGCATAACTACAGAGATAGCTCAGGATGACCTTAGCCACTCTAACTATAAGCTTTATCAAAAAGGAAAGTTTTAAGCCTGGCCTTAAAAGTAAACAGAGTGTCTGCCTCACGGACTAAAGCTGGGAGCTGGATCCACAAGAGAGGAGCCTGATAACTAAAAGATATGCCTCCCATTCTACTTTTAGAAATCCTAGGAACTACAAGTAAACCTGCAGTCTGAGAGCGAAGAGCTCTGTTAGGAACATATGGAACAATTAGATCTCTGATGTATGATGGAGCTTGATTATTAAGGGCTTTGTATGTAAGAAAAAGGATCTTAAATTCTATTCTGGATTTAACAGGGAGCCAATGAAGGGAAGCTAAAACAGGAGAAATGTGATCTCTCTTTTTAATATTTATCAGAACTCTTGCTGCCGCATTTTGGATCAACTGAAGGCTTTTAATGGCATTTTGTTGACTTCCTAATAGTAAAGAATTACAGTAGTCCAGCCTTGAGGTAACAAATGCATGGACTAGTTTCTCAGCATCACTCCTGGACAGGATTTTTCTAATTTTAGCAATATTCCGGAGGTGAAAGAAAGAAATCCTAGAAACCTGTTTAATATGGAATTTAAATGTCAAGTCTCTGTCAAAAATAATGCCGAGGTTCTTTACGTTATTACTGGGGGGCAATTTAATGCCATCCAGATGAAGTGATTGACTAATCAGTTTCTGTTTAAGAACTTCTGGTCCAAAGACAGCAACTTCTGTTTTGTCAGAATTTAAAAGCAAAAAGTTTAGGGTCATCCATGTTTTTATGTCTTCCAGACATGCCTGTAATCTACCTAACTGACTGGGTTCATCAGGATTTATGGATAAATATAGTTGTGTATCATCTGCATAGCTGTGGAGATTTATCCCATGCTGTCTAATGATTCTACCAATTGGGAGCATATATATGGTGAACAGAATTGGTCCAAGCACAGAACCCTGTGGAACTCCACAAGTAACCCTTAAGAGTGAAGAAGATTTATCATTTAGATGAACAAACTGGAATCTATCAGACAAATATGATTTAAACCAGCCTAGTGCTGTTCCTATGATCCCTGCAACATGTTCAAGCCTTTCTAAGAGAGTATTACAATTGACTGTGTCAAAAGCAGCACTGAGATCTAACAAAACCAGAACAGACAAGTCCATTATCTGAGGCAATGAGAATATCATTGGTTACTTCACCAGTGCTGTTTCAGTGCTATGATGAGCTCTAAAACCTGACTGAAACTCTTCAAAGAGCTCGTTATTGTTTAGATGCTCACAGACTTGATTAGCAACAATTTTCTCAAGGACTTTGGATAAGAAAGGAAGGTTAGATATAGGTCTGTAATTCACTAAGTCATCTTGATGAAGGGAAGGTTTCTTGAGTAAAGGTTTAATTACAGTTATTTTAAATTCCTGTGGTACGTATCCGGTTACTAAGGATTGATTCATCATATCCAAAATGGGGCCAGGAACCAAAAGGAACACTTCTTTAAATAATTTGGTTGGGATTGGGTCCAACATACAAGTTGAAGGTTTAGATGAGGGTAATATTTTGATAATTCCGAAAGCTCGACTGAATCAAAACAGCCTAAGCACAACTGAGGATCTACAGTTCTTTCCGATACTGCCTCATTTACTGAGGAAGAAGTAATCATGTTTGGGAGGATGCCAATGATTTTATTTTTAATAGAATTAATTTTATTTATGAAGAATCCCATAAAATCATCACTGCTAAGAGCTGGGGGAATAGTTGGCTCAACAGAGCTATGACTCTGTGTAAGTTTGGCAACTGTACTAAAAAGAAACCTAGGATTGTTTTTATTCGCCTCTATTAATGATGAAAAATATGCGGTTCTAGCTTGTCGAAGTTTTTTTTTATACAGCAATAGACTGTTATTCCAGGTTAAATAGGAATCCTCTAGGTGTGTAGAGCGCCATTTTCTCTCCAACTTCCTAGTATTCTGCTTTTAAGTATGCAACTCTGCGTTAAACCAAGGAGTCAGCCTCCTATGACTAGCCACTTTCTTTTTTAAGGGGGCTACACTATCTAATGCCAAACGCAATGAGGACGTAACGCTGTGAACCAGACCATCAATTTCTGAAGGGTTAGAGATAGAATTGCTGCCATCCACTGTGTTACCCTGAGACACTAAGGAAAGTAAGAATGGAACAGATTCTTTAAAAATTGTTACAGCATTGTCTGATGAAGCTCTACTATAATGAAATTTTCTTTCAGATTTAAGATGGTCAGTTAAAGTAAATTAAAAAGTTATTAAGAAGTGGTCAGACAGGACCGGGTTATGTGGGTGGACTGTTATTTCCTCACACTCAATACCGTATGTCAGTACAAGGTCCAAAGTGTTTTTACCCGAGTGGGTCGATCCCTGTACTTTTTGAGTAAAGCCAATTGAGTCTAAAATAGCATTAAAAGGCTGCATTTAGGCTATCACTTTCAGTATCCACATGAATATTGAAGTCCCCCACTATAATAACCCTATCAGTATTTAATACTAAATCAGATAAAAAATGTGAGATCTGATCCAAGAATTGAGAGTAAGGGCCTGGTGGATGATACAAAACCACAAACAAAAATGGTCTTAATGTTTTGCAACTTGGATGAGGAAAATTAAGGGTTAGATGTTCAAAAGAACTGTAGCTATCAATTGGTCTGGGACTAATTAGTAAATCAGAACGGAAAATGGTTGCAACTCCTCGCCCAGTATTTCTAGGAATGTGAAAATTTAAATGACTGGAAGGAGGTCATGAAGGAAGGTCATTTATACTGACATAATCTTCCTGCTGCAACCAGGTTTCTGTGAGACAAAGGAAATCAATGTGATTATCACAAATCAAGTCATTTACTAACAAAGTCTTTGAGGAGAGAGATCTTATGTTTAATAAACCACATTTAATAGATTTATTTTTCTGTTCAGTCAAAGTTGTATTTTTTTAATGAGATTTCCATAATTTGCTTTTGTTGGCTTAACTTTTAATCCATTTAATTTTGGCCGTGGGCAAGACACTGTTTCTATAGGGTAATGGGTGGGTAACAGTACAGAAGCAGCAGAGAGGTGGGTTAAACTACGACTCTGCTTCCTGGTCTGGACCCTGGGTTGTCAGTGTTTTGGAGGACTAATAAAATCGGCCATATTCCTAGAAAGAAGAGCTGCTCCATCCAAAGTGGGATGGATGCCGTCTCTCCGGATCAGAACAGGTTTTCCCCAAAATGTTCTCCAGTTATCAATGTAGCCCACATCGTTTGCAGGACACTACCCAGACAACCATTGATGGAATGACAGCATGCGCCTAAACATGTCGTCACTGGTCCGATCAGGCAGGGGACCAGAAAAGATTACAGAGTCGGACATTGTTTTGGCAAACTTACACACCGAAGCAACACTAATTTTAGTGACCTCCGATTGGTGTAACTGGGTGTCATTACCGCCAATGTGAATAACAATCTTACTGTATTTACGCTTATCTTTAGCCAGCAGTTTCAGGTAGGGTTTGATGTCGCCCGTTCTGGCCCCTGGCAAACATTTGACTATGGTCAATGGTGTCTCTAATGGCACGTTTCTGACTATGGAGCTGCCAATTACCAGGGTCGGCTTCTCAGCGGGTGTGTCGCTGAGCGGGGAAAATCTGTTAGGAACGCGGACCAGTTGGTGGTGGCCCGGGGGCTGGGTCCTAGAACTATGCTTCCTACGTACAGTCACCCAGCCGGCCTGAGGTCCCGGCTGCGCGGGCTCTACCAGAGGACAGCTAGGGGGTTCTATCCTTGTTGGCCCCGCGCTGGCTAATGGGCTTCGGCTATCTGCTGGTTTTTCAACAGCGTGGAGCCGTGCTTCTAATTCTGATACCCTCGCCTCCGAAGATACAAAAATATTACATTTATTACAGTTACCATTATCCCTAAAGGAGGCAGGGAAGTAACTAAACATCTGACAGAGAGAGCAAGAGAGAAGAGAAGAGTTAAAGACAGGAGAGAGAAGAGTAGCCATAGCCGCAATGAGGCTAACCACCTTACCACCTTACCACCCCAAGA
Organism: Valencia hispanica; assembly: GCA_963556495.2. Taxonomy (NCBI): domain Eukaryota; kingdom Metazoa; phylum Chordata; class Actinopteri; order Cyprinodontiformes; family Valenciidae; genus Valencia; species Valencia hispanica. Next base: position 52,225,178 of record OY747706.1, read on the forward strand.
AAAGCTGTGTGAAACACAAGGAGTTCCCAAAAAGTACACCACCACAAAACGTGTGTTTTAGTGTGCTTGTGTGTTAAAATAACTTAGAAAGGCCTCAGCACAGAGAAAATAAGATCAATTCAAGAGAGTCTGAACACCAAACAGCTTACAGGGAGCACAAGAGTGACAACAGGAAATTACGCAATACGGCTTACCCCGTCACAGATATGCAATGAACAGAACTCACTAAGGCTGATAATAGTGTATTATCATTTCACCCTGAAGAACAGTTCAGATACAATGCCCATCACTGGCTTGCAAAAAAAACAAAGAACTAAGAACAGCTGAGTAGAAGCGCTTGTAGACCGTGGCGGAGAAATACACGTCTGGTGTGAACATGGGGCAGCAGATAGCACATGATTTTTGTGAGCACGCCGCTTCGCAGTACTGCCGCGGCCGGTGTGAACCCTCAAAGGCTGTGTCCAAATTCAGGGTCTGCATCCTCAGAAGGATCCTTCCTACCCGGTTGAAGGAGGACAGGTCCTTCACCGACCGCAAAAGCCGGAAGTAAGTTTTCTGTTCCCGCCCTTACCCTCTGAGCATGTCCTGTCACCTAACAACCGTGACAGTGCTTCGCAAAGGCAATGAAAATGGAGTTAGAGAACATAATAATCCTTCCTCTCACTTGCATCTTTTTCGAGGAGTTAAAGAACATAAAATAATTATTTGCTCGTCGTACGAGAGTATTTTATTTGAGATCAAGAGATAGTCATATCCAGGTAAGCAGTTATGTTTTTATTTTTTTTATTTATTCTGCTTGGGTACAATTTATTTATATATATATATATATATATATATATATATATATATATATATATATATATATATAAATTGTACCCCTTAATCCTGCAGTAAAGACCCCTTTACTGCAGGATTAACCGGAGTGTCCCGGTCCTGGACCGTTTCTTTAGACATGAAGATCCCAGACCAGACTTTCGGCTGAGCAGGTAGTCTCTGGTAGTGCTGCAGAACCTTCTGAATCAGGAGAGAAGACATGGGCGGGCTGCTATAGTAGAAACCCTGGTTTTTCTTTTCTGGTTGGCCAGTGGAGCATCCTACAGGGTGGTCTCAAGAGTGTTTGGGATGCCTCGTTCCACTGTCCACTACATTGTCTATAGACTAACTCCCAAAGACCCCAGAACACTTGGATGAAGTGTCCCATGGGTTTGCAGGGCTGGCACGGCACAGAGCTTTCCTTAAAGTTGCAGGTGCAATCGACGGCTGTCACATCCACATCAAGCCTCCAGGCGGCCCTATGGTCAGTGCTACAGGAACAGGAAACTGTTTCCATCAATAATCCTGCAGGCTGTTTGTGACCATCAGGGGCGCTTCATCAACATGTACGTGGGCTGGCCTGTATCAGTGCACGACTTCAGGGTGCTCCGCAACAGCCCACTGTACATGCAGTCATCCTACCCTCCTCTAGGGCATTTTATCCTGGCTGATGGAGGATATCCATGCCTCCAACGTCCTCTCCCCCTCATCACTCCTTACAAGAGGCAGGTGCAAGGTGTGGGAGCCCAGCGCTTCAACAGCCATCCTTCCAGGGCACGCTCCATTATAGAGCGGGCTTTTGGAATGATGAAGACGAGGTTCCGGGCCATCTTCCTGCAAGCGCTGGAGGTGCACCACACCTTTGTGCCTCATGTAAGTTACCAGCCAGTGTCACATTAAATTATTTTATTTTTCTCATTATCACAATATAGTACATTTCTATATGCTATTGCAGGTTGTAACAGCATGCACCGTCCTCCATAACATCTGCCTCAGTGCTGGAGACGTGTTGGCACCTGGGGATGAGCCTGAGGAAGATGTAGAGGAAGATGAGGGGGAGGCTGACTTGAAGGCCGTCAGAGGTGCTCAGTGGCGGGACCAACTGTGCTCTGAGGTGTCTGCCCTGGAGGAGGTACCACCAGGTCATGACTACCTTTAACAGGCAAGTAAGCTTTAATTTTAATATCTTCTTAAACAACTAGTTTGTGATTAGTTTAATATTAAAGTATTGGGTTCAATTTCTGCTGTTTACATATTTATGAATGTATCTTACAGATGTGACAGCCGTCGATTGAGCTGCTCTGCAAACCCTGCTGATGGACAATGTAGTAAACAGAGGGAGGAGGCATCCTGAAGCTCTCTGCACATCACCCTGTGATGTTTCACTCTCCAACCAGAGACAAACAGCAATGGATCTCTGCTGCAGCACTCAATTCATGTCTCTGAGGCTTTCAGCAGCTCCAGGAACAATGCTGGGGACTCCCGGTTTATTTTTGTAAATAATTAAATGGTCCAATATCCGGTCACTCAGGTTAATCCTGCAAGTAGTTGTTAAAATTGTGTCTTATGTTCTGTAAATAGTTTTTTGTTCTTTATATTCGAGAAATTTTGTATGTTAAAAACGATGTACAAAACATTAAACAGTTCTTATCTAATGTTCATTTTGATGATAAGAAATGTTACATTTATTTCAACAGACAACGGACATTAAAAAAAGCTGTAAATATACAGAACTAAGGAGTATTTTTTAACCTCTTAAGCCCCACAGACCCGGCGCCATGTCACTGTGGGGGAAGGGTGATGTCCGAATTTAGTTGACCTGTGGTCACTGATTGCTAAGCATGTCCCATCATTTTAAACCCCAGAATCTCAGCTAAAGACTCATGTAAATGTTTTCTGTGACCTCAAAACCCAGAAAAAAATAGCAATTAAAGGAACAGTTGTGCTATTTTGCGATTTTTACATGAACACATTCAACCGAACCTGTCGGTCACCCTGCCGAACAGAACCGAGGAAACTTTGCCTTCCATGAAAGCCAGCATCTCACAGATTCTAAAGCTGCATGTCTCATCACGCTACGTGCAAATTTCAGCAAATGAGCAGCAAAATAAGTCCAAAAATACGTACAGCATTTGAAAAATAAGAGCATACATTTTATTCTTACCTTTGTTTTTTCCTTGCTGAAAAGAATAATCCACTGTGATATGACTGTATTTCCAGAATAACTAAAATATCCAGTGTGTATTTAGAAAAGAAAAAGTGAAAAAAACGTAATTGACAATTCCGGTGTAGCGTCATAGTTACGTCACAAATCAAAATGGCGGATAGTGTCGGTGAAAACAAACCATAAGCAGGAGCGGAGGGTGGTGTTTTTCAATAGATTTTAGAGTAATGTCTTTCGATTACCATGAAAACTTGCATAAAAGTAAGATTTGTTGCCCCAAGAATTTATCCTTTCATATCTAATTTCTGTATTTCTTGCACTGTTAAATACAAAATAATAGCAGTAAAAGTAGCCTATACAGCTTACTGTTGCAGAGTCCTGCACTTATCCAATTTTACTAACCCGCATCTGTTTAGATGATTTTTGAACACGACCCGGTACCCGCAGTAATCTCCAGATTAAATCCTGATCCAACCCGCCGGTTGTTTTAAAACCGCCATCGGTCTGTGTCCGTCGCAGCTACGCTACTCTCCATGGTGCTGTCAGCCGAGCTCTCAGATAGCGATGCTTTGAGTGTTCAGGTCTGAGATTATAATCAGTCAGATGCTCTCATAGTAGTCTAATCTTTTTTTGATTGATTCAGTTATCTGAATTCTGTGCGTAAAGTAGAAAATGTCTGCACGCCTGCACCAAGTTTTAAGGGATGTGAATTGTGAACTGTCAAAATGATGGATGCGCTTCAGATTTTTTTTGTCACTGTTCTCTGAAATGTCTCAAAGCTGATATTTATTTTAAGCAGAACTGTAGTGAAGTTTCTGCACACAGTGCACAGAACGGCAAGGGAAATGTGTTTGTTTTGTTTGTTGCGCATTCTT